>CM070037.1:66939903-67012103 GCA_036250615.1 Ptychadena robeensis
GGTACAAAGGGTCAGGCAGATAGAATGAGTCAGGAAAAAGCTGGGTCAGTAGGCAGCGCGGATATCAGGATACCGATTAACCAAAGCGTGATGGTCTTGGCAGGACCGGCAAGCAGGAGAGTAGTAGGGGACGTAGCAGAGGTCAAGGAGCCAGGATAATCTCACAATCGGGTACACGCAGGGTCAGGGAATCACGAGTAAGCACAAGGAAACGGTTAACACAGGAACCAAGGACGTAGACTGGATCAAAGCAGCAAGAGGAAGCTCACAGTGATTGATTATATAGGGGAAAGGACTGGAATTGGGAAAGCCTATACCTCTGGGCGTGTGAGCTGATTGATGAGACAGAATGGAATTAAACCTTTGGGAACTCGCAACCTATGCAGGTATATGGAGAGAACTGGGTGGTAGACCTTAGTGCGCAGGCTTGGACCTGCGCGAGAAAGACTGGCTGTCTGGGACTGGGTGGACAGCGCAGGGACGACCTGCCATCCGGGGTACAGCGGCAGCACGTTGCGCTGGCCTGATAATGATGTGAGCACAGAAAATACATTTGTGGTTATTTCAATATTAATGTTATGTTGACTTACTTACCTGCATTTGTCTGACTTACAAGTGCCTCTTTCATTTAATTGTTAACAAGATGATTGAAATAATCAAAATCAATGTCAAAATGGGCAAAACACCTAATTTCAGTGGGGGTTGAATAATTTTGAACACAACTGTATATATGTATCTGGGTTGTATTTGATTTAAGTGATTTGTTTCTGTACCATTTAGTGAAACAACAAGTACTGTTTTCAGTACCTCTTTTTAGCCACTTTCTGTTCTCATGAGTAGTGTTGAGCTCAAATATTCGAATATATTCGTCAAATATTTGCAAATGTTGCAATTATTTGCATATTTGTGAGCATTGTGAATGGTGTACCAGGGTGAGTTGATGTCACTGCGGGTAGGTATGGGTTAAGGCCTAAGTGGAATGGGCTCATTTGCTCTGATCAGTGTGAGAGATCCCTGAGAATAGGAAGCTGGGAGGAGAGACAGAGAGATTGCTGAAAAGAATTTGGTTTGTTTTCCTGCTAAAGGTCCAGGGCTGAAGTAAGCTACCTTATTCTGCCTTTTACTTGTTTTATTTTAGACCGTTGTGAATAAAACTGGCTCACTGTTGGAACCATTGAATAGCTAGGTCCTACTTCATTCCCCCCATCCCTGACAATGGAGATGCGCAATACACACAACGATAGGGCCAACCAAGATCAAAGGACGGTTTAAGAAATGTTGTAAGCTGTTTTCAAATCTTTACGAAAAATTGTGAATACCTATGCGCGATGTAAGGCCATAGAATACAGTTGAATCGAATTTCGATTGTGCTTTTTTATATTTGTGAAATTACGCAAACTCGAATATATGCTGCTCAACACAACTCATAAGTTGGCTGCATGGCATTACAAAAAATGGTGCCGCCAATGTAATATGCACAGAAAAGGCATTTGTAATCTTCATTACAATTGTTTGTGGCAGGGTGACAGTGGAAAGCGTTTCACTTTCAATTCTTTAGGGGTTCATATGGAATAGGATCTCCAAAGAGGTTGTGTATAGAGAAAAAAGGTATTGGGGTTAGTTCCCTAAACCACAGGCTGGTGGGATCCCCAATTTGTGGTCAGATAAGTGTTATCAGGTTTTTTTTACCTACACTTTGTTGGGACTTTATGCTCATGTGCCAAACACCATGATGATGTGAATGCTTTTAATGGAGTACAAATCTTTGTTGGTCTTTAGAGTCTTTGCATTGGTTAGTATTTCTTCTCTTTTTTTATGGTCGCTCTCTGGTGCCTCTGGAGGCGCTGCTTTTCTCCCCACACACCGCCGGCATTTATTTGACAGTGACGGTGTGTAGAGGGCTAGGGGGAGAGCTGGAAATTGCAGCGAAGTACAGTGTTCTCCACCACAATTGCCGGGGAAACAGCTTTTCGTGCCATAGAAAATGAAACAAAAAAATATTCCTCATCATCCAAAACCCAGCACAGGCACTCTTCTACCATTAACCGAAAAGTCAACAAACCCACCCTGAAGACCCATTATCTCCGGCATCAACTCACTTACCAGCAACCTATTACAATACATTGACTACCACCTCCAAAAGTATGTGAAGAACCTACCACCCTACTGAAGAGACTCCACTCAACTACTACAGCAATTACAGAAAGTAAATTGGAAAACCACTTACACAACATTATATTCCAATATTGAAGGCAACTTCGGCCTGAGTGCCATTTCATTTTACTTAGATAACTCTTAGATAACCCTGTTGCCAAAAAACAGAGGGACTTCATCCTAGAAAGCAGAAAGCCCTGGCAGTAGGCCAGCAATTGGCGATACGTCCGTTCCCTGGCATACTTGTTGGAGTACTCAGGGCTCTTTATTTTCCACAGGCAGGTCAGCTGCCTGTACTGCTCGATGAACCCCGTGAGCTGCTCCGTGTTCATCTCCAGGGTGGGCTTCCTCTTTTTCTTGGGGGCCATGGCCTGCTGTGATTAGGAGCACAATGTCAGCACATGTGAAACAAATCCCAGTAGGTGCAAGGGTCTATAAGCAACCCAGATGGCTCATGAGGACATCCCTGGCTCTCCCCCACTGCCCATTCCCTGGGGATCCCTGAGTCTAGGGGCATGGCTGGGCCCCCAATGGTGGAACTGCCTACACACACTACAGCATTACAGTGGGCAGGCCCATGTGGACATCCCCATGTACAAATGACACCATAGCACCCCTAACCAAATCACTCCTAAACAATCAGTCCCAGTTCTCCAATGACGTCTCCGACACATGCATGCTGTCACGCATACTACCCTGCATATTCCATTGATGGTATGTGCGGGCCGCTGGTGATGTCCAGGGATGCACATGAACCCCCCTGCAACAACTCAGTTGACCCCCACGGGCCCCCACTGACTCAAACATCCCTGCACATCTACATAGTTCAAGGGAATGGCACATTACAAAGGATCTGCATGCACAGTGAGTACAGCTTGGCCCAGCCAACCAACAACCATGTCATATCACAACATACAACCTGGTGATACACCAGGACTCAATCCCACCACAACTGCCATGGCAGAGGTTACACACCTGTGGGTCAAGAGTGGAGGTTTCCCTGAGCAGCAACGGGCGTATCACCAACCGAGAGGGGGGAGCAGCTGTGGATCAGAGGAAACGGAATATCCCCCACAGATCACACATGAACGCAGTTGAGGTGCCCCATTCTTGGAAAGAAGGCATGTTTGCTACTCACGTGTGGATGTGGACAGGGAATCGCCGATGTGTGTGGGAATCGCGGCCTGGCGGAATCGGCGCAGCAACATGCGGAAACTGCAAACAAACGTTGACATGAATCGGGCGAAAACACTTAGCACACGGGAGGCAATAGCACATTGGGCGAAGTCGGCAAAAACATGGCGTAGCTACTCACATGGACAGTGGATGGACACGTCGATGCTGCTCGGAATCGCGGCCTGGCGGAATCGGCGATGCGTCCAGCCTCGTAATGGGGTCTTTTAATATACGCCGGGAACACGCCCCCCGGGACTTCGCGCCGAAATGTAGCGAAACACCGGGGGCCGCCCAGGGGCAGGTCATCGCGGCATCTGGAGTGAGGAACGCAGGGAACAGTGCCATTGCAGGATGCAGCGAGGAGAGATGGAGAGCACTGCAATTCCAGAGGCGATCGACGGAGAAGGTAGCATGGGCGATCGTGAGGGCACAGGGTTGGGTCATGATGCCAGTGTGGACAGGTCAGTGACATGCGGTCCTGATGTTTCTTCCAGGGGTGAGGAGGAGGGTGAGCGCAGAATCCGCCGCCGCTGATCCAGTGGCCCCAGCCGGTGAGCAGCCTGGTCCTCCTGGTGCAGGTAGGTGACTGTGCAGGCCTCAGACATGCTAGTGTTGCTGATGGTGCTTCAGCCCGGGTGGCAGCTCATGCTCTGTAGGCCAGGAGTGTGGGTGATCGCCGGGCCACAGGGCTGATGCACGGTGTGGACAGTTCTGTGACATGTGGTCCTGATGTGTTTTCCAGGGAAGAAGAAGAGGAAGACCCGACACACCAGCCAGGGTCCTGCACCAGGAGCCCCACATGGCGACCAGCCTGCCACTTCTGGAGGTAGGCGACTTGGAGGTCTGTGCAGGCCTCACACATGGTTGTTTTGCTCATTGGGGGTCAGCCTGAGTAGCAGTTGATGAATGGTAGGGCAGGGATATGGTTGATCAGAACAGTGACATCTTGTGTTTATATTTGAAAATGCTTTTCATGACGTGCCTAGTTGTGTATTGTGAAGGCCTATGTGAACCACTGAAGTAGTGACATACTCCAATTGGTGGCCAGTGTTTTCTGTGTGTCACTGCTATTGTACGGTCAGAGTGGTCAATGTCGCCCACTTCTCTGTCCTGCCCAGGTGCCCAGGGAGCTGACCAGGGGAGGAGTGCATCGGGTGGCAAGAGGCCAGGCCAGGCAGCTGCAGGTAAGTTGTGACAGGCCACTGGTGGGGTGGAGGGCGTGGGACCTGTATTGCGCTGAACACAGACTCATACCTTGCAATTTGTCGTCCACAGGATCCAGTGGGGCCAGTCAGGCCGTGGTGGTGGCGGCGAGGCGGGCCCTCCTGGCCAACCTCTTCGGGGAGGGCTCGGATGACACCCCGAGCCCCCCGAGGAGGACGAAGCACCGCCACCACCACCACAGGCGGACTGAGGGCTCCAGGACCCAGCAGGGCCAGATGGAGGAGCGGCCTGCCACCACCACCCAGGGGGACGCAGGAGCCGTGGGGCCAGCTGTGGCCACCCGCCCACCGCCAAGAAGAGTGACCGCTGCTGCACCTCAGGGACCTGGGGAGCCCATGCCCATAGAGCAGGTCTGCATCCTGGTGCGGGCCTTCGACTCCGGGGACTATGATGGGACGCAGACGTCTGATGAGCTGGCCAGGAGGAAGCGGGCCCTGATTGCCAGGGTCCAGGAGGAGATGCAGGCGAGGAGTGGGGAGTTCGTACCACGTGACCGGCTCATTAAAAAGTGGTACGATCTCAAGAACCGCCAGGAGGACACCCTCGCCAGAGCAAGGGCCATCATCAGGCAGTGTATGTTGAGATTGTGACATGGTGCCACCACGATCCTGGGAACTGTCTAGGAAGGGTTTAATTTGTTTCTCTCCTTTTCAACAGCTGCCCCCACCCATCAGGAACTCCCCAGGGTCGAAGGCCAGGAGCAGCCCCAGGAGCAGGCCCAAGGTAAGCAGTCAACCTTGCACAGACCACCCCCTCCAAACGTGGCGGCCTACAGATGGGGGGACTGAGCTAGTGGAACTGTTTGATGGACTACCAGTGCCCACAGTTGGTAGGGGTCTGAGGTGGGGCACAGGGGCTCATTGAGCAGGAATACGGAGTCTCCTCCTGTTTGTTCCAGGCTATTTCCTAGTATGTGATTAGTGTGGACCCACAGAGGAACCATTGCCAGCATCCCTAGGCCACATGTTGCCATACATGCCTTAATTGTTTGGTGGTTCAACTGGTTGTTTTTATGTCCAGTAGCACGGGGTGCTGCTTTCTTTGCCACTGTTCTGTGGTGGTGGCCTCCCTGTGAAGACTGTGGGCGTGGCCAGGCAACCCCTCCTGCCCCCTGAGTGCTTGCTCCCACTGATGGCAACTTGTATGACCATAGCAAGGGGCCTGGGATTAGCAGGCCACATGTTTTGGGATGTGTTTGCAGTGGGCACTGATTTCTCTGTCTTCTTTTTCAGCCCCACAGCCTGTGCCCACGGGCCGCATGCGGGCCAGGCTCCAGAGGTGTGAGCAGCGGTTGCAGCGGATGGAGGCCCAGCTGCAGGTGGTGGTCGAGGGCATGGCCAAGCTGCGGGACACCCTCGGCGGCCTGCGCCAGGGGCTGGGGGGTGGCCCCTGAGTGTCCCTGCTACCCCTTCCTGCCCCCCCATCTCCCCATCAGGTCACGTTGGCCATTTTGTAGATAGTTGGACCCTATGGGTCTAGTTTGCTGGTATGGGGTGGCCAGCTGTTTTTACACCCCTGCCCCGGTCATGTTGACCAGTTTGAGTGTTCCCCCTGTTTTGTTACCTGGTTTTAATGTGTTTTTAATGGGAGCAAGGGCCAACCATGTTTTTTTATGACTTGTTTTTAATTAAAAACCCTTGCCCTGCATTCTCTTGTGTGTTGTGTTTATTGCTGCCCTGGGGTGGGAATGGTGGAGGGTGTGTTTTCTTCCACAGTGCTGGAATGTGCCAAGGGCTGCCAGGACATGATGTGGTCCTCTGTGCAGATCTGCTGGTGATCCATCTGATGTCCACCACCAACGTGCCCGATTGGCCCTGAATCGGCCCAGAATCAATCTGATGGAACCAACATGTTGGTTCTCTGTACGATCGGATTCTGTGCCCCTGAACGATCGGACCTGATTGATCGGACAAGGTGGGCTGCACGCGATTCCGGCACGATCGTTTCGTGTGCACGCGCCCGGAATCGATCGGGCCGGAATCCGGTGGGAAACTGACCCGTCTATGGGGGCCTTTAGAAAGCCAGTACCATACAATCCATCTTAATGAAACACTTGCATATCCTTCTACAGGGTCCATACCTTAACTCCATTCTACCACAAACAGCAAAATGTAACTTCAGAAGAGGACAAACACTGAAAAACATCTTGGTCCTCAGCAAATAAAAATGGCAAAATCCACCATACCATACCATACAACTAGTTTCAGTAAAACATTCAGTTATACCGATTCTTGTGAATAGCAAGGATTTTTTACCAGATACTAAATGAAAATAATATTTTACAAAATAATTTCTTACAAAACAGTAAATTATGAAACAGCCACGTGTATAGTTTATTTTGTGTCCCAGATTTGTTCTTCTGGAAGCAGATTGAGGACAAAGCTGTGCTTGGCATTTTAGAAACCACGTTTGAGCAAAGGTTCCAGGATAAAGGAAGCTAAACATGCAAATTATAAGGGGACACTTATTGCTCATATGACCAGGAAATTGTGTCTGAATGTCAGTAGCAGGAAGACTTTGTGCTAAAAAGTCAACATACAGTGACAACATGATTGCCAAAGCTGGAATCCAAGGACTAGGGGCATTTTTTTGCCAAAAAACAAGAGGAACTGGTTCTGAGCTGGTAGAGTATTTACATACCCAAGTAAATATATTGAAATATATGGTTAACCTTTAAATGTTAAAAAAAGAAATATATGGTTAACAACCCTATATGAGATGGGCAGTCTCTGGGACTTTTTTTTAAATATCCTCTAACCCTATAGGTAATGAACCAACGTAAAAAGCAGTCAGATATTGTGCCATCCCCTTAGTCATGTAAAGGATAATCTACTTCTGGACTCACAGTCACTATAGTCCTAGAAGAAAAAACGAAATATTTAGGGTTTAAGGCACTTATCAAGTGAAGGAATTGTTAGTTTCCAAAAGGTCTTTATTAGGTGGTGGACCTGCATTTAGTGTCTGTGGTAATCACAAAACAAATTCTTATAAATATTGTTTAAAAAGCATTAACACATCATAGATTGAAATACATTTTTACAAACAGATGGAATGTTTGTTCCACTGGGGCTCCTCAGGGAGTATAGGATCACTATAACTGAGCAAAAAATCACAATTTTTCCATATTCAGTACATCACAATATTACGGTTTCAAGTGTACAAACTATCAAAGTCTGGTTATCCCTGCGCCATCAGGGTTACAGCTTATCCAGACTCTGTGTATATTTGAGTAAGCATTTTCAATAAAAAAAACTGATAATCATTAGATCTAACTTCAAATAGCAATAATATTCCTGTTCACATAATCCTAGATTAGAGATGGTCGAATTTTTTTTCAAAAATTCGACCATTTCGCCGGTTTCGACTTAATTGCAAAGCCCCTGAGCATGGTATCATCACCAAACTTGCTGGAGATGTAGTGAAGGGTTGGGGGTATACTACAAAAACAGAAAGTATGTCTCTAACACAAGTTTTTTCACAAATTAAGTTCAAAGTCAAGTTAAAAATTTGAAAATCGGAATTTCGACTTTAACTTTGAACTTAATTTATGCAAAAACTACATGTGCTAGAGCAAAACTTTTTTTTTTTCAAATGTTCCTCCAACCCTTCTCTACATCTGATACCATTTTTAGGGGCTTTGCAATAAGCTCACAAAGTTTGCAAGTCGAAAAATTCGACCATCTCTATCCTAGATGTCTAGCAATCGTTGTTATGACCAACTACATTAACATTTATATTCAGAGGTGGATAGATTACTTATATCAACCGAGTCCTGACAATTGGTAATGTTAAAACAGCAACAACATTGTGACTACATTGTAACAATCGTGTTAAAAAATTAACGTGTTAAATTTTTTTTACAGCAAATTGCAATTGAAAATGCTTACTAAAGCCCCCCATACACCTTTAGATAAATCCATACAATTTAAGCCCCCCATACACCTTTAGATCGCTCCATACAATTTCCATTAGATCTACCAACAACTATGTAGTGCCGGGTCCTCCCTGATAGAATACATAGTGATTGGAAGGTTTAGAAATATCCTCATATTACATGGTTTTGGTAGAAGAAAAGTTGATTGTACAGAAATTGTATGGAAAGATTGTAAGGTGTATGGGGGCCTTTAGATCTACCAACAACTATGTAGTGCTGGGTCCTCCCTGATAGAATACATCATGATTAGAAGGATTAGAAAATCCTCATATTATATTTTGTTAGAAGAAATGTTGATTGTACAGAAATTGTATAGTAAGATTGTAAAGTGTATGGGGAGCATAGTTATAAATGTGTAGATATAGGGATGTGTGAGTAGCAGGTGGATGTTTAACAGCGAGGTAGTTGGAGTGTTACCATGCCTGATGATGTGGTCAAACGATGTCCCCCTACACACTGATGCCCCCAACCCCACTGGGAGTCAGAGCTCAGTGGTAGATGGTACCCTAAACGTAAGGGGGTAGGTCGCAGGGGCTACATAGGGTAGAAAGCAGAGGATCAAGGTACAGCCATACCCCACACCACCCCAGTGCGCAACCATACCCACTTACTCACCTAACGGGCTTAGACACCAGTCCAACCCTAAGGTGTGGATGTTCAATGTCAGTGCGTCAGTACGTGTCCCAAAGTGCCTGCCAGGGAAAGAACGTAGGCATTAACAAACGCTCCACGCCTACACCGGGACCAGCCCAGGGACTGTCATACTGACCAGGTAAGAAGGATGCGCACAGCAGCGATGATCTGGCATGGAGCTCACCACCCTGAACCTTATCACCCCATGCCCCCTGCTTTATACGCCCTCTGGAACTTTACTGCCCATTTTTAAGAATGTGTTCCAAACCAAATATGAGAATAAAACTGAAATGAAGGTTCTGTTAAGCTAGGAACACACGGCTTGATTTAAGCGTACAATAGATGTAAATCAATGACAATTTACATCGATTGTACCAAAATCGTAGCGCGGAAACATGGTACAATCGACGATTTTAGTTCGATGAAGAACATTACATCGATTGAAAAGTGATCGGACTAGTTGGAAAATTATCGTCGAATTGTACCATGATCCAACTACTTTTTCATTTTCATCGTACAACTGTATTCGGTGAAGTGATAGTTTACTGTTTGTAGGGCATCAATAGCATTGACGATTTTAGTCAACAATGGACGTTCTCTACATCGATATTGTACTACGATTGTATGACACTATAGCGCACACGGTACAATCGATAAAATACCAAAATCGAGGTTCTTCATCTAATCTTACATGGATCGTATGCTTAAATCGAGCCGTGTGTTCCTAGCTTTAGGGTCACCGTGGGGCTGTGGAGGAACCTTGGCTGTTGATGGACTACAGATTACAACATGCATATAGCTTTCTGTTTGTGTCACATTGCATTCTGATGACATAAATGGCAAAGTCCCAACTTGCTGCACTAAGCTGCAACTGCAAACTGTTGCCTTCTGCCAGTTGCTAAATGTCAATGACTACAATGTCCAGCTGCTTTTTCTGCCTTATACACACAGACTAATTCAATACAATCTACTTACTATCTGAAGCTTCTTCATGTATCTCTTACTCCTGCTACCTGCTACCTCCATCCTCCGGGAAAATTGACAGCTATGGAAGGGAGGGAGTAAGGAGCGGAGCTTGGTAGGACCCCCGTGTGGTAGGAGGGGCCCTATGAGCCATGCATAGTCTGCATAGCAAAAGAAACGTGCCAGGCATTGTTCAGAATTTGAGGATATGTTCTTAATAAAAAAAAACAAATACACATAAAAGTGCACTACCTAGTGCAGTGATGGTGAATCTTTTTGAGGTCAAGTGCCCAATAGGGAAAACATAACCTACTGAGTTTTTTTTTTATCTTTAAGTGTCAATACGTCAATTTAACCTAAATTCTGAGGTTTTAGTTGAAACAATGAAAGACGAAGATTTTTTTTTGCCAGTAACAGCTAGCTGTAAATGGCGCTGAAATTGTTAAAATTTTGACATTTTGCCTCAATACATGAATGGGGAGGAAGTAAGGAGCTTGGAAAGCCCACAGGACTTGAGAGGAACTTGCTGGCAGCGTATGTGCTGTATTTTCATTAACGGACAGTTTCGAGACTGTTTTTATAATGCTGTTATAGTCAAGTCTAGTGTTGAGCTTGAATATTTGAATTGCGAATATATTCAGCGAATATCAGCTATTCGAAAATTCACAAATTTCGCGAATATGGTGGCGGATATTCGCAATTTCTAATATCCACAATATTCTGCTTTGGGGTGCTAATGGGCATGGATTGCGAATATATATAATAGTACATGTGACCATCCATTTTTTTGGTAATTACGCAAATAGATTTTCACAATGTGTTTGCAATTGCCAATATCGAATGGAATATTAGTAGAATATTTTGCGAAATGGGGAGGGGGGTTATATGTATTCATTTATTATATTTGCCCCTTAGTAGGTCTTAATCCATTAACTCCTAGCAAAAAGCACATTAAAAATCAATTGTGAACAATCGTGAAACCCCCCAAATAACGCATTTCTCCTCCTAAAATTGCAAAATGTATTAAATCTGACAACTATAAAACAAGAAATAGCACATAATGTCAATCATAACAACCACACAATTAACTAAACCCAGTAACAGCAAACCGATACACTATAAAAAAACATAACAAAAGACCACCAAAACCTATTAAAGGATGACCCCTACCCAATTCAAAACCACCAACCAAACCAACTCACAACATCAAATCACAGCTAAAATTAAAAAGATACACTAAAAACATTAACCCCCTATCCTACACTAACCGACATTTCATGCAATTAAAAACACACAAAGCTTCAATAAATTCAACTAATCAATGTTATATGTCACAATTAAATACATAATGACAGAATATACATAATGACATAATATACAACCCAAGCCAACAGTACATAACAAATACAGTGACGGGCAAAATTATTCGGCCCCCTTGAACTTTTCCACATTTTGTCATCACATTACAGCCACAAATAGGAATCAATTTAATTGGAATTCCATGTGAAAGACCAATACAAAGTGGTGTACACGTGAGAAGTGGAACGAAAATCATACATGAATTCAAACATTTTTTACAAATAAATAACTGCAAAGTGGGGTGTGCATAATTATTTAGCCCCCTTTGGTCTGAGAGCAGTCAGTTGCCCATAGACATTGCCTGATAAGTGCTTATGACTAAATAGAGTGCACCAGTGTGAAATCTAATGTCAGTACAAATACAGCTGCTCTGTCACGGCCTCAGAGGTTGTCTAAGAGAATATTGGGAACAACAACACCATGACGTCCAAAGAACACACCAGACAGTTCAGGGATAAAGTTATTGAGAAATGTAAAGCAGGCTTAGGCTACAAAAAGATTTCCAAAGCCTTAAACATGTAAACTGTAAACCCTACCAAGACAAGGCCGTCCACCTAAACTCACAGGCCGAACAAGGAGAGCGCTGATCAGTAATGTAGTCAAGAGGCCCATGGTGACACTGGACGAGCTGCAGAGATCTACAGCTCAGGTGGCGGAAGCTGTCCATAGGATAACTATTGGTCATGGAAGAGTGGCAAGAAGAAAGCCATTGTTAACAGAAAAGCATAAGAAGTCCCGTTTGCAGTTTGCCACAAGCCATGTGGGGGACACAGCAAACATGTGGAAGAAGGTGCTCTGGTCAGATGAGACCAAAATGGAACTTTTTGGCCAAAATGCAAAACTCTATGTGTGGCGGAAAACTAACACTCCACATCACTCTGAACACACCATCCCCACTGTGAAATCTGGTGGTGGCAGCATCATGCTCTGGGGTGCTTCTCTTCAGCAGGGACAGGGAAGCTGGTCAGAGTTGATGGGAAGATGGATGGAGCCAAATACAGGGCAATCTTGGAAGAAAACCTCTTGGAAACTGTAAAAGACTTGTGACTGGGGCGGAGGTTCACCTTCCAGTAGGACAACAACCCTAAACATAAAGCCAGGGCAAGAATGGAATGGTTCCCCCCCCCTTTCCACAGCTCCCTGCAATCTTGTTTTTTGTCCGGTAGCCCCCCCAGCAGGATGTTTTGTCAGGCTTAATTTATGCTGCCCCTTAGCTCTGCAATGGCTCTTTTTGACTGGGCCCCTCCGATGTGGAGAGCCCCCCACCCCCATGCGATCCCCCCAACCGGCTGTTTAGTGAGCTCTGTAGGGGATCACTCTGGCTCGTCTACCTTTGTCCTATTGGTTTTATAGTTTGGCACAGAGAGCTATTCCTATGTAGCAATTAAAAGAAAGGAAGTTCTGAGGCCTCCTAAGGTACAATGGTGTACGGCTTGTCGCTTTTTTATATGCCTTGTCCTCTTGCATATCCTGTATTTAGAAAATTCTAATAAATACATATTCAACCAAAAATATTTGAAAGCATTTGGATGTTGAATTTACCATCTTGAAACAGAAACCAGCTGTTCAACTCCTCACCTAACACTAAAACCCCCCATACACGTTCCGATTTTTCGTACGAATTTTGCCCGGCCGACCAACGTGGTCAGGAGATTAATCGATCGGGAGATTAATCGGATGCGGAATTATGTACCGATCCAGATTTCTCAAAATCGGCCGAAAAATCGGTCGGGACCGCTTCAGACCTGTCCGTAAATTTTGGTCGATCTGCTGTTAATAAATAGTGTCAGGCTGATAGATCAGTGATAATTCAAATTCCGATTTTTCGTGCCAGCCGACCGACCATACCATTTTAGGTGAAAATCGGGTGACACGATCGGACGAAAAATCGGTCGGGAGATTAATCGGAACGTGTATGGGGGGCTTAAAAGAGACTCATGTTAAAATACCAGCTGAAAAGAGGCTTTAATCCACATTCAGGTGGCTCAATATGAGCAGCAGAATGGAATTACAGGCATTGTCTAACAATGCTATGGGGGCTTCTGATTCCCTAACCAATTAGCACTGTTAACGAACAAAGGATAGCAAAGTGTAATAACTATAGCAGCCAATCAGCCACCAGTTAAGCATGTTTGCTAGTAATCTCACTTTAAATAGATTGAATAATAAGCCCAACATTTGAAAGGTTTACCCCACAAACTGGAAAAACAAACATGTGTAATCCATGCAGTACAAGGATTTGTCTGTTTGGATGCAAACTAGGTTTGTCCCAATTTAATCATTGATGGCAACTTTTTTTTTTTTGAAAATTCAGAGGAAATACATTTTTGCACTTACAATGTGAAGACAAAGTAGAAGAAATAAAGCTTGGTCACTTTTTCCTGGTTTGTAATATTAACTGAATACAAATACTGCAGTTAAAAATTATTTCAAAAACCTTTTAATGTTTAAATTACCTTCTTGATGCAGAAACCAGCTGTTCATATGTGCATTGCATATGGGCAGGAAGAGCAGCAAGGGGAACCATTTGCAAATGCGGACAAAAACTGCTGAAATAGGGAGTAAACGTTAGCAGTAATGGGGAAATACAGGCATCGTCTACCAACAATGCTATAGTGGGTACTGATCAGATCATCATATTATATATACACATGTGCTGCTTCAGTATTTTGTATACACGAGCAGCCAACAATATTTGCATTGCATATGAACACTGCTCTATGTTAGGGGATGAGGGAGCAGCATGGGGAATCATATGCAATGGCATAAAACTACTGCATTCAGGTGGCGTAATATGAGCAGTAGAAGGGAATTATAGGCATTGTCTAACAATGCTATGGGGGCTTTTGATCAACGTTCCCTAACCATTTAGCACTGTAAACGCACAATGCACCGCCATTGTTTTGAGCATCAGCTTTTATTGGGGATACTAACCGCTGGTTTCTGGATGTGCATTTGGCTGATGGGGCGAAAAGGAATAATTTGCATGGCTCCGCCCACTGTTTCAAAACGCAGGCTTCCACCTAAAGTTTTGGGATTTGTGCTGGATTGGGCCGTGTAAATACCTTCTGTTTTAAGAAGGCTTGATTGTGCTATCCCCTTCTATATTTCTATACTTGCGCAAGTATTGGTACGTTTTCTGTAATGCTGTGGTGGGGTTTAATGTGCACTCAACAATTTGTTTTATCTAGACTTTTAATACGCTGCTTCTTTGAAATTAAAGGGACCTGAACACAAATTTTTTTTTTTAATTTTTAGGAATTCTAATAAAAATACATCAGTTAAAGTGCCACTTTATGTGATGTGCCAGGCTTTTACGTAAACAGAACATGGGGATTGGTAAACACTGCTTTGTTTTGAGTTGATTTATTTTTGGGAGCGGCATGTCTCCGACCTTTTCCTGTTGGGGACAAGGCTTTGAAATAATACCATCAGTACGAACCAAGAGTACAGAGTATAGATTTGGTCTGGTAGCATTTGTTGTTTACAGTATGGTGCCCTCATATGCAAAGAAGAAAAACAATTGACCAAACCAAGATCCACACTCCATATCTCCAAGAAGAAAGAATCAGCAGTCATAAGCCAGTCCTCCCATTTCCACTATCAACCGTCACCAAGCTCCTGGACCAACTGCCAGGCTGCACTGGAACAGTGGACGAAGAATCTGAAATAGCTCCACCTCCCCCTGTTTTAGGGGATGTGGCACTCACCCCCTAAGCCAGCAAGAACTTAGATCCACCCAGGCACAAGGCCCACTGGTACAGTGCAGCCTGGCAACCGGTCCAGAAACCCAATCACAGCTCACAAGGAAAAGTTCAGACCAACTTACAATAGCAAACCATTTACTTCCAGAAAGCTGAAAAGTTCTCTGTCGACTTCCCAAGAAGAATTGCCATTCAAAGCCCAATCCAACCATCAATCTCCATTTATTGCAGATAGAGAACCTCAAACAACCGTTAAACTGCATGGTAAGCACTGGATGTGGGATTAAGGAGGTCTCGCCCTTCTACAGACTCAGTAATCCACAACCCGTGTGGTGATATTCTTACTAAAATATGCGTTGGGTGCACAAAAACTTGTGCCTGTCCCAAGTAATGAGTTACGCTAAAAGCTCATAACTCATTCTACCTAGACATTTTTAAAACTACATATTATTTTGCTAAAAACTATCAATAACCTACCATTCACAAACTGCCTGTTTTTCCTCAGAGCTGTCCTCCTTGCTTGAAGATGTTCATAGCTTCCAGCCATTTTTCAAAAAAGTTTTTAAAAAATGGCAGAAATATCAATTTGGATAGCTTTAATCTTGTCTTTAAAGTATGTGGCAAGGTCCTGAGCAGAGAAGGTGGCAGTGGGAGGAGAAGGAGTAGGATTGAGGAGAGAGTTGAAGGTGGAGAAGAGGCAGCGAGGGTTGAATGCTTGTGAGGATATGAGTGAGAAGTAGGTTTGTTATGCAGCAGTAATGGCGGCATTGAATTGCTGAGTTTGGCCTGGTAGATGAGAAAGTCAATGTGCTTACCGTGCCAGGAATAGAGGGTTGGCGGGGCAGGGAGAGCGAAGGGAGGCAGGGGCAAATGTATTATTCCATTACGTCGATATCGACATCGTTATAACGTTATCACCACTAACCATCTTCGTGGATTCATCAAATTTTTTTAAGATTTCCCATAGGTCTGACATCAATGTCCACTCCTGGCTTGTGAATTCTGACAGTTGACTGTGAAGGCGACAACCATGTTGCAGCTGGTTTTCCAAGATTGCCCTCTGCTGATCACACAGCCTGGACAACATGTAGAACGTGGAGTTCCAGCGCGTGCTCAGGTCGCATAACAGTCGGTGAGCTGGAAGCCAGAAGCACTGCTGCAAGGTTGACAGACCGGCTGAAGCTGTGAACGACTTTCGAAAATGTGCGCACAAGCAATGCGCCTTCACGAGTAGTAGTTTTAAATTGGGGTATGTTTTGGTAAACAGCTGAACAACTAAATTCAAAACATGTGCTAGGCAGGGAATGTGGGTCAGGGTGCCAAGATCCATAGCCACCACAAGTTACCCCATTGTCAGCCACACCCATGCCTAGTTGGAGGTTGAGTGGCGAGAGCCACAGCTTGGTCTAGTCCCTTATACCCTGCCACAGCTCTGCTGCGGTGTGCTGTTTCTCCCCTAAACAGATCAGCTTCAGCACGGCCTGTTGGCACTTCCCAACAGCATTGCTACACTGCTTTCAGCTCGAGGAGGAGAAGTGAAGTTTGGAGCCAGTAGCATAGCTGCTGGCGGAGACCATGATGGACGTAGGGCCTGCAATCCTGGGTGTGGGTAGCTCCTGTGCCGTCCCAGCCTCCACAACATTCACCCAGTGTCCCGGGAAAAATAATGGCGGCTGAGGACCGCGTACCTAGAGACGGCTGTCGACATCAAGCTGTGGAAAGCCTCAATCTCCACAAGCCTAAATGGCAGCATTTTAAGGGCCAGAAGTTTTCAAATGTGCATATTTAGGGCTATGGTGTGAGGGTGCTGGTGCAGAGAGCAGGGCATCCGGGCCAGTGCTTTTGACAGGGGATTGGAGGAGGCAGCGGTTTGACAGGCAGACTGTGGACCCAAGCGTGGTGGTGAGGTTTAGTGTGTTGACACCCCCGCTGATTTTGGTACTGCACAGGTTGCAAACTACCACTCTTTTGTCATCCGCACATTCCTTTAAAAAACACCACACTGCTGAACTTCTCCCCCTTGGCAAGGCAGATTTCCGCAAGGTGGTGCTCGGTGTCATGGTTGCAGGCCTGTTTGGTGTGGGCCCACTTTTCCCTTTTGCCACATCACTGCCTCTTCCAGCCTGTTGTGCTACTGCAGACCCCTCCCCCTCTGAACTGCTGCCAAATGTGCAGTAGCTCTTTAAGTGAGCAAATGACTGTCACTGATGGATCAATCCCTGTTTAAGCACAGTGTATGTCTCCAAAAGAGAACAAAGGTGTCTAAGGTCTCCAGTCCTTAAAAGGACTTTTGGGTCAGTAAAAGTAAGAGCTAGAGCCAGTAAAGATGAGCAGAACTGACTTTATAGCACCTGACCATGTGTACCTTCCATTCAATGACTGTAATGCCAGCAGCTAACATGGCTGCTGGCATTACAGTGAGGGCAGCAGTAAGCTGCCCATTCATTGGAGGTCTCTGAGCAGTACGCACGAATACATGCAGTATTTGTACGAGTGCATCCGAGCACCAAGCATGCCGATGCTTTCATGAATAAAGAGTATGCGCAAGCATGCTCACTCATCACTAGTTAACACGATACACATTATATATTTATACAGTTTTGTAATAAGAGCCAGAAAAATGGCAATTTGCTAAAGTATCTCCCTGAGATAAGCATGGTCATTGCCACACACATAAATTGCTCCCCTTACAACAGTGATTGCCAAACTGCGGGATGGGGGTGTGAAGGTATTCCAGGGGGGAGTGGGCCCTCATTCATTACCTGTGTTTGAAAAGGGAGGGGAGCTCGATAATGTTCCTAAACAGAAAAGGGGTGCCCTGCAAGAAAAGTTTGGGAACCACTGCCTTACACAGTTCTGTGACATGAGCCAGAAATGTGGCATTTCGCAAATGTCCTCTTCCTCAATCAAGCATTGTCATCCCCATTCGCCACACACATAAATTGCTTCCATGACACAGTGCTGTGACAACAGCCAGAAAAATACCATTTTGCTAAAGTATCTCATTCAAACAGGTATTGTCATGTTCACAACCTATACTTGAATGATTTCTCTTACACAGTGCTGTGACAAGAGCCAGAGAAGTGCCATTTTGCTAAAGTATTTCACTCAGATAAGCATTGTCATGTGAAGGCCACACACATTAATGGTTTCTGTTACACAGTGATGTGACAACAGCCAGAAATTTGACATTTTGCTGAAGTATCTCCCTCAAACAAGCATTGTCATCGCATTTCACTCACACAGGTATTGTCATGTCAATGGCATGCACATTATTTGTGGTGCTGTGACAGACCATGTCGCCAAAATGTCTTCTGCTTTTGAAATCTCTATGTAGTGCTTCTTATATTATATATGATTATATCAATAAATATATTGCAATTCCCTTTTCATATACAACTGTATATGTTTTAAGTGCTTAATCATTACCGTTCCATGTGTAATATGGTTTCTGGGGCTTATTTATGCTGACATTCACTGTTTGCAGTTCCAGTACTGATTTTTAAGTACTCTGCTACTATTTACACAGATTTTTTCAATTATAGCTGAAGTTCATACGGCAAGTCGAAATTACACATTTTCGGCTTAATCCAAATTTTCTACTGTATGCAAATTTTGGACACTTGAGACGAAAATTTTAATGCAAAGTAAAACTTGTCATGCAGATCTAGTTTTATCAAGTAAGAAAGCCACTAATCTAAACCTCCAACGTCAATCCCCACACAAACTTTTTTCTGTTTGGACGTTTTTTCTGCATGATTGAGGTCTCTTGTAACTTCTTTAGTTGTGGTTATAAAAGAATGATTAGGCATCAGACAAGATTTGGGTAGAAGTTAAATGACGGCATTACAGAGGTCTTGAAAAAGCAAGGCCAAAGCATCAAATATTGACTGATGTTATTGTCAATATACACATTTGTAACATATGAAATGCTTGCTATTCTACATTAATACACTACTGAGATTTTTAATATTCGCGTTATTCTGCATTGGGATGGCATGACATGGGTTGCAAATATATACGCAATGCAAAAATAAATAGCACATGTGACAATTCATTTTGAAGGTAATTGGGAGGCGAATATAATCGACTATAAGTAGAATTTTTTGCGAAATATTGCTATTTTTATCACCTGACAATTGCAGAAAAGAATAAAGCAGGGTACAGACATGAAGATATGGGCCAGATCGATATGCAGCCATCGCTGTTTTCCAGTGGGACCAATCAATCCCACTCGAAAACAGCCATATCGGACATGACCGTTAAATACGGCCGATGTCTGTTGCTTTACATTGAAACTGTGGGTCTCCATGCAAAGCATCGGCTGGGCTGGGGAGAGAGCAGAGCTGTCTCCCCTGCTCCGCTGATATCTGATAGTAGCGTAGAAAATATAGACTAGGACTACAGTAGCTACCTTCTACAATGGTTAATATGTTTGTACCAATGTTTTCTTGATACTCCATATGGAATGACTATATCCTGAGATATGTTCAAATTTAAGTATGAAAATGACATGCAGACCCAAGCTTAACCAAACTGTGCAGCTGCTTTCCTTCATTGACTCAACTTCAGTCTGCATGCACTTTACATGCTTACCATTTTTGGCATCTCAATAATGTAATGTCATGTAAATTTGGTTTAGGCATCTGTCCTTCAATGTTCTGTGGTCATGAAAGGGGGGTAAATAACATAGAACATGGGAATGCCTATTGGGGCAAATGTCATCAGAATGTTGCCAGTATTTTTATGGCCAATACACTCTTCTGCATGTTATAGTACAGAGAACATTATAGATTGCAATCATCTTCACACCAGAATCCAGATAGACACTGTTCTTTCTATTGTAAAGGTTATTTACCTATTTTATGTTTTATGAGTACAGAAAAGGATATTTATTTACATGAAACTGTGCTCCATTAATGACCCCTGCTGACTGACCACCCCATCACCCCCACAATACAAAGCTTATGACTCTGCATTGCAGAAGGGCCATTGCAGGAACACCAGATTTACAGTTTTCTGTAACTATTGAAGAGCGCACCATAACAGTTCATAATATGTTACACTGTAACTTATTAAACACTGTAGCTTAAATAACTCTGTATCTGTCACCTTTTAGACTACTTTACTGGAACAACC
Source organism: Ptychadena robeensis (assembly GCA_036250615.1). NCBI lineage: Eukaryota > Metazoa > Chordata > Amphibia > Anura > Ptychadenidae > Ptychadena > Ptychadena robeensis. Next base: position 66,960,190 of record CM070037.1, read on the forward strand.
TTTTTATAGGAGTGGCGTACCTTCATGCACCCGACCCACCAGTCTCTATACCAGACAATATGTTTCCAATTACTAAAATCATCTAAATCAATTTATCATATAAATATCTAATGATACCTGGCTGTATTTTCTAAATGGATCTTGATTTTATGTATGGGGTACCTGTGTTTTTATCTTATCTTATTCCTTCTGAAACCTTGACAACTCATCTCTCAAAAGAAACAAAGAATAAATATAACAATTACAGCAGAAAGTCTAAAAAAAAGTCCATTCCTTAATTTTAAATTAATTTACCTTTATGGCAGTATACCAGTTCTATCCATAGTACAAGATGGGTTTCTGAATTATTACTCATCACTTATTTTATTCTGATCAGTGTTCTAAAATAAATAATCTGAATGTGATATATTGGAGGATTATCATTCTACTTTTTACCTTTTTCAGTTCAAGACATACCTTGTTTCTCATTCCAGTGATCTTCACTTTGGTCCTGTCCAAACATGCAAAGGTTTTTTGGCAAAAAATATAGAATGCAGATTACTTTGGTTCAGGAAGCGAAATCTTGAATTGAGTGCCGCTGTAGGCCTCTGATGTCATCCCCCAACAATGCAAAGCATATGACTCTCGATTGTAGAGGGAGGACACAGAGATTGTATTGCAGGATTAGGTGAGTAAGGATCCCCATACACGGGTCGATACCTCCTCGATCATCTGACGAACGAGCGGGACGAGGCTTGGTCACAATGGTCCTTATCCTAAGTAATGGCGATGGAACAGGGATTTACCAACATGTTGGTTCCCTGTTCAATTGGCCTTTCCTCGAATAGGATCGATTGACAGAATGGGTGGCCAAGTTTGATTCCCAAAAGAACCAAACGAAAAATCGACCTATGTGTGGGTACCTTAAAAGTTCTATTTTGTGCACCCCAGATATAAATCCACTGCAATGGTTAATAATACTTTAAACTATTACATTTCAAACACATCGTCTATTTCTCCTGTCAGGACACTTTGAGTGAAACAACCCCTTTTCAAACCCTATACCTCCTGTGACCTAAGCCACCAGTTCTTTCAAATACATTTGTAAATATTATTATATACAACCGTATGCTAATCATTCTATACATCCAACTATTATCCAATCCCTAGAATATTGCTGATGAATATTTAAATGTGCCTGGCACTCAATTCTCAGTGCATCATTATTTATATTTATGGGCCAACTATGTATCCAACAACTTAAACTCCTTTCTGAACTGACCATCCACAGATAGCCATTGTACAATGTACAATGTACAATTGTGACAATGTGAGGGTTAAAATGCCGTCCACTTTGTCTGAATTTGTAGTAGATGGGAGGTACATTGCTTCAGGATTGAGATGCTACTTTTGGTCCTGCAGACTGGTCTGTTGAAAACAATGGACTTGTTGTTTTGGGTCTGGAGCTGACCAGGAGCAGAGCAGGGAGGATGCTTCTGGTCGTCCAGTCCGTGGTGGATTTGGTTCCGGGTGTAAGACCTACCCATTAGCTACTGAGAAGTTGAACAGAACCTGTGAGGGACCAAGGGGGAAGCTTGGGCAAAACTTCCCTTCCTTATTGTCTACACTATATGGACTATCCATAAAGGTTTGTGAGACACAGCGCCCTGGCCAACCAAGGCTGCCCTCTGTGAGTTTTTGTTTTGTTTGCTGCACCGTGTGATATCACCTTGCCACATTAAACTGTTTATGTTTCACCATGCATGAGCCTGTTTTGCCTGCATGAAGACTACCATTCGTAGCTGGTTTCCCACAGTAGGTTCAAGTTCTATTACTTTTTGGTATAAGGAGGTAAGAGATATCTCAATCTAGCTCAGGCAACAAACCCTATACCCCATAGAAAACTATTTTTAGTTTTGGATTCAAGTAGACATTTGGGGTTATTTCCAATGTGTCCAGTATTAGTGATTCCAGAAGACTGAAGACATTCAGTGAGATTGAATAAGTGCAGAATATAATATAAGAATATAATGCAGAAATTTACCAAAAAATCATAGCGATTACAAAGTTAAATAAAAGGGCAACGTTTGTCATTACTTAAAAGAGCTTTGACCTATTACCTAGTACTGAATCTAAGCCACAAGATGCCTGCAGCCCGATAGCCAACATCATGTAAGGACCGCCCCCTTCCAGGAAGACTCTGGGCCAACTAACTAAAAGCTCCCCTCCATCTCACACTGATTGCGGCTTACCTTCGCTTCCAGGCCTGGAGCAGCTTCAGCATATCTGGTCCCTCACAAACACACAGAGGGCAATGGTCCCATCACAGGTGGTTGTATTCATCCCAATAAAGAATCCCGGGCACGGTAGCTTGGTGGTAAGAGCTGGTCACTTTTATTGATGTCATCAGTCAATCCATAGCAGTGCCATACATGCCAGCCATCCTGGGAGCAGCCCCGTCTCAGCAGCTTCTCTACACCTAAACTTCTCCTCTGCTGGTCTCTCTTCCTAGGGCCAGGCCACCCTCGTCCCCAGATGAGGAACAAGGGAAAGGATCACAGGTCACATCTCGGCAGTGTCCGTTCCCCCAAGGGCCAGTGTCACCAAGACACTTCCTGTGAGCTCTCAGGACACACACAGAAGACCCTACCTCCACCCCAGTTATCCTTTATATCACCTAGGCTGGCATTGCTAGAATGGCATGTCATGTTCACCTGTTCAGAACCTGGTAGCACATTCCTAAGTTTGTTATATTTCTCCCTCAGCCCATGCAAACACCTACCTGGCCTAGAAACAGCTTGCTTTACAGTGTCTCACATTAACCCTTTGCAGTACACACTATTCTCACATGTGGTGGTCACAGGCCTAATCACAATGCACTTTCCCAGTCCATTACAATCACTCAATCTAGGTCTTCTGAGACCACATAGTCTTTGATCTGTCCCTGGACAGTGAAAGCAGAAACATCACAAGGATGAACCCATGTCAATGTTATTGCCTATTAACCCATGCGATTAAATTCCTTAATTGAAGATTTGGCTCTTCATTCTAAAACAATGCTATTTAGAAAAAATGTACAGTCAGGTCCAAAAATATTGGGACATCGACACAATTTTAACATATGTGACTCTATACACCACCACAATGGATTGGTAATGAAACACAGTATGCTTTAACTGAGGACTTTCAGCTTTAATTTGACTGTATTTACATCCAAATTAGGTGAACGGTGTAGGAATTACAACAATTTGCATTTTGCCTCCCACTTGTTAAGGGACCAAAAGTAATGGGACAGAATAATAATCATAAATCAAACTTGAAGTCTGAAATGCATAGACATCACCAGTTGCTGGGTTTTATCCCTGGTGATGCTCTGCCAGGCCTCTACTGCAACTGTCTTAAGTTCCTGCTTGTTCTTGGGACATTTTGCCTTCAGTTTTTTCTTCAGCAAGTGAAATGCATACTCAATAGGATTCAGGTCAGGAGATTAATTGGCCATTGCATAACATTTCACTTCTTTCCCTTAAAAAACACTGTGGTTGCTTTTGCAGTATGCCTTGGGTCATTGCCCATCTGCACTGTGAAGCGCCATCCAATGAGTTCTGAAGCATTTGGCTGAATATGAGAATAAGATAATATTGCGCAAAACACTTCAGAATTCATCATTCTGCTTTTGTCAGCAGTCACATCATTAACCTCCCTAGCGGTTGAGACGAACCCAGTTCGTTCGCCGTTCGGACTCGCCCCAACCGCAGGGGAACCGGGCATCGGGTGCAGCCGATATCTCCACGGAAAGCTGCAGCGATTGTCTTCATCGCTGCAGCATTTACAGGGTTTTTGCACCACCCCGACCTCCATAGACCTCCGTGTTAATGGAGAAGCGCCAGCTTTCCCGCCCACACAGCCAGCATCATTAATGACACCGCGTACCAGTTCCATTGGCAGCCATACATGCCCACGCCATGACACTATCACCACCATGCTTCACTGATGAGGTACGCTTAGGATCATGAGCAGTTCCTTTAATTCTCCATACTCTTCTTTTCCCATGTTGATCTTGTTCTCATCTGCCCATAAGGATGTTGTTCCAGAACTGTGAAGGCTTTTTTAAATGTTGTTTGACAAACTCTAATCTGGCCTTCCGGTTTTTGAGGCTCGCCAATGGTTTATTTGTGGCGAACCCTCTGTACTCCCTCTGTACTCACTTCTCTTGATTGTTGACTTTGACACACATACACTTACCTCCTGGAGAGTGTCCTTGATCTGGCCAACTGCTGTAAAGGGTGTTTTCTTCATCAGGGAAAGAATTCTTCAGTCATCCACCACAGTTGTTTTCCGTGGTCTACCAGGTCTTTTGGTGTTGCTGAGCTCAGCGGTGCATTCCTTCTTTTTATGAATGTTCCAAACAGTTGTTTTGGCCACGCTTAATGTTTTCGCTATCTCTCTGATTGGTTAGTTTTGTTTTTTCAGTCTAATGAAGGCTTGCTTAACTGATAGTGACAGCTTCTTGGATCTCATCTTGCGAGTTGACAGCAACAGATTCCAAATGCAAATAGTACACTTTAAATGAACTCTGGACTTGAGGTTTACCGAATAATTATGGACCTGACTGTATAAACTCTATTTGTATAGTAAAAAAAAAGGAGAACATCACTAAGGGCTTGTGTCTACTCCATTTAAATCCCGGTGTCAATAAAGCGGTGTATCCATGCCACCCAGTGGTCAAAACCATTCTCTATGCTGCCAAAGAGGAGTTTTCCACTCCATGACACATCTACAGTTAAATGTAATTAAATGTATCTGTTTGTATATTGCAAGTTTATTTAATGTTGTTAGTGATTTATATATGTATATTATAATAATATATAATAACGTTAATACTTTTGTGCACACCTATTCAAAGCAGAAGAACCTTTAAAAAGGTTTTCAGTAAAATAACTTTTTGCATCAATGCAGTTTTAATTCTACTTTGTAGCACTGATTAGCCACTATGATCCTAAACCTAAGGACAAATCATATTAGATATTTTATGTCTCAGAGTTTTATCTTTACATGCTACCTACATTTGTCTTTTTAACCTTAATATGAACCCAAGCTTCCTCAAGCATTATTTCCATTTCTATGGACTTGTTTTGGCAAGAATGTTGTTAGGTGATGGAAAAAATCCATGTACACAACCCTTCTACCTTAATCCTAAAATGTGAAATTGTTGGATGTAGAGATAATTCAACAGAGCATACAGAACCCAGGATGCTGCAGTACTGCTCACTTTATTTTCAGATGTTTATACAAGTTATTTTCAGAGCAAAACAAAATTTTAAAGCAGTAACAGTGTACGGATGTCAAGCACAGCATACAGGTTAAGTAAATATCTATTTGTAACATCAATCTGAGTAAATCATTTCAGCATCTTCATATTGAAGTCTAATGAGATCTTCTTAGCAGCTGCTGTGGTAGAAAAATTAAATGCATTATTTTAACAAGGGATATGTATGCATAAAAATACCAATAGGTCTGTTACAAAGACCATTTACACTAGAAGGCACTTCTGTGTCTTGTGGTTAGTCTTTGGTGAAGAGGAATTCAAGTGGCTTTCAATTAGAGAGCAGGACTTCCTGCTTGAAATGTATTTCTACTGTGACATTTCACCTCCTTGAAATATTGATGTAAAAAGTTGAATTTAAAAGTAAAAAAAAATTAAATATGACACAAATCATTACATATAAAAATGGAATAGAATAAATAAACCCATTCCTAAAGGCTTTAATGAAAGACCAATTTTAATATTTTTTTATTAAATTCTGCCCTTCAATATACCTGTTTGCACAGTTGTTCCCCCTGACCGTAAGAGGTCGGTACAGTTCATCTGCGGCTAATGTTAATCAACATAAGTGCAGGTGAACTATATAGTGCATCATGTCCAATGTTATGTGCAGTAGCATGTGGTTAAGCACCTGCATGACCATACAAATAGACTGCACTCATGTTGATCATTATTAGCTGCAGGTGAACTGTACGGATACGAGTAGTGGGTATGTCTAACAGGTTACTTGAGGCCATGTTTATTTTTACATTAGGGAACACGAACAGAACTGAACACTGTGCAAGTGCTTCTGTTCAGCTATGGCCGAGACCTGTGCTTCATCCAGCACAGGCTTCCAGAGACAACAGCGCAGAATGTATTACCATGGGGGACATTGTTAGTATGTTCTTTCATTATTTCAGGAATCTCTTTTATTGTATTTGCTTTATTTAATTTAAGTATCGTTTAACCCTTTAGAAATGGATATGAGGTCAGTGGAAGTTCTCTTATGGTGGGGGGTTTATATTCTTTTTATATTTAATTGTATTTATTAAATATTAAAATGTATATTTTAAGTAGATATTTTGAAAGGTCAAAATTTCACAGTGAAAATTCAACATTCTAATTCAAAATGAGATTTTCATTTCTGACCATCTCTATTTGCAATAGGCCTTGACCATGACCTCAACTCAAAACCAAGTTTTCTCAACCACCATTAATGCCTGACCTCAGATGCTCATTTGTCACAAATTCCCAATGAACAGTATGTGGAAAGTTGGGTTTCTTGCACAGGTAAAACAGGTAAAGTAGATGTGATATTTGTATGCAGCACCTTATACCTCACCGAAAACCTTGTCCCCTGGTATGATAACTATCATGATGTTATGTGTCCCAATTGAAAAAAATACTTGACAAAGTAGAGCATGAAAACAGATAAAAGGGCCATTCTGATTCAAAAAGTGGCAATTTTCCAAGAAAAAAAATATATTTAACCATTTTTGTAAGTGTTAAAAAAGGACTTACCATCTTACTTTTATTCTTGTTTTTTACAGGGGTGCGTAAAAGTGGCATGGCCATTCTCAGCTGAGGAAGATAACAAACAATAGAAAGATTAGAGAAAGCAAATAGTTTGGCTTCTGTTCAGCTTCCAGGAGCCAATCCTCACCTTCAGTTACAGAAAGTTGGAAAAGAAGAAGTACTAATGCAGGGCACTAATTTGCCAAACTCTTCCACCCTACTTGCTGCTGGGTACTAACTGATGCAGTCATCCCAACAACTAGGACACAAACACAACACAAAACACACAAAAAAAAACACAACACAAAACCTCATTTGTTAAGAAGAGAAGCCATAATTTGGCCTTAAATGTGATTTATGGGATCCCTGGGTAGGTAAAATATACAATAGAAACATGTTTATACTTTATGGATTTAAAAATCTGTCTAGTGATTTCTAGAACTTATAGGACCCCACTAAGTAGGGTACTTTAATGAATTCTCTCACTGGGCAAACGAGATGATGCAGACTTATTGTCTGATAGGCAGGACTGGAGACAAAGTGCATTCTTCACCACAAACTTTGGAAGTACTTAACTAGCAGTTTAAAAGAAAATCCAGTTAGTGAGATAAAGCCCAAACCAGGACTCTTGTTGGGGATTACCTTTATTATAGTAGTTGTACACATTTCCAGAGCTTTCCTTTACATTCAGCACCCTCTCACCCATTACAGCCCTAAAAGAGAAGGTCATGGGCTCTTGGCTGACCTGAAAGATGAAAAAAAGCATGAATACCGGAACATATTTAGCTTTCTGTATTTTGTTGCTTACTTGGGCTCTTTGGGAACATATTGGCTTCCTTAAATTAAATGGTAGGTACAGTACCACAATTGTAGCCGTCCACTCTTATAGATATCTAGTGTTAGTTGTGCTAATCCTAAGGCTTCAATATTTTGTGTTACCAAGCCAAAAAAATCTTTGCCAATGAGTTTTAAAATTCTTAAACTTTGATCATAACTATTTGTCTTTAGAGCACCCACAGTTCTGGCTACACTTGATAATTTACTAGCAATTGATATATTACAATTTATTAGTTTAAATTTACTACTATCCATACTTTCCATATCCATTTATTCACATTTGAAGAATAGATAGATTATGAATAGCACAGAAGTGAAGGGCTACAGTAATCACTCATAGGGATCATGGAATTCTGCTTTTAAATCTGCTTGCCATCTGCATGCACTTGTTTTGCTCCTAATGCTAGATGTGTAACTGTTTTTGTAAAGTGAGTAGTAATACACGAAAAATAAAAAAGGCTTTAGAGAGATTCCGTGGTTCAAATCTGAAAAAGTCTTTTACTTTAAAAATAAAATAATTAAAGTATAATTGAGAAGTCATCAATGCAACACAAGCACTTCAGGATGATGAATGGTGTAATTTGCCTGTTTCCTGTGTTTAGGGTAAACTTTAAAAGTTTAAAGATAATAATTCTTTTTTTGCTGTAGTGTTGCATATTTAAAAAGTGATTCTCATTCTGCCTAAAAAAATGCACCAGGAAATTTCCATAGAAAGATTCACCCTCAGCCCTTGTTCCTGTGACAAATAAAACAAAAGTTCTGGATTTTCTGTTCTTGAGACAATGGTTAGAGTAAGTATAGTCAATAAAACTCTTACAGTGTTTTATCCATTTACCATCAAAAGTTAATAAAACGCTGCAAAGCTAAATTTACTGTATTTTTTGGACTATAAGACACAGTGCCTGCGTCTTATGGTACGAATACCATAAGGAGATTAGACTGGGAGATGGAGGAGCTGTCTGATGAGAGATGCGGCCACAGCCGGATCTTCCATCTGTACTGTATTGCTTATACCAGGAGAGCCTTGCTGGCATAAGCAATGAAGAGAGAGAGAGATAGATGAACTCTCATCTATCTCTCTCTCCCTGTGTGTGGAAGTTGCAATCACTCTGCAGCTTCCAAGGACACAGCCAGAGAGGGAGAGGAGAGACTCTGCAGCTGCTCCCCCCTGCTGCCCCCCCCTCTTCTCCCAATCAGTGAGGAAGATGACGCGTGTGCCGTAATAGTAGGCTGCTAGTGACATCTAGTGGCGGAAAGTTGGTATTGAATTGATTTGATTCATTGCATTAATCAAATTCATTTGAACACTTAAAATATTTTTTTTCTGGTTTGCCTGGTCTAAAACCTGGGTGCGTCTTATGGGCTGGTGCATCTTAAAGTCCAAAAAATATGTTATTTTTTTTATTTTTTTCTACTTTTACTAACTTATATTTATATTTTCTACCTATACCATAGACCCAGTGATGTGATGTGTAAATAGGTTGTAAAATGGCAGAATGGGGGGAGAGAATGATTCTTAGGGGGTCATGTGTGTGTGTGTGTGGGAGGGGGGGGGTTGCAGAGAGATCGGCAAAAGGGGGGAGGGAATGAGTATTAGTGGGTCATGTTTGTAAATGGTGGGTGGGTGTGTAGAGAATAAGGCAAAAGGGGGTAGGGAATGGTTATTAGGGGGTTGTGTGGGTGTGTGGGGGGTGTTAAATGGCAGAACTGCTCCTTTGTTTATAAAGTTTGAGGCTGAAGGTAAGCTAAGCAGTTGCAGAATTTAATTCTCATCTTCAGTCTGCAGGCAATTTGCATACTTATGTTAAATTACATGCATTTCATTCATGATCCTCTGAGGCCATATTCAGGATGCCAAGCTTTGTGTAGCTTTTTTGTTTTTTGAGAACAAAAGAAAAGCCGGTAAAATTGTAGAGGATTGCATGTAAGGCTGAAGTTATGGTTTAATGTATAATATTCCTGTCATTTGATCTTTACACTACACAGAACAGTGGAACACAAGTCAGAATTCAGAAAAAGAACACATTAATATGCATACTCACAGAGTTCAGATAGATTAGGAGTTCTCCTTTTGGGGTCTCTTCATATTTGGAAATAATTTTGTTATCCTCCAGCTTGTGAGAAAAAGAAAATAGTTACTCCTGTCCAACCAGAAATTATTCTTGTAGTTAGTACACAAAATACACAGACTATGGATGGTAAAGCCAAATGAGTTTTCAGAGTAAATCAGCTAAATACATTACACAGCTTTTTTTCTTTAAGTAGTGATTCAGAATGCGGTTGTTGGTTGATTTGATTGATTTGGAACCCCCCTTGTTGAAATGTTTCTACTGCAGAATTTCTATCACCCCAGCAAAATTTCAATTTAAAGCTCAGCCCTGGCACATTAGCGTTGTATTACAGTCAGGGACATTGTACTTATGATCTTCATTTTATTTCAATGCAAGTACAATTTGTTTAGTTGCAGGGTTGCGGATTAAAAAACTGATTTACACACTGAGATTTTGGACCACATAATCTATCATTCCAAAGAATCCTGCTCACTTAGATATAAGATATGAAACATTCATCTAGTTACATATGTGTAAGGATGTGCTACCAATGTGTCAAAGGGCATGTATACACGAAAATGTTTTTTAACTCTGTATAGAATTTTTCTTTTTTAAAACAGCCACGCCCTGAGTAGTAGAAATGGTTGAATTCTGCAGAATTTGGTTCTTAGAAAATTATGATGCCCCCTGAAAATTGGTTTCTACTGCTAAATTTCTACGAACCTGTCAGAATATCCATTTAAATGCAAAATTTCATTTTGAAAAACAATTCATGTATATGTAAAAATTACGCAAATTATTACATTAAAACGTAATTGGTAAAGGATTTTTTCGAGTTCCCTCCGTGGGACTTTCAATGGAAGGTGGACTCTCTTTATTGGAGAACAATAAACAGAATAGTCTTAAAAATAGTCCAACTTTTGGTGGCTTATTTTCATTTGGGACCCCAAAGGATCTCCAACACGGACAAGCCTATTATCATCCACCTTTGAATGTCTTCACCATATACTCTGGATAATACCTTAAGGTAAGAAGATATCTCCCTAGCAATCCCAATGCTTTGGCAGTTTGTTCAATGTCTGTTCCTGCATATCTCTCTCCTTGCCTGCTCATTAACCTAGTGTCTTTTGTCTTATGGCCATCTCTGAATGACAACTATTTAGCTACCTCAACCGTTATGGATACCAGACAGATAAATGATACATACCAGTGCAATATCAGGTTGGATATATGGCAAATTTTAAATAAACAACATGTATACTCATATGAAAATCTTCTTAGGTGCGGCTTCCATGTGTCTGTGAGCTTCCTTTGTGTGTGCGTCCAAGGTTTTGCTGGATAAGCTAATCAACACCATTTGGCTGGTGAGTGATTTATAAAAGACACTGGCTGTATTTCATTCCAGTTTCATTTCCACTTTAGTGTACCTATGTGATATCTCTGCAAAACAACAACAATATGTAACTTCTTTAGATCTTATGTCTGTTTGAGCCTGAGGAAGCCCTTTGGGGTGAAACATGTTGCGCAAAGTACAGTAAGCCACCAAAAGTTGTTCTTTTTAAAGACTATTCTGTTCTCCAATAAATATTTCGTAAAGACAAGTATTCTTATAGTGATGTATGAGTCAACCTTCCAAGTCCCACAGAGGGAACTCGAAACAATCCTTTACCAAATACATTTTTGGGATGGGAAGTGTGGACTCGCTGAACTACTTACTTCCTGGGTAGTTATACCACAATCACATTAAAATGTAATGGAATTAATAGAGATATTTTTCTTTTAAAGTGCTTTTGTACTCATCCAGCGCAGACTCCAAGGGACATGAGCGTGAAATAGATTACAGTGGGGGACAATGTCATTATTTTATTTAATTACTCTCTTATTTACGTATCATTTAAGAAATGCATATTTTAACCTTAAAGGAATTATTTAACTTTCGGTGAAAAAGTCATAATCATTGAGCATAATTTTGACTGAAATTACTTGTTTCATCATTTCTAATGGGTAGCAGACTGCAGAGAGCTCTTGCTCTCGGGGTGGAAACCATTGCTTTTATGCAAAGGTGGATGAACCTCTGAGCTAGGCCAACATTAACTAACTAGAAACATGAGCTTTGTTGATTGTAGTGTGTGGGGGTTCAGCTCAAATAGGTGCTCTCACAGCATCAATACACGTAAATTTTATCATTTTAGGGCTCCTGCCCACGTTTATTTGAGTACACAGTCCAAAACATAATTTACCCTTGCAGGGGTTAATAGCAATTCAAACAAAAAGTCACTCAAAAATGCTAAGCCTCCTGGCTTCAAACTTCCAACATAAATGGTCCTAGGCTCAGCTTCCCAGCAGGAACAGGTCTGGGCCTCACCCTCTCTGTGAGCCCCCTGTTTCCATGGCTCCAGTAGCCACAGGTCTGGGCCCCCCACTCCTTGTGTGCCCCCTGTCTACCCTCAGAAGCCCACGGTCTCCTACTTGGTCTGAAGGTCTATCAGGACCCTGACACACTGGTCTCTGCGCTTTTGTGGAGACACACCTGGCTCCACTCACCTGCAAACAGGTGTTAACCCTTTCAGTGGACCCTGGGGTAATAGGAAGGCCCACCCAGTTCCATCCTTCCTATTCCAGAGTCCGGGAGCCCTTTAAGAAAACTCAAACAACCTTATGGCGCTGGGCAAATAATTCCATTTGTGCAAGGTTTTTTCACTTTTTATAAACATTAAAATACTCTTTTTGGGGTTTTAGGGCAAAATAGGATAAAAGTTCCAGTTTCCTGAAGCATGATTATTTGTTCAGAAACTATACTTTTCCTTGTTTAAATATAATAGCTATGTGCAGAGAAAAACAAATGATATTATTATAGAAGCTGCAAATGTAATATTATAAACCAAATTCTAATGGTGAAATGGTTTTCAGACATTGTTAAAACCCACTTACTTCTCTTAAAGACCAATAATGTGGATGGAATCCAGACAGCATCCTTATTTTTACTATTGTCATACTGGAGGCATTCTGGCAACCATGATAGCTAAAAAAAATTAAATTAAATGATTTATTCATTTTACATAATTCATACATATTACAATTTTATCTTAAAACATGCTCAGCCTTGTACCCTATCATTTGTGGACCCTATTCATTGAAATGGACAACAACAGTTAGGTTTACATGTGTGGGAGAAGCTTACGCTATGGCACAAAAACTGCATTTGCATATAAGTGCTTCATTAACAAGTTAAGGCAAGATCACAACGCAAAAGGTACACAACATTTCCTACAGAGACCTGTGTACCCTGTGTTAATGCAAACGATGCAGCGCATAAAGTGTTAAAGGACTATTGAACTTATGGCCCAAATATTATTTAGAGTATGGTAAAACCCATTATCTGGCTATATTCAGTACTCAGGTACTCTATCTTGTAACTTTCCTCCTGAATTGTTTTATATTGTTATACCTCCTCCATCACCTTGGTATACAGATGCTTCTCTATATCCTGGGGGGTGGGGGGGGGGGGGGATTTACCACCATATTCCAATCACATATTCTCTAGCACTCTATGTATGTGTACATCCCTTTATGATGACACTGTATGTGCTAGAAAAAGGAGAGGAGTGCTGGCATATTTTTTGTTTTTTCTATCTCATATCATATCTTCAGAATGACCCTCAGCTGGAGTTTCTACTGTCTTTGTGTTGCTACCATAAAAAGTGTACACCAAGTTAAATTACATACCTGACGGTGACAGTCAAGTTGAAAATGCTTGCAACTTCATTCAGACACTTATCTGAGGTGGCGGATAAGGCAAGAGAGTAAACAGAATTTTCCTTTGGTATCGGGATGTTGTATTTTACATTGGCCTGGGGGTTTAAAAATAAAACAAGTTTGCTGCAAAAGCTGTCAAGTGGTCCAACAGTAACAGTTCAAGGATCTGTTCTTAGTGGTTGCAGGAATCACATTTATTGTTTACAGAAATCATTATTTATTTTATGGAATAAGCCAATACTTCTATTGTAATATAGAATATATCATGCCAGATCTCTCTAAGAATATGCAACAATAAGAATGTACTTAAAGGCATAGTGAAGTATATACCTTATTTTTCAGGCTAAAAGATGCTACGATGTCTGGGACAACTCCTATACTTCAGAGCATCTGATGGTCAAAAACATATTTCGGCTTTCTCCTACTCTGATGGCCGCAGCTCCGTGCTCCAACCGGCAAAGTAGGAGTTAAAGAGGTGAAGAAGCTTCCCTGCCTCTAGCCCAGACTGGCAGAGCTGTATGTGAGATGTGCAGCTTTAACCCAACTCCCAATACAGTGCACATGGCAACTTTGATATCTGCATCTGCACTGTGTGTGAATAAAGCAGCCCAGCTCACAAACAGTTAATAAAGAGCCAGAAGAAATACCCGCCCACAGGGAGACCTCTCCTCCTGCAATGTAGTATCAGCAGATAGGCTGATAATACATTGCTCAGATGTGTCTGTGTAAAAGCTTGCAGTATTCCATCTTTCTGCCCAGATAGGAGAGATGCTGGCTGGCAGCCCTTTCATCCAACTCTGATCTTCCTTGCTTATATAAGCGGGGCCCCGCTTATATAAGCAATGAAGCACTGTAGCAATACAGTACAGATGGGAGATCTGGCCGTAGGCAGATCTCCAATCTGACAGCTCCACCAGCTAATCTTTCTGGGGCAGGCGACGGGCAGCCAAGACGCTACGACCCGCGGTCGCTCCTTCAGAATATAAGACGCAGGCCGATTTCCAAAGGAAAAGTGCGACTTACAAGCAGCATTGGGCGCCTAGCACAGTATAGTATTTTGTGCTAGTATGGACAGCTTTTAGTAAACAATAGATGTAAGGTAGGTATAGTTTGGAAGCTGCATTTAAAAAAATTATTAAAGCAAACATTTAGGCAAGTGTTTAGGCTGTAAGGTCCCTTTACCCCCATAGTTGCACTGCTGATGTGCACTACAACTAATAAACTCACTAATCTGTGAATGACAAAATCTCTGCATCACTGGTCCAATAGGACAGGATTGTGTTTATACACCCTATGCAAACACCCAGCAGTAGGTACTAAAAAGAAAGCAATTCTACCAGTACCCGACAATATTCTTCTCTACCAAAAGATGATGGTTTAATTCATCTAAAAGCACAGTTAAACAAGATAAAACTGTTACAAACAAGATCTCCTCGTTTAAGCCTGTTCCTTTTTCACCCCACTCCATGAAACCTTAAAAAGTGTAATGACTTAAAAAATCAGTTTAATAGTTTAGGATAAGGCATTAAAAGGATAAAAGCTCTATGGTTTATTTAGGTCTGTGCCTCTATTAAGTATATTTCCATCATTACTTGTCAGGACTAGTGATGGGCGAAGATTAGCTACGTCTTTTCACAGAAGGATCGGACTTTTGGAAAAGTCAGACGTCCGTGGTGAACTGATGATCTAATTCGATACCACAGACGTCACTTCCAGTATTTTTACCATATTAGAGACAGAAGTCTCTAGTGAAAAGATTCTTCTGCCGGCCGGATCTTTTTTGTATCCGTGTGCGTCTGATCTGGAAAAATATTCACACTTCTCTCCAGCGAAGGAGGCGAGTCGAACACCTGTACTGTTCGCTGGCAAGAAAATAATTGCAAAAAACATGCAATGTTCGCTGTGGACTGTCCGCCGAGGGAACACTGTGGCCATCACTAGTCAGCTTCCAATAGGGACACAGACAAACAAAATATTCATTTTTAATAGTTTAAGGAACTGTAGCTATATAACTATATAATGATATCACAGAGACAGCAAGTGACATAATAGTGGTGTGAGGTACTTAGCCGGCCAGTGATCCCGCATTGGTGAACCCAGGGATCGCAGATAATGTCAGCATTGCAGGCCTCATGGTCACAGTCTCCCTGTTTTGACATAGGGATCCATTCTGCCCAGACTGCTTTCCGACCAAATGGTATCCCCAAAACCATGCGGTTTTGTTCTTCTCAGCTCAGATATGTCTTGCCACCCCCTGGTGGTGGGATGCAATTCGTGCTGAGTTAATGTTTGGCCAGAGCTGCATCCCCAGTCACCATATCGATGTGTTTAATCCAGCACAGCCAAGGTGGACATGTTCACTGGGCAATCTGCCCATTTAATGAGACTCTGACTTGCACACCTTTGCCCGTTATAGCCTGTAAAGCAGTGAGCGTCTGTGTTTGCTATTGCCTGATTTTGATCTTGCCTGAAATCTCCTTGCTCTGACTTTGGATTGTCCCTGATCTCGTCTTCAGCCTCATTCTTTTGTACCGTGCTCCCCTGGACTGAAATTTGTGTATGACCCTTGCTTTGTTTTTGGATTACCCAATATAAACTGTTACCTGAATTTCAGGTGTTGTTAGTGATTGTGTGCCCAAGCATATTACAAGTAGTAGGTGGAATAAGCTCAACCTAGATCTCAGTAAAGTAACTTTTACATTTAAGCAGTTCATGTAGTATTACCTGGATCAAACCATATCCATTCCCTTCGATTTCAAAGCTGTAGTCACCACTAGCATCTGGCAAAGGCAGACTCTGTACCAGCAGCCTGTTTTCACGATCTAAATTCAGTTCACCAATATTTTCATTGTTTCTTACAATCTTAATCGTTTGCTGTGAGTTTGGAGTGTACAATAGCTTTGCAAAAGCACCAAGAGCCTGCAGAGCAATGTTTGTGTCCTAGAAAACAGAAAAGAACCTTTGTTACATACACAGCAACTTACACTTGAACCTGCTACTAGTTCTTAGGGCTCCAAGACGTCTATAATTACCGATGTAGATGACATCCCTCCATATGGGTTCTGCTGGTGAATAAGCCACAGGGAGCACTGAGCCATTATTTCCATGTCTTTTTCAGGTAAAGCAGAATTGGTGTCCCCAGGCCCTGGTGCGGTTTTCTTGAGATTTTCAGCCCTTTTTAAGGTGTTTAGCAACATGTAACTTGTCAACTCAATCGCAGGTGGGGAAAATTGAGGATTGAAAAATGGAACTGCCCGCAATGGAGGCATGTCTTCTGGTTCCCAGTGAATTGTGCCTCCTGCATAAAAAGGGCAGGGTAAATGTTAAGGGAAATGTTAAGGGAAAAGGCAATGGGAATGTGGCATAAACTTACATTTTAACTGTGCACTTTTTTCTTAATTTTGTTAGACTTTGTATTGTTTACTGTGCGTGATTATTATTTGGTAATGATACTTTATTTTTTCTATATTGTCACTTTTGTTCTTAGATGCGAAAACATTAACATTCTTCTGTTTGACTGACTTTAAAAAAGAATGGTTTTAAATTGAATCCTTTTCACCTGAATCAACAAACCTAGTGTTGGAAATCAAACATAAATTGATCAAGCAGTGATTAGACATGTTGTAATTTCAGTTGATTGACCTGTTTAGTATCTGACGGGTTTACTAGGTATTTCAATTACTTTTTTATCCAATCATATGATAAAGTGCATAAGTCTTCGCAAAGGAATCGCTTCTAAATAGATCACATTACATAAAAAGAAATGAAATCGGTTTTTAAGTTGATTGATCAGTGAAATCAAGCGTGTATACCCCTGTAATAAGGAGTCTTTTGACACAAGAACAGGACTGCAATAAAGCAAGTTAAAAATAGCTTCAGTTTTAAAACTATTTTTATAAAATTAACACATGGTATTGGCAAAAATATTAACTGTTTTGCTGTGTTTCTACATCAACCAAATCAAAAGGGATTGAAATCACATGTTGAATTGAAAGAACCAAGAATGTTCAGGCTTGCAAAATGATTGGATGCTTGTTGTGCGGATTGTGGAGCATGTGCACTTACAGTATTTTAGAGAAATTAGTAAACCCCATGATATTGTGGCAACATCTTATAATATCTTTTCATGAGACAACACTAAAGATATATCATGTTGATACAATGTAAAGTAGTCAATGTACAGCTTGTATAAATTTGCTGTCCCCTCGAAATAACTCAACATGTTTCAATAATGTCTTCTGGCAACACCCTCAGGAAAGAAAAGTTTTACCATTTAGCTTGTTTTCTTCACCAGTGTCATGTGACTTGTTAGTGTTACAAGTTCTCAGGTGTGAATGGGGAGCAGATATGATAAATGTCATGTTATATCTCTCCCACACTCTCTCTGGAAGTTAGGCATGTCAAAGAACACTCTGAGGATCTGAAATGCTGCTTTACATAAAGATGACCTAGGCTTTATGAAGTTTGCAACACCATGAAACTGAGCTTCAGCACAGTGGCAAAGACTATACGGTAATATAACAGGAAAGTATCCACTTTGACCAGACCTTGCCATGGTCAACCAAAGAACCAGAGCATATCTGCTCAAATCCAGAGGATGTCTTTTGAAAACAGACCTATGAGTGCAGCCAGCTTTGCTGCAGAGGTTGTAGGAGTCAGTGCTCAGACCATGATTTACATCAAATCATTTTTTTTATCTAATCATGTTTAAAAAATAAACAAATCCTGTGTAATAATATAGGTATTGAGTACATTCGTTTGGAAGGTATGTTGGAGGTGTTATGTATATGATCTTTAAAGAAATTAAAATTCTACAATTGATAAAAAACCTGCAGGGGGCTAGTCTGGAATGAGTGAATGTCAGGCCCCAGAAGCACCAATAAGGGGCAGAGGTATAGTTAAAGCTGGGCATAGACATAACGTCTTGCTGCAGATCAACCGTGCCAGCCATTACTTTGGATGGGGACGGCAGTGGATCGGCTGGGAATTAACCAGCAGATTTCTGGTCGATCTTGCCTGGTGGACGCACCCGATTTTCACACCCGTCTATGGCCAGCTTAACTGAGGAAGTGACAGCTGAAGCAGTAAACAAGCTTCACCATTTCTCTTTAACAGCCTAGTTTTCAAGTCAATTTGGTTATTTCAAACCAGCATGGAGTTAATAATTTTTTTTACATAATGTCAACATTAGTAAGATTAAACACCACTCACTTGTAGAACATCTCATATTTTAAAGGCTTATTCTTAAACTCTACCTTTAACTTTGCTTTTTTGCAATAATCTTTCCATCAGAGGTTCGCTGTGTTCCAGCATATTGGCCCGTGTGAAGGCATGCAACATGAGGATTTCATCAGTAATATTCTGCTGTTTGGTTGATGCAGTTTTCAGACACTCCATAGCCCCAGCCACTAGTGTTTTCTGTAAGACAGTGGGACACCATTGTGTACAAAATCCAATGACAAAAATTGCAGTTATAAGTTCAGCCCCCCACTCACCTATAGATCGATTACATCGGTCTAAGAGTTACGGACATGTCCATAATGGCTTAGATCGATTTGGCGGCTGATTTCGGCTTTAGGCACGATCAATCAGGTAAAAATCTACGTATGAATGGGGGGCTTTGATGTTGCACAAATTATTAAATTAATTTATATAGTGCCAACATATTACAAAAGTACAAATCATTTTTCTATCTACATCATAATAAGATTTGTTCTAATTACCATTGTCACTGCAACCAATGGGTAGAAAGAAAAATGTAAAACAAGAATACCTTAACCTTAAAAATGTTTAACCCCCGTGACAATTGTCTAACTCTAACAGATGAGGCAGAAATGGGTGAAAATATAGAAAAATAAGGCACCAAACCTGATCTTATACAGGCATCACAAGCTGTTTATTAAAAATTGTCCCCTAACCCAATAGTCTGCATGGATGGATGTTGAACAGTGATGAGCAGCATAGTCAATATTCCTATAACATTTTTTGCCTAATATTCTCAGTAAATTCAAGAATTTCTGATATTCTTTCATTACGAAAAAGATTTTCGCCAAAAAAGGAGCAGATATTCGCATATTTTCGTTAATAACACTAACATATCAAATCTATTCATTACCTGTATTGCACAAATTGGCACTTGTACATGCACAAATTGTGAACGCAATACATGGTAGTTCCCGGTAGAGATGGTCTCAAACACTAATAGTTTTTGCACAAATTAAGTTCAAAAATCAGAATTTCAACTTTATTTTTTAACTCAATTTATACAAAAAACTACATGTGCAAAACTTTTTTTTTTTCAAAATGTTCCCACAATCCTTCTCTACATCTCCAGCAATTTTGGTGACGATACCATGTTCAGGGGCTTTGCAATCAGCTCACTGAGTTAGCAAGTCGAAAAATTCGACTATGTCTAGTTCCCGGTATTGATTTAAAAAATTTGTAATATTCGTGATTATGACGATATAGCACTATATTTTAAATGTACCAATATTCGCAATAAAAAATTGCGATCAGCACTAATTTTGGAGAAATTAATCTCACCACTCTAAATGAAGATTTCTGCATGGAGATGTGGTCACTGCAATTTCTTGCCTTAGTTTTGGCTAAGTAATGTGGTTCAAATTCCTATACAGGATTTACTCTGTATTCCCATCAATCCTACAGCCGTTTTCAACTATGCAGTATTGGCAAATCAAAGTACTATGTACTCTGCTGTGTTTCCCTGCCCTCCCTCCTCCCCTCTACACATCCCTTGCGTCATCTATGACCCCAATTTCTTCGGCATCACAGATTACGCCTAAAAATTGGCAAAAAGCAATTGGCGGACATAGATCACAGAACGAGATTTAGAATCGCCAAGGGTGAGTATACCCAAGTGTAGCTCAGGGTGAGTTTATCTTGTAAACCAGGGAGGTTAAACAACAGTGTTGGAAGAGGTGGCTAATTTTGTATATACAAAAGAACATCTCATGTTCTTGCGTCTTATTAGGTAAATGCTTCCACTCCCGGTCGCTCGGTCACGGGTGGTCATGTCTTGGCTCCCCACCAGCGCATTTGCTCTCCCAGCAATAAGCTTAGCCAGAGAGGCAAAGGAGCTGTCAGTAAGAAGATCCGCCCATGGGCAGATCTCCCATTTGTACTGCATTGTTTATGTCATTGGAGCTCTAGCTTGTGCAGCCAAATCTCCAACACAGACAGCCAGGCACTGCGTAATCAGTAATCAGGCCGGCTGAATACACAGTGCATAGGAAAGTTCCACCTGTTCATAGGGCTCTGTGTTACTGTCTGTGAACTGGGCTGCTTGAGCCCAACTCACACACAATGTAGATAGGAGAGTTGCCCAAGGGCGGCTCTTCCATTTGCACAGAATGTGAGTTGGGCACAAGCTGTCCACCTTACACAGCTCTGCTAGTGGAGAAATGAGAAGAATGGGAGAGGAGAGATAGAGACAAGAGAAAGTTTAGTGTATGACAGAACTACAGTAGAGTAGGTGCCCCTTGAAGATTCTGATGTAAAAATACTAGTCACACAACACATCCTGCCTGAAATTTTATTTTTAGAAATGCTCTTACCGCTATGTCATACTCAGAATCCATAAGAGAAAAGGCAAGGTATGCCGTTAACTGGATATTACTGTTTGTACCCTGCAAAAAAAAACACATTAGTACAAATGAAGATTCAATTCATATATTTTATCCAAATGTGGCTTATATATTACAACATTATAAAAGGTATGCTAATGTTTAAACACACAATATAGGGTGACCTTTGACTTGTAGAACAAAACTAACTAAAAAGTAGCTGCCTTGGACAGGACCCTGGCAATCTGCGACAAGTGGACCTGTTAGGAGTAGAGTGGACCCCTAAGTGGTGGGGGAAGGGTAGATACTCCTGAACTTACCTGAACTGTGAACGGGTTTTCTTCAACTTCATAGCAACCATCTTCCAACTTCTGCTGGTTCTCCAACCAGACCAAAATCTGCTGCTGTCTGGTGTCATCGATTTGAATATATTTTTTGGCTCGTTCAAAGGTACTAAAGCTGTTTATCGTCAACCTGCAAGAAGAATAAAGTCAATTGTGTTTAGTACAAAAAAATTAAAATACATTAGTAAAATAATTTGACTCCAATAATTTGTCCAATGTCTCAGCCTCTCTTCAGATTGCCCTCTTATCTAACTTACCAGAGCTGCTACCTGAAGCTAAGCATGGATTACTTTGCTTTTTCATTATCGCAGCTAGGCATATTATTCTGAGGAAACTGAATTGGAATCTATACAATGTATAGAATTCTCCATTGCGCATCTGCAAGACCGCTTCTCATCTCATCATGTTGATACTTGGGCAGTGTAGTCCCACTATGTAGGATCTGAAGACTTTAATAAATTGATTGCTTGATTGATTCTTAGAATGTGGATTACAGTTCATAGTTTCAGTCCTGCATCTCTCTTTATCCCATTCTACTCCCACCTACCCCTTACCTACCTTTTCTTATCCTGCTTCTTTCTACTCTCTTTCTCTCTCTTGGTTAATGTCTTATATTTACTTATTTTTGTAAAGTTATGCTACAGATATTGGATGAGGATCCTTGTTCCTGCTATTATCATTATACTAACTGAATGTACATGTTAATGGAACAAGAAAAAAAAGTTGAAATGGAATCAGAAGTCTTACATGCATCTATGCTATGTTGTTTTCTTTTCTCAATAAAAATTATATTGCTCAAAAATCACTGTACAAGTAATGCTAGAGCTACTAGTTAGGAGAGATAAATGTTGTATGTATTTAAATGAATGAATGGAAGGTCTTGTAAATATTTTAAATGTAGAGGATCTATGAATGTAGAGGATCTATGAAACATAGAGGATCTATAGAGGATCTATGAGATCATGGGACATATACAATCTGTACAAATTGTCATTACCACAAATTAGGCTTGCTGGAGCTGCGAAATACTTTAAAAGCATTTCCACTGGCAAATCCAAGATGGCGATAATATCCTAGAAAGAATAGAGAAGAGGTCATACACACTATAGATGATCTTATAAAATTGCAATGATTTTTTTTTTTTAATAGTGCCAGTCACATGGTACACTACACTCATACTCCAAACATGCTCTAAAGACAACTGTCACTATTGGAAGCTGCATGCAATTTCTGGCCATGAACAGATAATATATGACCATCTTTTATATTGAATAACAAAAAATAAATGCTTCCCTCCTGAGACTCCCACCAACTGCATTATGGACAACATGTGGTAACAAGCAGGTTACAGGGAATCCATTACATTTAAGGGCCAAGCAGCAATAGAAAAAAAAAAAAAAGAAAAGTGATAAATCTTTTACATAACATAACATTAACAAATATGGTGTACATATAAAGTGGGAGCTCTATCCTCACCTTCCAATATATACTGCTTTCCCATCTGTAGAGTCTCTTCTGATAGCTGGCCTGTGTTGTTCAAATAGTCAAGAACAGATATAATGGAACTCACTACTGCCAGGTTTTGTTCTGCACATCCGTAAGGCTGCTTTACCAAATCCAGAAGGTTTTTCAATGGTAGTCCAAAGACATCACCTAAAGATGTTAACAGATGTTACAGATCCCCCCATAAAATGCCCTTGTAGAATGTGTTTTGTCTTATGTTGCAGTTTCTGCACCATCCTACCTAGCATGACTGCAAATGCCTTTACAAACTGCTTAGTCCTAGTGAGCCATTCCCATAAGGACATATACTATTAGATCCATTAAACAATGGTATGAACCATAGAACTGGTTCTATAAACAAACAGGCATTACAACCGCCTCTATAAATAAGTACTTATAAGATGTTGGGCTTTAGGGTCAGAACATGCTTAACAGTGACCTGCTCCCCAGTCAGACCTACAATTGCACATCTGGTAGCAAGAAGTCTACCAGTATCCAGTAGCATCCAAGGAACATTTAAAATATATCCAAAGTTATGAGTTTGTTTTTTCGGTTTTTTTTGGTAAAGTGGGGAATAGCCATTAACCTTCATGTGGCTTTTGCATCAATAGCACTGTGTAGAGGTTTGACCGATTGTTATTCGGCTGAGAGTTTAAATTGTATGAGTTGATAAGAATCGCATAAAGTTGATTGAATCCAAGATCAATCAAGCAAAATTTGATGTGTCTATGCCTCAACTCTGTACATATGCTAAATAAATGTACCCCTTCTGATCTATTATGTAAAAAAAATGTAACACTAACTGTATATACGCGAGCATAAGCCAAATTTCTCAGCACCCCAAATGTGCTGGAGAAAGGAAGTTTGGCTTATACTCAATCACAGAAGTTCGCTGATGGACACATTTGGATATATATAATTTACTTAATAAAATGAGTAGTTTTTGCATAAATTAGGCTCAAAGTCAAGTCGAAATGTTTAACCTCCCTAGCGCACTGCATAGGTACAGATTTCTGTACCAAAAGCGCACCATAGACTTTAATGGAATTCTTTTTTTTTTAAAGTTATTTTAAACTTATAGTTATCCTGGCTGCTCAGTGACCTGTCATCTACATGGCAGGCATTTGAATTTCCCGCTGCCCACCGATGTGACGTCATCGCGGGATCACTGAGCAGCCGGGATTGCATACAGAAGCCTCGGAGCCGCCGCCGCCGCCACACAAGACGGTAAGTGAGCGCTGCAGGGCTCCGGGCTTTAGGTGTAGATCGCCTGTTTTCAAGGCGATCTACACCTAAAGCCCGGAGCCCCGCAGCACTCACTTACTGTCTTGTGTGGCGGCGGCTCCGAGGCTTCTTCATGCAATACCAGCTCATCTTGAAACTCCCCGCCGCCGCCCCGGGGGGGCAGAGGGAGTCATTCAAGAGATCGGAGCCACCGCGGACGCGTGGATCGGTGAGTGAGCGCCGCGGGGCTCCGATCAGTGTTGGACGAGTCCAGCTCGTCCAGTGCACTTTCAGCATGTCAGCACTGGACGAGCTGGACTCGTCACAACCGCTAGGGAGGTTAAAGTCAATGTTACTTTGGACAAATGCAAAAATAACATCAGCTAGGGCAATACTTTTTTTTTTAAATGTTTCTACAACCCTTCTCTAAATATACATTAATTGATGATATCATTATGACCATGATATCATGTTCAGGGGCTTTGTAATTAACTGAGTCATTCGGTTTTGTTAAAATGAGGTACTTCGGCTATATACAGACTGGCTGTATTCAGGTTGGCTAATCAGACAGTAAATTTCCAATTCATTTTCAAATTCTTAAACCATGTTGTGTTTTAAGAATTTGGTTTAACCAATCAGCTTCCCTTAAATAGTATGCAATAAGCTGCCCCTTTAAAGGAAGCCATACACAGGTAGATTGCCGATCTTTCCAGGCGATCAGAAATCGGCGATTGATCGGATCAGGAATCAATGCAACACCACCTTGTGAATCAGATCTGTGGTCGATTTGGACATGAGCCGATCTCCAAAATGGCCGATTCCACAAAATTTATCGATTTGAAAGGCTGCTGCATAGGGCTGTGGGTCCACCAACATACTTCGATTGCCAAACGATCAACCATTGGTTCAATGTCTGATCGGATTTTTCGTTGATTCCGATTTTGTTTGGTCGACTGTTCAGGGTGGGCAGAACGTGATTGATCACCGATCAATCTCATGAACGCGCGCAGTGATCTTTTAAAAATCGAATGGAAAATCAACCTGTGTATGGCTACCTTAAGCATTTACAGGCAGGTATAATGAGCTTGAACAGGGTCTACTGTATGAAGATCTACTCACCAACAGCAGCAACATACGCAGAGAAGGAATCTTGCACCACGTTGTCTGGAGGAGTTATACTGACTGGCACCGTCACTTTCTTTCCAGCTAAAGAGGAGGTAAGCAAGAAAAAAATACACAAATTAATAGCCTCTGAAGTGGAGATATTATATATTGGAACATATAGTCTGCTTTTTTTGTCGAACTGCAACAGCCATCACTAAGGAAAGTGGTAATGTTACACTTTCACTTAACTCAGTACAGTAGAGAGAAAGCTCCTGTCACTCCTGTCTACGAGCTATTGCAAACTTTACATGAGAGGTCTATGGAGCGTAAGCCTGAAAACTAACAGGCCAATGCCTCATGTCATGTTTGCCAATTGGTTGCAGTAATTGCTGATTTACATGGATGTTTTTTTAGTCCTTGAGGGAACTCCATCATTACCTTGTAGAGGCAGATAAGGTACTGCAAGAAAATGCACAAAGGGCATTGCTTCAAAGTAGTACTCACACTGCAAGCTGCAAGTACTGACTCCACCATGT
Organism: Ptychadena robeensis; assembly: GCA_036250615.1. Lineage (NCBI taxonomy): Eukaryota > Metazoa > Chordata > Amphibia > Anura > Ptychadenidae > Ptychadena > Ptychadena robeensis. The sequence continues at coordinate 66,985,927 of CM070037.1, forward strand.
AAGGACTTCTTCCGGAACATTGAATCAAAAATGTGACCAGCTAACTTCCGTTACATTCTAAAACATCAGTTTTTGGATGGTGTTGATGTCCTTCTTGAGACACATTCAACAGGAAAAGAAAGTTGGGTATACACACACACACACTTAAAACAACTGGACTCACAGAAAACCACTGATTAAGAGAAAAGCTTTTTTTTCCCACTTACGTTGTACAAAGACAAAATTGCTTAAAGTTAACTCCTGCTCGACTCCTTCGGCCTGTTAAGCAATAAATTAAAAGTTAAACACGAATTGGCAAAACAGATGCAATCATTTACATGTATAACAGCCTTACCTCTGCTAAAATAGATTGCTTAACAGTATCCTTGCGAGGAGACTGGGTATCATCATTGGGTCCCTCACATGATTGACCAATAAATGTTGTTTGTGCTGTCACTGTGAAGTTTATTTCTCCTGTGGACACAGAAGGTCCAGATATTAATTTGTCAAATACAGATTCATAATAGTACAGCATATATGTGCATCAATACAATATATCCAAAAAGAATAAGGTAAAGCTGGGCAATACATTGCTCGGTTTTCCGTTCGATTGGCGATAATTTTGGAAAACATAAAATTATAGATGAATAACCAATCGATTCCTTTCCTTCCTTCTGTGCGCAGGCTCCATATTATCAATTGGTTTAAAATACCTAGAAAACCTGTCAGATACTTGAACAATCAACTGAAAACATTGTTTTGTTTGATCGATTCAGCTAAAAAATCGATCATGTAAAGTCGATCTTAACATGACATTTAACATTTAAATTATGATTTTTTAAGTTGCTTGAACTATAAAATCGATCTTTGTATGTCCAGCTTCAGACTAGGCTGGAAAGGACACAATTTAACCTCTGGGCCTATACAAATAATGTATGATGGGCTGATTGCTCTTTGTGGAGATCCTCACATATTCAGACCTCAATCACTGTGGGGCACACAGGCAGTAATAGCAAATGATCATTCTACCACTATAATTTCCTTTATTGGTATTATAAACAACATTGACATTGACATATTACGCACCACTTTACAGAGTACATCTAACTAATGACTGAGGGGATTGCTAATCGCAGAATTTTATTGCGAATATCTGCACTTCGAGCATTTGGGAAAATCTTGAATATAGAGCTATAGTTTTGTACCCGAATTTCAAATATTTGAGATTGTTTACATCAGTACCCGGAACTACTGTGCATTGCGTTTGCAATATGCGCATGTACAATTGCCAACCTGCGCAATTATGGTAATAATGACTGTAGATCATGAATTCTCACATTTACAAACTTATGTGATATTTTGCAAATGAGAATATTGCCCCTGCTGCTCATCTAGTATTGACTACATTATTCAGTATCTTTGAAGCTATGAAATGTCCTGTGACTGTATACCAAGAGTAGCAAAAAATGAGCGGTGGGTTGTAGGATGAATGCACAACTGTTAAAAAGATCATTTTTATGAGGATACAATAGTATATTACATCTGTATTTTTTTAGAGAGCAGCTTATTCAATCATCTTATAACATTTTTGCAACATCACATGCTAAAAAGAATCAGGTACAGTTTTTAATGAATAGGAAGTGTTACGGCCAATGTGGTGGGTAATGGAACCTAAACTATGGGCAATCTGCTGATGCGTCAATGCTGTCCTGTGGAAGCTGGCCCTAATACTACAGTATAAAATTTTTACCTATTATCAAGCTGTAGGCTCACTGCACAGTTGTTCAATAACTAGGCAAGCTGTGCAGGGGCCAAGGGTAAAGTAATTGTTTTGGTGGGGCTTTAATAACCATAATGGAATAAAATTCAATTCTTTCAGGGCCATGCAAGGCTGCGGGACATTTGCAGTAACCCATGGCACAAACGCGTGCCAGTGTGAAAGGTACACAGGGATGGCACTTAGCTGCCTTGCAGTAATGAACAACACTGCAGCTTCAGAACGGCTATTCCATCCTATCGTAAGGAATGATGTACTTTTTTACATTTTATGCGTCAGTGCAAGTACAGACAATGGAAATTCAGCATTGTCCATGCTTATATCAATGTAAGTTGAAGGATTTGGATAGAAAAGTATCTGTACACATGGAGAGTACTCTCCCACTTTATATCCTCAATAAAGTTGATTTTGGTAAAAAAGAAAAAGTAAAGATGCTACCTTATTGTTTGTGTCAAACTGATCAACACAAGAGCTTCATCTGAACTCTTTTCAAAGCAGAAACTTAATAACGGGACTACAAAATGTGTTCAATGTATCTAAAAACACTTACCAAGAACATTTGCTTGAATCTCCCAGGAATATGAGGATTTACCATTGGAACACACACAGGCATCCTGCTTTCCTTCAACCTGTTCAGCATTAAAAGCATCAGAAGCTTCCAAATTCACTTGTACCTGTCAGAAACAAGAAGAGGAACAGTAATAAGTATGGGGATAACAACCTAAATGATTTAAGGTCCATTTATTGCACATGGTCATGTTTTATCCGTCAGGGCACCTGCTGTGTAGACATCTAAAAACCAGAGATATTTTGTTATTATCTTCAACATGATGTCAGACTCAGAGCTGTCACACAAGTGACACTTAAGGTAGCCATACACACATGAGGTAGCTCCATCTCTGATTTGATCTGATTTGTGCATTAAAAAATTGTCAGCCTAACATCCATCAATGGTACAAGCCCTTTTAAAAGCCCTGTGCCTAAATACCCCAAAAGATGCTTATGTGTAATAATTAAACACATTATTACATATAAAAATACAATAAGTAGAGAGGCCACCCATTACTTAAGGCTAAAAAATGTGGGGGAAAAAAAGGAACATGGCAAGTGATGGTCAGAATGTTCCCCCGGCCTCCATTCATTAGTATGGATTTAAAATGTGACCCTACAGTCAGATGGTACAATACAGTCAATTAGGTATTTTTCCACCCTAGAAAGCAATGGGTCTTGAATGCTTTGGCAGAGGGGAGCCACAAACTGCGTGGCTTCCCCTCCACCAGAGCATGCCAGACCCCCGCTGCGATAGGGTCTAGTATTTCTGGAAAAGGAGGGCCACATACAACATAGGGTCCTCCCTCCAGAGCATACCAGACCCCTTTTGGCAAATCTGAAAGAACAGAAAAGGGGGGGGGAGCATCCCTGTCCAACCAGGCTTCATGTCATACCTCAATGAGGTGGAGGCCCCTCTTTAAGGTTAAGGTAAAGGGGTCCCTTCCACACAACCTTGCCTGGTGGTTGTGGGGGTGCGGGTCATTGAGTATGCAAGGTTCCCTTTTAACAAAAGGACCCCTTGATCACGCACCCCAACCTATTAAATGACCCCTCCTGAAGCTCTTACTCATTCACAATGAATGGAAATAGATAGTCCTAGAAATAAAACACAATTTTTTTTGTAGCTTTCAAACCCTTCAATATACCTACCTGCACAGTTTTATACTCCATCGTAGTAATCTTTAAGTTCCCTGAAGCTCCAGCGACATATACTGTTATTCCTATCCCCCCGCTATGGAATGAAAACTCCTTTCTAAATGGGTAAAACTTACCCAACAATACACAGCCACTGTGTATAAAAAACACTTAACATACGACTGAGAAAACGTTTATATGACAAAAAATTTAAATGACAAAAAATGTAATTATAGAAGTCAGAATAGATTCACCTCATTCATTAACTGAAAGGCCTATTGCTAACAGGATTTACCTATTGCACATATAGCAGCCTAAAGCCTACCATACACCCATCGAGTGGGTGCCGTCAGACCTGTTTAGATCAGTCCAGAATAGAAGCGTGATGATGTCATCACGCTGCTATTCTGAGCTGGAAGCATCGGCGGGCACCCTTTGCGTGCCGGCCATTACCTTCAATGAAGACACCGGTCTTCATTGAAATTAATGGCATTGGCCTGCATCAGTCAGAGAACATCGGACACCGCGAGCACGCACGCCCATCGGTCGGCGGCAAAATCAGGCCACTGATCAGTGTGTGTATGGCAGGCTTTACATTATTGTCTTGATCTGACCAGACAGCTGAAGAGCCTGCCTTGGTTTACAAAAATGCTTGCTGCCCCCACCCCCAAATCATTTTAGTTGATTGATATGGCTTTTACATGTGTCTGGAGCTCAAGTTTACAATATCATAATATAGTTTCATAAAACAGACCCAGATCTTATAAAGGAAGATGATCTTAAATAAATGTTTATAAATAGAAAGTCAACAGCACAGAAACAATATTAATTATAAATGAAACATAGTATATCTGAAGCCTGTGCTTACCTTGATACATTTGTCCAAATAGTTATGTACAACTCCTTTCAGAAGTAAAGTCTCCCCTCGAATTATGGAATAGGGTTTGGTGAGCTCAATGAAGAATGGTTGAATTGTTGTATAGTTGGCTGGATATTTGTTCATCCCAAATCCTCCCTTATCAGACATGCAAAAGACAGTTCCTTGCCAACTTGTAATAGTGTCTGGCGCAACCTCCGATATTGAAGCATGGCCTTCTTTACTGAAACACAAATACGTTGATTTTTACATGACTGCGAATGCTTGAGTTCACTTTTTGTGCACTAAGTGTATGTCAAGGCAATAAAAATATATATTAAAATATTGTATTGGGGCTTACCTACGTTAAGGAACACTCAGCAGCTACCCCCTGCAAGTCTAGTAATGATGTTACAGGGAAAAATAAAGACTGCTTATTGCCACTGGAACAAAACTTATTATTAATGCACAATTGGGTTATTTTATCTCTTATGCAAGTTTTTAATTTGGGTTCTCATCTTCAACCTACCTACCTTTTTCAAAAGTCACCATCTCATGAATTATCTCTATTTGGAAGTGGTTCTTCTAGAATACTAAATTACTGGATTACTATCATAGTATTGGTACTGTTAACTGTAACATTGTTGTACATGTATTTGTTATTTATATATTGTAAACTGTGGATTGATATATATATAATTTTACTAGTGGGGTTGTTAAATATAGTACACTAAATTCCCCATCTTATTTAACAATAAGCATCTCTTTTCGGGAATGGTTCTCCTGCATTTCTAATCAGGATTACCAAATGACTGGATTATTAACATTGTAATGTTAACTGTATAACAAAAAATGTATATCTTTCCTTGTGATCATTTTAGATCTTTTTAGAATTGTGAATTGATAGTGAATTGATAAAATACATATTCACTTTTGTAGTATTGTTAATAAAGATTTTGGGTTTTTAAAAGTCCCAATATTCCAATATAGATTTCAAACAGGTGGTGCTCATTTCTGATCAGGCAGTTATTTATTGTGTAAACATTAGGTACTTACTTAAGAGGAAGAATGTGCCACATAAATACTTCTGCAAAGTTACTCCGGATAGTTTCAATTGTAGATGCCCCACCACCACCAGAACCACCACCAAAACCAGATAATCGCCCAGCTGATGCATCAGCTAATGAAAACCCTGAAATAACGAAAACAAATTCTTTAAAACCAGACTTTGAGTGTTTAGGAAATTAACCTAAACTGAGAAAATAATTGACTTACATGTTTACAATCACAATGGCAGTGAAGTGCTCCACAAATAAAAACAAAAATACCTACTAGCTGCGTCCTCAACCCTAACAGTGGCAAGGCTGACAGTATATTTACATGCGGTGCACCTGAATGCCTGCTAAGGGACCCCTCCGCTAAGCGCATTGCTTGGTGGGAGGTCCTGACGGAGCACATACACTTACCTGCCTGGCGAATGCTGTGTTCTCACAGCACTGAGCCATTCCGCTGATGCAGGGCTGAACGTAGTGGAGTACGTTGAACCTCTGCATCGGCGGATGTCTGAACACAAGTCTATGTGCTTCGTAGGGACCTCCTGTCAAGCAATGCGCTTAGCGAAGGGGGTCCCAACAGATGTGGAAACCTCCCCCATAGACGATCAGCCACTTTAACCAAGAGGAAAAAATGTTTTATTCCCTGGTCAATTGGCCGGATTAAAATAGTGTCCACGCCGCAACTGATCGCCTAAGCCAGAACATACCATTAGTATAGCAGGCTGTAACATGGCAGAACTTTTTTTGAACTAAGGGCTGGATGGACAGATTATTTTCAGAGCAAAACGGTTCTGGGAGAGTTAAACAGTTAAACCTGAAGTGTAGCTTTCATAAAAAAATAAAATGTCACATGTTTGTTCAGGTCTGCTTTGACAGATGTCCGGTGGAACTTGAATGCATTTTTGGACATTTATCTGGTGCTCCAAATACCTTAAATGCAATAAATGTGCTAAACATGATAAAAAAAAAAACATACACATGAAGTCCACTTTTAAAAAAAAAAACTAGACTGTGAACTAGACGATCGCCCTAGATCGCGTCCATAGACATTGAGAGACGCGGTCACAAATTGTGTGTGGACGAGATTTTTTACCGCATCCAATTATTCTCTAGGGCCTGATCCGGGGCGATTGGGAGCGGTTGCACTATACACCATAATAAAATAAAAAATAAAAAGTTGCCGCGGCCAACTGCACAAGTGGAGCATATGATACTGTTAACAGTCTAAAACAACTCTCAAACACTTTGCAAATGGCAAAAAATCATAACTTTGGTATGGGTGGGTGGTGTATAGTAGATCAATGCCACACCCAAATAATAAATTGTTATGCTATGTCTAAACCAGGAAAGTTGATTTCCTGTTGACAAGAGCCACTCAGTTAAAAGGCTTTTAAAGCATGTAACACTAATAAAGCAATTAAAAAGTCTTTATTCGTTATACAGGACTCAGTAAAAACATGGGGTTCATAACCAGAATAGTAACACCCCTCTGGTTAGACTCCTCAATGTGGTAAACCCATAAATAATGCAATTAACAGCATAATATCTATACATTGTGAAAACTGTTCTTCTTAGTCAAATATCCGACATGTTTTGCCCTCACGGGCTTCTTCAGGGGGAATAACTTGACACTCTGGTAAGTGCTTGCTGTAAGTTGCGGCTCTTGTCAACAGGAAATCAACTTTCCTGGTTTAGACGCAGAAACCCCCTTGCTTGGCCAAGAAATGCATGATGGGACACTCCTTGGGTAACCCCCCCTGACAAATGCCCGTGTAAACCTAGCACTTATTTCCTTGATAAATATTGGCTTACTTTCTCCCTTCATTGCTATTGGGGCTCCAAACTGCTCAGGTGGTTCATTTCCACAGACCTTTGGCTTTCTCAATTGGGTGTTTGTTCCAAAGATCACTGCCACGTCCTAAAATATAAAAAAAAACATAGTAAAAAAAAACACACAAACATACAATGCTAACAAACAAGTAAATAAATAAAAAGAGCTACTAATAATAAATTATGTGTTTAATCTTTCTATGGCTGCCATCAGTGATTTGAGACAACAGAAGGCTCAGTCACCCTAAACAGCATGCAGGGTCAATTTACATAATCATATAAAAAAATATCACATCAACTGGCCAATTTAGGTCAGGTGGACCTGGCCTAAACTCAGGTTGGTTAGCCCCAGGGATTTTAATGGCACAATAGTCTGGGACAATAGTTAAAAAGTATAATTTTATCAAGATCATTAAAACATTTATTCACGATCACATACTGTATATATTCACACAATCTCAGGACATAAAAGCTTTATTTTCCCGCCACAGATTGCCTCAATTAATGAAAACAGTCGATCATTCACATAGGGTGGCACTTTTTGCCTCTTTATGAACCATGGATATATGACAATATGTTCTGAGGAAGCCCTATCAGAGAGGACAAAACGTGTTGAGAGAGTTATATTTATTCGGTCGACTGTTTTCATGAATAATTGAGGCAATCTGTGGTGGGGAAAAAAAGCTTTTATGTTTTTTAAGATTGTGTGCATATATATATGTGAATACATTTTTGATCTTCATACAATTTAACTTTTTAACTATTGTCCCAGACTATTGTGCCATTAAAATTCCTGGGGCTAGCCACCCCGTGTTTAGGCCAGGTCCACCTTCTAATTTTTTGGTCCTAGTTCAGGGCCAGAAAAATGGGGTTGTTCCTCGTCTACTACAGAAGAGGTAGTATTGGGAGAGGTGAAAAAGCCTAGATTCAGTACTATAGATCTGATGGTGTTATATAAGCATTGATTGGTAGAGTATTCCATGAGAATGCTCTACATATCCATAGTCTTTTACAAGAGGGTATCTGCAGAGCAGTAAACAATAAGGTTAATAAATAACTGTGAATCTTTTGTTGCCTTGCAAAACTGTAGTGGGTGCTATAAGCCAGAAATATCCAAGAAAAAAAGTAGACCCATCATGTTCAATTGAGCGACATTCTATCATTTTGACCATAACGGCTGCATTGATTGTGAAATGGCGAAGTTTACAAACCATGTCTTAAGGCCTGTATGGATCTTGACTCCTAAGCAATGAGTTCTATAAATAAAAAGCTTTGGTGCAATATAAGGCCCCAGTATAACTTAAGCTGGCCATAGACACCTCAGTTCCCAGCCATCTTGCAGACCCACTCATAACAGTGTGGTGACGTCACCATGCTGTGATGAGCTGTGTGCAGAACTGAGGGGAATCCTGTGTGTGAAACTAATGCAGGGATTCCCATCAGGACTCTGGACCCCATCCAAAGTGCCAGAATTTCAAATACTTTTTTCAGGGTCAATGCTTCAAGGTGGACACCTTTGTAGTTGCAGGAGAGCGACCACCAAGTGTTCGGTGTGAGTGCACATGATGGTGGATCTCCCGCAACTACAGCCAGGAATCCCCATGTCTATGTCCTGCTTTGGCTTGTAGATAGAGATAGCTTATAGAAGGTTAAGGAATTTTTTAAGGTTGGTTCCAGAGCCAAGGGTGGTATGGATTCAGACAGACTTTGTATGGAAAGCCCATCTTACACCTTACCCCCTTTTTACCTGTAACCATGTAAATTAATCTGTTAAAACCTTTACAAATGAATTTTCCTGACTATATTTTGGCTTTGATTTAGATTTGGCTTTGATAGACTTAGAGCAAACATATCAGTTGCAAACAAGATTAGTTTGAGATTAATTTGAAACACTTTACAGTTCATTGACAAATGCATTTAATGAAGTTGATCTTCTTTCAAACTCCATGAATCTGCTTTTGTAGGTATGGGTAAGGCCCCCCATACACCTTACAATCTTTCCATACAATTTCTGTACAATCAAATTTTGTTCTACCAAAACCATGTAATATGAGCACCTTTCTAATCCTTCCAATCACTATGTATTCTATCAGGGAGGACCCAGCACTACACAGTCATTGGTAGATCTAATGGAGATTGTATGGATCGATCTTAAAGCAGGGTACAGAGATAGAGATCTGGGTCAAATTGATGGCCGTTTCGAGTGCAGTGCACGCTCACGGCCATCTATCTGACCTATATTATCTGAGCCCACCGCTGTTTTGGAGTGGGACAAATCGATCCTGCTCGAAAATAGCCTTATCGGACATGACCGTAATTACAGCCGATGTTGGATGTTTTGCTTAGAGACGTCATCACGCTGCTGCAGAGTACATCGGACGGCTCAAATATCGAGCCTTCTGTACCCTGCTTAAGGCTTAAGAAGCAGTTTTCTTCTTGGGCGCCCAACAGTTTTAGTTGTTGCCATGGCCATATGTCATCCCAACAGCCTATATTGAACTTTGATTAAGAAAAGTATCTGAAACTAAAGTTCAATTAAAAAATGTATAGGTTTTTTTTTTTGATTAGCTGAAAGAGTGGGCATCTCGACCTATAGATGAAAAGATTGTGTTTATTTCTAAGCTTGGTTTTTGTTACACACAAAAATCCCTTTAAGGTCACTAAATATTTTACAAACATTCTTACCATAAGTTTTTGGTAGCTGTCACCTTCGGATTTGCTGTACACAGGGTTATAGTAATTTCCACTAAAGAAAGCCAGTTTGTTTGGATCAATGCACTGGGGTTCTGGATCCTCCACATTAAGACCTGCAACGTTGTAGCCACTGGGCCAGTAGTAAAATAAGCCACGGACCTGTTACACAGACACCGCATTAGCTTCAGAAGAAAGCAAAAGTTGTGTTTCGAATTTGTGTGATTGCTGGGAATTCCGGAACCCATGATAGGAATATTTTACAATCATTTTTACCCCACGGTTACTACCCATAATTTTAAAGGAAAACAAATGACTGAATAAAACCAGTAGTGAGTGATTGTTTTTTGCTGTGGCATTATAGGAGCACAACTAAAACAAGTAAAGGTTTAGTTTACCCCAAAAAACTATCTTTCAGTTGATTTAGCTGACAATTTTTCTTCTTGTGCTCAGCTATTTAGATTTGTGTGCTGAGATCTCCACATTATATCCACATATATGGACATTATAAGGACTCTTGCCATCCCCTGCTATATTCTTATATTATAAAAACTGGAATAAGAGGAGCTACAAGACTCAAAGTTCAGCAAACCATGCTGAATTTCTGTGTTACCGGCACAGCACCTAGCTGTGTAATGTCATGACAAATGTAAAAACGTTTAAGCCGTGGATCACATTTTGACTGCATGAATGAGCCCTTAAGTATAAGACCTATGTTTTTACATAGCGAAAACAGTTTGCTAGCTTTGCCTACCTCTTGCGCAGAAAATCTGTGTACATCATAGAGCAGTGGTGGGCAACTGAGTTGATATGGAGGGCCACAAGTGCGGCCCTCTGCATGACTAAAGGGCCGCACATAACATATTCAATCTATACTGACTTGTATAAGCATTTTTTAATGAAATGACAGCAGCTATAGCTAGAAGACATGATTTTTAATTTTTATAATAATATTTACAAAACTTGTTTTTAATTATACTTCAAGCATTCGGTAACACTGTAGTATGGTAATGCACATTTCGTGTCATATACATTGTCAAAAGTTATGTGCCTCATAGATATCACCAAAGCCTTTGATGATATATATGGGGCACATAACCTTTGATTCAAATGTTAAGTGCCCTATTCTGAGGTTATATGCCACATACAAAACCCCCCCATTCCTTGTTTGAATAGTGGGAGCATAGGCACTCATCTTCATTGAATGGGATATTCTTAGAGCAGGAAGTGGAGGAGAGGTGAGGGACTTGCTCAGGCACTGTCTGGGTTGCTGATTGGCTTTCATATGCTCACCCAGAGCGAGTCCCTCTCCTCCTCTTCCCTACCGAAGAAGATCCTTGGGAAGGACAGGTGAATTCCTATGCCCTATGCATTAACAGTTAGGTTTCGGGGGCCACAAGTGGAAGACCAGGGGGGCCGCCACGGAACACCCAAAGGGCCACAGGTTGCAGAAAATTGCAGAGGTTGCCATCTAACATACTGGTGAATCAGTAGAATACATTGTGCTGTGGGAGAGGTAATCATTTACGACTACTACTTAATTTACAGAATGTTTGGAAAGTACTCCATCTACTTCGGCAAACTAGCAGGTAAATATGTCCACAACTCACCCCTTCAGGCGAAAACCGTTCATAACGATTGAGTAATACAAGGCTGTAGTCGATCACTTTTAACCCACAAATACTTTCTGGATCACCTGAGATTACAGCTTCGACAGTAGATCCCGGCATCCCCTTCTCTTCTGAGAAAGCCATGTCAACCTATGCAGCAAGAAAAGAACAGACAAGCAAAAATACTTTACTGTTGATTGCAAATTTTTATTGCGAATATTGGCAGTTCAAAAAGATCTTGAATATAGTGCTATATCTTCGTGATTGCAAATATTCTAGATGTTTTACATCAGTACCCGGAACTACTGTAGATTGTGCATTGCATTTGCAATATGCGCAGGTACAGGTGCCAATTTGTGCTATAAAGGTAATCTGTGGAAAGTACCATGCATGCACAATGAAGGTAATAATTCCTGGAGATCTCAAATTCTCGAATTTGCTAATTTATTGCAAATATTAAACAAAAAATGTTTGATATTTTGCGAATACGAATATTGCAGCTCGTCGCTTTTTACCACATGTCATATAAGCTGAGGTCCAGGTTTGCCTAGTGTACACTATATTAAGTAATTATTGGGTATTCAGTTTCATTAAAACTTACAAATACATTTAACCTCCCTAGCGCACTTGCAAGGTCCAGATTTCTGTACCAAAAGCGCACCATAGACTCTAATGGAATTTTTTTGTGTTGTAGGCCTGTAACTTCCAAACATCTGTCCGTACAAGGGTCTAATAGACATCCTGACTATAATAATGTTTGAAACACACAATTATTATAAAAAAAAGGGCATAAAGAAAATATAAAATGTATCATTTGAATGCTTAAATCTCTTGAATACTTGTTTGGTGAAAGATTTCAAAACAGTATTTATGTTTGTTTATAATAACATTTTTATTTTGTTTTGAATTGTATTGGATACAGTTATCACTGTTTCCAATACAATGGCATTTGGCAACCCTCTGAAAGGGTTAACTTCAAAGATCACATCTGGAATGACAATGGGGGTGATATTCCAGGTGTGCTCTTTGAAGATGTCCCACGGGCCCGCGGGACATTCATATGCAAATTAGGCTGGGACTTGTTCAGCCGGCTTGCTTTAGTTCAGATCCCCAAACAGCACAGAGCAGAATGTGCAGCTGCGAGGATCTGAGCTTAGTGCAGGATGAGGTGGTGCCATCAGAAGGAAAGTTAAACATATACATATTTACCATAGAGGATAAAGGATTGTTACAGGCAACATTATTTTCAAACTTAAAATACCCAGTTTGAAGAAAAATATATGTGTGCCCCCATTTAAATTGTCAAACAGTTAGCCCTTATAGGGGATTAATTTCCTGTGAAAATCCTGTGAGAGATGGCCACCCTATCGTCCCCATCCTCAAACTGCTGGGAAAGATAATAGAACAAGGGGGGCTCCCTAAAGAACAAGCCTTGACATTATTTCTAGGAAAAAGTCTTTCAATATAGGCAATCTTCTCGTATCTCTTGCCAGTGGTAGGACTGGAAGAAAGAGTCTATTTTCAATACGATTTGAAAGAATTCCAAATGTATTTATTATCGAGATGAATCATGTATCATGATTCATGTATCAGTTCCAGATAGGTCATCCAAGATGACACTCCCGCACACAAGATAAAACTCCAAAATCTTTATTGAAAAAATGCATCAGGGCCTATATGCATTTTTTAAAGGCATGTGTTTATGCATTGTAACACAGTGACCCCACTATCTACTGTGTCACTGGGCAGAGTGCTGGATGGGAGATATGTTGGACCACAATATCTCAGATTCCCATTCTGAGGTAGAACCAGCACTGTCTTTATTTGCAGGGGACTCCTATGTTCCTCTGCTGTTTTTCTTGATTATGATCTGGGGCTGGTTTTACTGGGAATCTGCAAGAGCAGGGTGGGGCAGATTCCCAATTCCTGGTCTGGGTGTTTCCAGAAGTTCAGGAGCCCATTAGAGCACCTGGTTCTCAGTGTCAGAGGCTGGTGTGTGAAAGATAGCCTCTGAGCAGTCAGAGCCAACTTTAGCCAGGAGGCTAAATGCACTGTGTGCTGCATGCATTGGTTTTCTATGAAAAAATGCAGTACTGTATAGTCGAATCATGTGTTAATTCCAGATAGATCATCCAAGATGACACTCCAAACTCACAAGTTAAACATATCTATTGGCTACACCTGAAGAATCCAGATTACCACAGTTAAAGGGGAAGGCTGTGTATAAAGGGGGTGAGTTTGGACATTTTTTCAAGTGTATCATAGTGCATGAAGGACTGCATAGATCAAGCTCAGATACATTTATTTATTCAGATACATGTCCTTAAGAATGAGTCCTGCTCAATGACCTATATAGATTTGAAGTAAAAAAAAAGAGAGACTTACATTGTTGTTGAAGGAGCTCTCAACTTTCAGACTGACAGTATCAACAATAGTCTCTCCCCCCAAAAGGGTATATATAAGCAGGTTGCTAGAGGGTGACATTTCCGCAGACACAGGGAGGGCAATGTTTACAGATCCATTCATAGCTGTAAGGAGAGAGTGCAGTAATTTATGCCAAAGTATCAGCTACATCACAAAGCTACAGACAAAGAGAAGTATGATATGAAACAAGACCCCATATCACTTCTTAAGTAATGAACCTATATTTTTTAACTGGCTTTTACAAAAACATAAGAACTACTTACAGTTGGTCAAATCAACATCTTGCTGGCCGCTGTAAACAATTTTTGATTGTGACAAGACCTAAGAGAGAAGATATTGAGTTTGTATTTGATAAAACAAAAAGTTTTATTATCTATGTGCAAAATTTAAAACAACCCATCATAGATAGTAAGTGATAAAAATTTTAATTGAAAAAATAAACATACCTGTAACATAAAAGGAGAGAATCAAGCAGCACTGACCCTTACATATGCCTACTCTGATTTTAAACCCCCAGATCACCCATTTGTTTGGGATAGAAATTTACAGCTGGAAATGCCTACCTTCTCTGATTTCACAGCCCTAGCTGCAACCCTTTATAGTAATGTTTCGGATGTCTGACTTTGAACCCCCAGATCTCCAACACACCAATCTTTTTTTTTTTATTAGTGGTTTACACTGATTTTACACTCCTGTTGCAACCTATCATGATTATATAAATGCTTCAGTGAGGTTAATTTATATGAATTGTATACAGTAACATTAAAAACTGAAGCTATTCTGGTAGTCTAAAAAGTATAACTTTTACAGTAGTGTATTCAAGTCAAGTTGTACACCTATTGTTAGTGGTAGACAGGTAGAAAGAGTACATTTTCAATAACATTTGAAAGAGTTCCAAATGTATTAACTGTCGATGAATCATGTATCAGTTCCAGATAGATCATCCAAGATGACACTACCAAGAAATGCATAAAACATGACCTCCTGAAGTTTTTCCTCCCCTCATGCATTTCACTTACACTGGGCTTCTAAATGTCTTTGATACCGGGGTGAATCATGCTTCATTTGCAGATAGATCTTGTACTCACAAGTTAAAAGTCCAACATATCTATTGGCTACAATCACCTGAAGAGTCCAGATGACCACAATTAAAGGGGAAGGCCGTGTAAAAGTAAAAGTTGAGTTGATTGTACAACTATTTGTAGTGTTTCTCAATTGAAAAATAAAATCCCCCTGCGATACCGTCATTTGCCACAAGATACCCCCAGTGTGCACTTTTCATCTCCATATTAAACACAATACTGGCTTTCTGTGAAGGGGGTTTTCTGACATATTGAAAACATCGATCAGTGAAGAGTGGGGGGCAGGATTAAAAGCCTTGTTTGAAACCTCTGTTTTAAATGTTATATAAAATATAGTAGCACAAAGCACTAACAAACATTTTAAAAAAAATTACATGAATTTTTATGCTCAAATACCTGGCACAAATTTCTCATATACATTTAACTCACCATATAATAAATAGGGATTGAAGGTGATCCCTTTTCAATACCACTCTGGCTTATGGCATACTGAATCTCAACATTCTGGCTCTGACCACTTTTAAGCTTTCCGCTTGTGTATTTTGCTTGCAGGAAACTACCAGTTTTAGAGTAAAAACGATAAGCAGTGTACTCTGCTGAAGGGTAGTCTCTGTCTCTCCATTCAGGATAATAACATTGGTCAGGGTTCCTATAGCTGATCTGTAGAAGCAGAGATATGATTATTAAGGAGTAGTTAAAACAATCATATGCAACAGTTAACCACTGAAAGATGACCATCTAATAAAGTGAAGCCTTTTTTAAGCAATCTAATTTTAGCCAGAACCTTTGCAAGAAAATATACTAAAATGCCAAAATATTCAACAGGTTTGTCTTTATAGTCTGATTTCTATGCCAATTTTATAGAACTATAAGAAACTTCTAAGATAGCCTTTCTCAGGCCAAGGCTCCATTAGTGCAGTTTGGGAGCGGTTTGGCCCCCATTTTGAGAAAAAAAAACATTGCAATCAATCGACGTAACAAAATGAACAGTAAACAGCCAAACAGCATAGAAAACACATGCTTTTTCTAGCTGCACTAGTGGAGCCTTGGCCTCAGGCAGAGAAAGGTATTAATCCTAGGGTTCCTCCAGAGATAGCTATAGATTACGTAAGCAATGTTTAATGCTCATATGATTAACAAGTGATACTTGTGTAAATTTTATCTAGTTTTAAGGCATACATACCACAAACTACCATCAACTACACTGACCACCAATAAAAGTGATTTTACCGACAACCAACCAACAGCCTTTCCACTGACCATCAGTCTATAAAAGCATTTCACTTGTTACAAACTTAAAGGAATATTTTTCCAATGGGCAATAATCTACTTAAAAAAATGTTGTGGTATACAGCAGTCCTAGTGTACAGTGTACTATAAGATGGCTATAGCTACAATTCATTTTTTATCTTCACTTCCTGACCTAAGAGGTGCAAATAAAAATGTAAAAGAGTTATCGTATGTTCTTAGATAGTTGCAAACACAGGTGTATTTCTTGTTGCTATCTTGTACCTCCTTTTCTGGGTATAACACTCACATTTTGGGCTTCAGTAGAAGGTGGAGACTGGGACACAGGCAGCAGTAATACTAGTAGGAGGTCTTAACGCTTTTCCAATTCTATCAAAAGGCCTAAAGCTGCACCTTACCTTGTGTGAATTATTATAAAAAAAAACTCCAGAACCATTGCCCAGCAACCTGCACTTTAAGCCTATATTTCTTTTGGCAACATTTTTTTAGTTTTGCCTAATGACATTCACTTTGTGAACACTCACACAAATATATAAAACTTACGCGGACAGTAAAATTAGGCGACAGCATATCAGTAGTGTCAATCCCATAGTCTATTCTTCCTTCAGAGTCAGTTGTCACAGTCTCAATAAGATTGTCATCTAACTCGATCTCAACCTTTTCATTAGGCATTGGATTGTTTTGCTCAGTCAGCTGGCCCTATACAAAACAGGTTGATTGGATCAATTTGATATATAACAAACATAACATGTAACATATGAGAACCAATAATGGTTACTCCACCATACTAATACATTTAGTCAGTAAGAGAATGCAGAAAAATAAGCAATTTTCTAAATTCTTATTCCAAACATTTTGTGTTGTTTTATATCGAGATGTGTTGTATCTATCTTTTCTGTTACCTGCACTAGAGTGCAAAACCTGGTCCATTCACCAGTTAAGTCTATCACTCCTTAAGGAGTGCTTTAGTAAAGTCATGAAAGGTGTTCTTGGTCCCTGAGGCCTTTCTGTTGCTCACACTATGTTTAATAATGCTGAGTTTCTGTAGGAGCTGGTTTCTGTTAAATTCATATCCCTGAGCATGACATTCTGACCATTACAGCAACCATTTGGCCTAAAATTGCTACGCAACCCCTCCAAGTCCAGGTGTTTCAAGAATATTAATATTGCTAAAGCATACAATCCTATTTTACAAAATGTGATCTTAGGAAAGGTCCTTTTTTTCTGTGGCAAAATACCTGAGCCCCTGAAAAAATGCAACCTTCATAAAAATATGTTTTAATAAATTGGGGTGGTTGAACATGAGTTGACTGACCTCAATCCCTCTGAAAAGCAGCCGAATATTCGAATAGCAGATTGTTGTCTTATTTAGTATAAAAAGTCAATAAGTAAAATAGTCTTTGTCTGGATTGGTGATAGTAGAATGTTGTACCGTGTTAGGGCCCCCACACACCTTACAATCTTTCCATACAATTTCTGTACAATCAAATTTAGTTCTACCAAAAACATGTAATATGAGGAGCTTTCTAATCCCTCCAATCACTATGTATTCTATCAGGGAGGCCACTATACTACACAGTTGTTGGTAGATCTAATGGAGATTGTATGGATCGATCTTAAGGTGTATGGGAGGCTTAAGCCATGGATGAATACAGAGAGTTTGGAATTTAAGTGATCCCCTTTATTGGCTAAAGGTCCCCATACATCTTACAATCTTTGCATACAATTTCTGTACAATCAATTTTTGTTCTACCAAAACCATGTAATATGAGGAGCTTTCTAATCCTTCCAATCACTGTGTGTTCTATCAGGGAGGCCACTATACTACACAGTTGTTGGTAGATCTAATGGAGATTGTATGGATCGATCTTAAGGTGTATGGGAGGCTTAACTGATGTCATTAGAGAAGTCAGCTTTCAGGATGACTCAGATCCCTTCTTCAGCCTGAAGAAGGGATCTGAGACATCCCAAAAGCTTTCTTGTCTAATGACTTCAGTTAGCCAATAAAGGGTACCACTTAAGCTCCAAACTTTGTACATGAATTGGTACAAATATCCACAGATTCCAAAATCCTGTGGAAAGACTTATAAGACTGGGAATGTATACATCGTGTGGTGTTTTATCTTTTTTATGCATTTCAAATTGTAATTTGTTTTTAATTGCCTTCTGCTTTTAACTGATTGTATTCTTTCTGGATATAAAATGAAAAAAAGATGGTAACAGTGTTTTTCACACAAGAACAGGCTAGTTGAAAAGAAGCACCCAGTGATATATAAAGGTTATTGTACCCTAAGAAAAACACGCTTTTGCTTTTTCCTACTGAATTCAATGCAATTATCCAAATTTTAAATCATCCCTAAATTTGCACCCAAAGGAAACAAAATACTGTACAAGATAAATTTGATTTTGAAGCATGGAGATCCACTGCAGACTCTGAAAAAAAATTTACTCACCACAACAGAATATGGAATACCCCGTTTGTAGTACCTATTCATGGCATCATAGTCAAAATTAAGTGAAGCTGCTTGAGTAGTAACCCAAGTATATGTGGATTCTTTGGCTTGGATTCCTAAGACATATACAAGGAAATATTATATTTTAAAAAATGCAACAAAATTTAAAAAAAACTTTAAATAGTTTTGTAGTGACCTGTTCCCTCCTCAGTTACTGTGATTTCCATTCGCAGGGACATTCCTCCCAATCCCATTGATTGTTCAGACATATCAACGCTACCCTTGAAAGAACCATCTTGATCAAGCTGTTGATGGAAAATAAAAATTCTAATACTAATTCCTATTAAATTGCCAAGATGAAGGACATCATGTGTAGCATTTACTTACCTCTCCTATGATGTTGGAGCAAATATCTCCTTTATCCCTAAGGCAGTTGCGATATAAATGGGGCTCTTTACAAATTCTCACCGTGATTGCACCGGTTACTGGTTCTCCATATGTGTAACTAAAATTAAGAAACAGGAGTCAAGAATAAAAATATTAAAAGAATCTTATGTAAAGGTGACCATACACGTGCCGATTTTTTGGCCGTTTTTAGCCCTCCCGACCGATCCGGTAGGTCGGTCGGTCGGGATTCAGAACTGTTTTAAAATCGGCTGAAAAGTCGGTCGGGTCCCGCCCGCGGATGCCCGATTTTTCGGGAAGACGGCAGCTTGTACATGACGGCAGCTTGTACATGACATATACAAGCTGCCGTTTTCCCGAAAAATCGGACATCCGCGGTCGGGACCCGACCGACTTTTCAGCCGATTTTAAAACAGTTCTGAATCCCTCCCGACCGACCTACCCGATCGGTCGGGAGGGCTAAAAACGGCCGAAAAATCGGCACGTGTATGGTCACCTTAAAGAAAGATAAACAAGAGTATATGTATCATGTATATGGGTTATATTGTTGGGTTTGTCCCTTTGTTAAATATAACATGAGGAGCGTCCATGAGGTTTTTTTTTTTATAGTGTCTGCATTGCGGACAGCAATGCATACAGTGTGAGCAATTTTGAAAACATACATTCCTTTTGATAGTGCTTGCATTTCCAATTCATTTGATAGGAAATTCAAGCGCAAGCAAACCTGGAGGGACATCAAACTGCACAGCACCAAAAAACACTAACGCGAACTAGCCCTTTAGCCCTTTGAAATTTTAGCTTAAAATATGTTTGTAGCATAATTTTTATTGTGAATATTATATAATGTAATGTAATTTAAAAGCATTTTACATTTGCATTCAAAAAAGTTTAAAATTCGTAATCTAATTTATTTTCTGGAAAATTTTAATTTAAGTTGAATCTCTAGTCATCACTACCACTAGCCACCCACCAACCTCACTTCATCCAATGCTATAGGTCTTATATTTAAGTTTGCTTAGAGGAGCACCACAAATGGTTTCTGTTGCAAAAGTTTGATGAGTATTTAAACATCCTTGAGCTCTGCTGAGGTCCAGATTTCTGTTTCTGTAGGCCTGTAACTTCCCAAAATATGTCCATACAAGGGTCTGGTTAGGGTTTAATTTCCCAAAAATCTGGCAAAACAGATACATTTAATAAAAGAGTGGATATGATGATCTCTGGTGTAATAAGTAGAGATGGTCAAATTTTTTTGACTTTTGTGGCTGAATGTGTGGCCCCTAAACATGATAGCTTGAGATATAGAGAATGGTTGGAAGAAAACTACAAAAAGAATTGTAAAAAGTATTGCTGTATTTTTTACATTACTTAAATGAAAATGTAAGTGAAAAATTTTACTCAAACGCTAAAGCAATGCTTTCTTTTCTTGTAATATTCCTCCAACCCTTTTCTACATCTTCAGTCATTTGGGGGATGATATCTTGTTTAGGGGTTTTGTGATTAACTCATACCTCTCAAGCCTCCCGTTTTGGCCGGGAAAGTCACGTTTTTATGTGGCTTTCCCGGCCAAATCCCGATTTCAAGAAATCAGATTTTTCCCGGGTTCTTGAAATCAAGCTGATCTAGCAGGGAGAGGGCATAACTCTCCCCGCTAATGTCCCACCTCGCACATTATCAGCACAAGCGGGTGGGACATTAGCAGGGAGAACAACACCCTCTCCCTGCTAGATCAGCCAAAAGGCCAGCGGACATGGAACGTGGAAGAACCACAATCCATGTACCGGAAGTGACGTCACTGACGTCACTTCCTGTGCGCCCCCCCCGGTTCTGCGATGGCAAAACTTGACAGGTATGGATTAACTCACTAAATGATATAGTGGAATTTTAAACATGAAATTTCACCAGGAAAATTAGCACTGACTCCACAAGATGGCAGCGTGGTTTAACTTTTCAAAGCATTACTAGAGAAATCACTATTCCACTTTAAATTTCCCTTTAAACTTGCCGCCCCGCCCTTGGTGTGATGTCAGCAGGTCCTTCACACTGGGAGAGAAGCAGACAACATAATAGGACATTGGGCAGACCAGAACGTTTATTTAGGTGAGTATTTTACTATACATTGTATTAAATTAATGTTTTCAATGCAGGTATTTTGTTTAAATTTTGTACCCATGGTACTATGGAGTATGCGCCCAGGGCTTAGAAAAGGAATAACTTTAAAGCAGTTACATGAAGGTACTATCGATCGCGGTTTGATAATTTTCTCCTTATCTCATTTTCCTGTATACTCAAAAATTTAGATTTTGCCAAAATTTTCCAAACAGATGTCATGGGACACCTGACAAAAAGTGATGGTTATGGCAACAGAATTCTGAAAGGATTTTTAATGTTTTCTCACTCAAAAAACACAAACACAATGCATAATTATAAATACACACACCCTCACTTTACCCTATAATCTTCCTTATCTAACAATTTCTCATACTGAAATATATTACTTACGTAGCGGTAGTTGTAAAGTTCAGATTGCGTTCTAATACTGAGATAGTATTTGGGGCATCCACAGTCAAACTGAATCTAGGTGGCACTGAAAGGAAATAAATAACATTTACCATTTTTTCCCATAAAATTATTGTCTCATTGAATTTAAGGTGTAGTAGGAACAGGACAATGTCCGATGAAGGAATAGGTGTAAAATTGCTAGAAACAGGGCTTTTTTTCTCAGAGTAAAGGTGGTGGACAGGAAATAACATGGTGTCTCCCAAAAGATAATGAGACGATGTACAAGAGGCATTTTTGTGAAAAAAAAAACATTTCTCAGCTTTTATTTACATTTGAGCAAAAAGTGTCATGTCCAAATGTATTGATACAGTTCTCAATAATCAATAGAAAAGTCTGTATTGGCTATTACAGCAATCACGCTTCCATTAATTGCAGACCAGCTTTTTACATGTCTCCACAGGTAGTTTTGCCCATTCATCTTTAGTAATGAGCTCCAAATCTTTTAGATTTTAGATCACCCTAATCTTTAGCTCCCTCCACAGATTCATAATTGGATTCAAGTCAGGACTCCAAAATGTAAATGTTGTTATCTGCTAACCATTTCTTCACCACTTTTGCTGTGTGTTTTGGGCCATTGTCATGCTGAAATGTCCACTGGTGCCCAAGGCCAAGTTTCTCTGCAGACTGCCTGATGTTTTTCATGGTACCGTTTACTGTAATTAGGTTCCCTGGTCCTTTGGCGGAAGTACACCCCCAAAGCATTAGGTTCCCACCACCATGTTTAACAGTGAGGATGGTGTTCTTTGGATTGGAAGCTTCTCCTTTTTTACGCCAAATTAAGGAAACATCATTGTGACCAAACAATTCCTTTTTTTCTTTCGTCTGATCATAACACAGAAGACCAGAAGTCTTCTTCTTTGTCCAGATGAGCATTTGCAAAGGCCAAGCGAGCTTTTGTGTGACTTATCTGGAGAAGTGGCGTCCTCCTTGGTCTGCATCCGTGGAACCCAGCAGTGTGCAGCATTGGATTGTCTGCCTTGATACATTGACAACAGCAGAGCCCAGATTGACCATGATGGGTACTGCTGGTGGCAATGTCAACGCAAGCCTCCATTGTGTTCATGTCAACGCAGAGCTCCACATCAATATCAATGCAAAGGGGGCTTGGCCCTACACATTGGGGGCTAGACAGCCCTGTCATAACCCCATTCATCAATGGCGGGCTTGTACACTGCGCTAGAATTCAATACAAGTGATGTTCCTGACCTAGTCAAAAGAATTTTCCCATACATGCTCTGGAACAGGGGTGTGACACTCAAATACACAAGGGGTCCAAATTATATCTGAAGACAAATTCACGGGCCAACCTCGATATGGTTTAAAAAAAAAACTACACAATTTTGATGATTTTCCTTATAGATATAACAATGAACCTTTTCATCTGGAACTTGGCGCACTTATGTTTTGCTTCTTGGAACAAGCAAAGTGTAATACAAAAGAACATATAAAAATGCCATACAATAGAACAAATGCCAAACAAATTACACATCTGGGGCACTTTCTTAATACATTTTTTTTAAAAGTCTTGTGGGCCAAATATACAGGCAAAATTTGGTCCCTGGGCTAGAGATTGAGATCCCTGCTGTAGAACACATAAATATGCTACCTATTCAACGGTGTCATATATTGTACAATAATTACCATATTCTTCCACCCTGATCCCCTGTGACAATGAATAGGTGGATTCTCTTTCAGCTATGAAGGTATAGGTACCAAGAGGAGCATCTTTGATCAAGTGAAACTCCATTGACACAATCCCATGCTCCGTTTCTTGACCCTGCCATTGCTTGAGTCTGGCTCTTGAAGGATCCTAAATCAAAAGTAAATATTTTATAAACTTGTATATCCCCCAATGTAGTTAATTACTCTGTAAGAACTTTACAAATGATTATGCTCAGCATACTGGATTGTATGAAAATGTAGATAGACTCAAAGTACAAAGGTACCATTACACACTGGTTTCAGAAATTAGTCAACCGAACCCCAGAACTTTCTATTGCAGCTCAAAGACAAAATGTTAATGCTATAAATTATCCCTACTTATCTGTCTTTTAGCCACCACATTATTAAGGCTTATTTTTAGCATTGGTCATTTATTAACACATTCTTTCCTTTAAGATTTAAGGGCGATATGTCTTACCAGCAGGTAAATCATGGGAAACTGCAAAAAAAAAGGAAAATATATTTTATTTCGGTATTGCAAAAAAACAGGTTATGTTAAAGTTTTAAATAACATAAGTGGTATAGAAATTAAAACCTATCTACAGTTGAATAATATTGGTATTATAGATTGGATTTTTGTCTTATAATCAACCTTTAATTGTAATAATTCCATGAATGCACATGCCTTCTGGTAAAGTAAACCTGTGCTTATTTAATGCAATCTCAAAACCACACTTTCAGAATTAGTAGTCACCCACCTTCATTTTCACAGGTTTAAGTTCAGAGTTCATACAGACCAGGCGACACAGCACTGCAAGGAGAAAAGGAGAAACAAACACACAAATTATGTATCAAGGAAAAGGGTTGCATGGACTACAATGAATGTGGTGATGGGCATGGAAGGTGGAAGGGTAACTTTACAATTGTAAGGACAAGAGGTATTTATTGGGGGTGAACAGATGCTGAGTTAAGAAGAGCCCACGGCACTCCCCCAGGCACCACCTGAGCCCTGTCAGGCATACATATATTCAAAATGCTTTTACCTAATAAAACTAAGAGGGGACTGTCACTTATCATTGTTTACAGTCCCTACTTGCTTCTTAAGTTTGATAAAGGACCCAGACCAAAAGCCTGTAATGGCCAACCCACCATGTTTGTGACAATTCCATGTATCCCCAGCATCAGCTGCACTTAAAAATGCTCATTCATTGAAATGAGCAAAAAATGCCTGTTGTCGCCATGAGGATGACGCCTGCAGTGTCATCACATAATCATTCTACTGCATAATCTTTGAGGCAGGGTTTATACACCTCTATGTATTATTTGAACTCATTGCAGAGAACAAGAGGAGGGAAACATCTTTTCAACAAGGTGACAGAGGGCCTGAAAAGAAAGCTTAATGGGCCGCATTCGGCCCCGATTCCTGGTTAAGGCAGGAGGCATAGGTGAGTTTTTTCTTTCCTTTAATGTCACATTTTTCTAATTAGCAGTGGAGGTGTGTAGTTTAATTAAGATTTGTTTTAGGAAATCCCTTTGACAAATATTATTCCTTACTCATAGGACCTGCCTTACAAAACTTCAGTACAATGCTGGCAGCGGGTTCAGATATGCTGAGCCATGATTTCAATTATAAGGTTTATAATTTATAAGAAAGTGACCATTTACAGAACAACTCGCACTTCAATTGGCCAGATAACCAGTTCAGCTCACCTTTTTGTCCAGGTTTATAAATAGGTTTGTCCATCTGGAAGATACAGTTGTTGTTGGTAGGTTTAATGACTACTGTCTTACGTTCCAAAATGTTTGTCTTCTGCCCTTCTGCAGAGAGCATTAGGGTTACTGGAGAGGCATTGGGTAAATCTGGAACCTTAGGGACAAAAGTGGAGAGAGAATTCAAAGAGTTTATTGAAGGTCATTGTTTTAATACTACCTATACATATCTGTGTGAAGCAAAACCATCCTCAGTAAGGATATGTTGAACACAGGACAATTCATCCATTTCTAACAGATGATGGATGGTGTGGAGTTGACAAAAGCTTATGTGTATGACAGAACAATCATTAGCCTGTGTAGGCCAGTGGAAAGAGAACATAGTACTACTAATTAAAGCTTTTGTTATTCTTGGCATTACATCAATATAAAACGTTGACAACAAGTCCATGCATGAAATAAAAAAACGACACCTTGCAGCAGAAAAAACGACAACCAACACCCAAAAAAACAAAATTGCCCATTGCAGTGGTACATCCCTTACAGTCAAAAAATCAAATGAAAAAATCCCAACTTCACCTTAAAACTTCAGAGGACTTTATTTTAGTATCCAGTGCATAGTTCTCCAATTGTAAAGTACCATTTTTAATGGTGAAATCATAAATCATTATGATGAAAATTTTTAAAAACAAACAAGCATACCAGCATACAGTGGCTTGCAAAAGTATTCGGCCACATTACAGCCACAAACATGAATACATTTTATTGGAATTTGGCGTAAAAGACCAATACAAAGTGGTGTACACATGAGAAGTGGAACGAAAATCATACATGATTCCAAACATTTTTTACAAATAAATAACTGCAAAGTGGGGTGTGCGTAATTATTCAGCCCCCTTTGGTCTGAGTGCAGTCAGTTGCCCATAGACATTGCCTGATGAGTGCTAATGACTAAATAGAGTGCACCTGTGTGTAATCTAATGTCAGTACAAATCCAGCTGCTCTGACGGCCTCAGAGGTTGTCTAAGGCAGTGTTTTTCAACCACTGTTCCGCGGCACACTAGAGGGATGTTGCCTAGTGTGCCGTGGATTTTTGACCCCACCCTCAGCCCTCCTATCTAGCTGTCTCTTATAGTATAAGTCTTATACT
>CM070037.1:67012203-67032902 GCA_036250615.1 Ptychadena robeensis
ATCGATTGGATGGGTGATCGACTGGCCATGGAATCCGACACGTGTATGGCTAGCTTAAGACTTATACAGCCAATCCGTGTTATACTTACTTATACTTATGCTTAGAAACACGCGTCCCACACGGTAAAAAACCGCCAGTGTAAACTTAGCCTAAGAGAAAATTGGGAGCAACCACACCATGAAGTCCAAAGAACACACCAGACATGTCAGGGATAAAGTTACTGAGAAATGTAAAGCAGGCTTAGGCTACAAAAAGATTTCCAAAGCCTTGAACATCCCACGGAGCACTGTTCAAGCGATCATTCAGAAATGGAAGGAGTATTGCACAACTGTAAACACAAGGCCGTCCACCTAAACTCACGGGCCGAACAAGGAGAGCGCTGTTCAGAAATGCAGTCAAGAGGCCCATCGTGACTCTGGATGAGCTGCAGTGATCTACAGCTCAGGTGGGGGAATCTGTCCATAGGACAACTATTAGTCGTGCACTGCAGAAAGTTGGCCTTTATGGAAGAGTGGCAAGAAGAAAGCCATTGTTACCAGAAAAGCATAAGAAGTCCCATTTGCAGTTTGCCACAAGCCATGTGGGGGACACAGCATATATGTGGAAGAAGCTGCTCTGGTCAGTTGAGACCAAAATGGAACTTTTTAAAACTAACACTGCACATCACTCTGAACACACCATCCCCACTGTCACATATGGTGGTGGCAGCATCATGCTCTGGGGGTGCTTCTCTTCAGCAGGGACAGGGAAGCTGGTCAGAGTTGAGGGGAAGATGGATGGAGTCTGCAAAAGACTTGAGACTGGGGCGGAGGTTCACCTTCCAGCAGGACAACGACCCTAAACATAAAGCCAGGGCAACAATGGAATGGTTTGAAACAAAACATATCCATGTGTTAGAATGGCCCAGTCAAAGTCCAGATCTAAATCCAATCGAGAATCTGGGGCAAGATCTGAGAACTGCTGTTCACAAATGCGGTCCATCTAATCTGACTGAGCTGGAGCAGTTTTGCAAAGAAGAATGGGCAAGGATTTCAGTCTCTAGATGTGCAAAGCTGGTAGAGACATACCCTAAAAGACTGGCAGCTGTAATTGCAGCAAAAGGTGCTTCTACAAAGTATTGACTCAGGGGGCTGAATAATTACACACACCCCACTTTGCAGTTATTTATTTGCAAAAAATGTTTGGAATCATGTATGATTTTCGTTACACTTCTCACATGTACACCACTTTGTATTGGTCTTTCACGTGGAATTCCAATAAAATTGATTCATGTTTGTGGCTGTAATGTGACAAAATGTGGAAAAGTTCAAGGGGGCCAAATACTTGTGCAAGCCACTGTAAAACATTTTCATGTTTTTGTTTATGTATAATAGTCTTATTGATAGCTCTCTGTCAGAAAATATTTAGCACTGGAATGTATTTTTTTACATGCATTGAGCAGCAGCAGCACCCCAATGTTATCCGTTTAAAAAGTTTTAGCATGTTACACATACTTTTTTACACCTGGAAACATGTAGACTTAAGTAAGACTACTCTACTCTGTCTACTCAAGATCTTACCTGGTAATCAGCACACTGAAAGTATTTTGAAGCCGAGACACTTTCATCAATAATTGTTGTGTTCTTTCCTTCATGCTGTAACACTAGTTCTACAGCTAAATTCTCTTCATTACCCACAATGTTCACACAAGCTTTTCCACTCTGACCTGCGTTCAATGCGACTGGGGAGATTAGGATGTGTTGACTATAAACACAAGGGAAAACAAAGATTGTAATGTTAAACTCTACTTCCATAATGGTAAATTACTGAAATCATTGCAATGCAAACAAACAAAACATGTGTCCAAAAAAAGGTTACCTCTGAGCCATCACAGTGGTGGAGAAGTGCTCCACAACTCTAAAAATATACCCACCCACTGAGCTTTTCAACTCTGGCAGTGGCTAGCTTTAGTTTTCAAAAGTATGCCAGTCTTCCAGGGATACATGAATCCATGAAGTAGACAACCCTTGTCTTTTATTCTAACAATTACTTTAGATTTACATTTTAACTTTAAATAGTACCTCAAACATAATATTGAGGCTGCCATAAACACTAACAACCTTAATACATAATTTAAAGACTAGAGTAGCTTTCAATGATCTGATGTCCATGAAATATAACATCATGTGAAAATTTATGTGTCTTAACAGTATCAGTAGACATAGACAGCATTTTAGGAGAATAACCTCTTATACCAATTGTGAAGCATAGTGGTGGAAACGTTAGAGGCTGTTCCAGGATCGGGGCAGCTTGCAGTTGTCAAGTCATGTAATTTCTGCATTTTATTAACCTCCCTAGCGATATGCCCGAACCCAGTTTGGGCAAAGGGACGCTGCAACTATCGATACACCGGAACTGGGTTCGGACACAGCGCGGGAGCTAACCTGGTCCGGCTGCCGCCTCCATCGACATCCTCGCCGGCTTCTTCCGGGTCCCCGAAAAATTTTTTTAGTTTTTTAAATATTTTTTTTTAAGTTTTGGACTGGATTACAGAAATGTCTTTCCCTTATCCAGTTCAAAAGTGGATCCAGCTAGCAGAAACGCTCCAGCTATATGTTGAGGTAGTGTTTTGTGGCATTTCACTTTCTTTTAAATGCAAGTCAGCAAATCACTACATCTGTATCCACTTAAACTGCAAACCTGCATATATAAACTGATTTGTGATAAAAAAGGAAAAACACACAACAACAGGACACATATGTAACTGTGAGTTTCCTTAGAACACACAGGAAAAAAATCTTACAGATGGATGCTGAGAGATTTCAGCCCATAATTTACTAGCAGCTAAACCTGCAAAACAGGAAGCCTGGGTGGGGTGAAGAACTTCGGAAAAGAATCAGCCTGGGCTGGGACCGATAATAAGAGTAATAGAATTAGTGAGCATTAGTGTTATTTAACAACATCACTCAATAGAAGAGTATACATGCCAAGTTTTCCTAATTATTGTTGAGGTTTTTCCAGGTTGCCTTGACATTACCTGGCATGGGATATACATTATACCACTCATGACAGGGTTATATTGAGAAATGCCAGAATCCATATTTCGGGATTACTTAAATGCAACTGTAATTACTTGGTTTCCAGCATTGCAGGAGGCATTTTTCACATGTCATGTAATCCATCAGACCAAAAACCCACTGGATCTGGTTACCGGTAATTGGATTTCTGTGTTTAATTGCATATGCAGATTTATTTACTAAGCCTTTAAACCATGTTGGTCAAACTCAAACAAACCCAGGTACATGTCAGGTGTAGAGCCATAATCTGAACAGATATACCCTGTTTCCCCTATGATAAGCCATCCCCATCAAATAAGCCACCCCCCAATTTTTGACCAAAACTTTAAAATAAGCCACCCCGCAAATAAGACCCACCGATACCTGCTCCTGCCTGAATCTCCCATTCGGATGGTACAATGGGTAACTGTGTGACTCTGTCAGGGCTGGCTGCAGTGGAGGAAGGACAAGCAAGCTGCTGATGCCTGCTGTAACTGAGTCTGTTACCCGGCCGTACCAGTAGAACCCCAAAAAAGTGAAGGGGACAATGATTGGCACAGAGTGATCAAATGGGACAATAATTGGCACAGAGTGATCAAATGGGACAATAATTGGCACAGAGTGATCAAATATGACAATGAATGGCACAGAGTGATCAGAAGGGGACGATGATTGGCACAGAGTGATCAAATGGGACAGTAATTGGCACAGAGTGATCAAATATGACAATAAATGGCACAGAGTGGTCAGAAGGGGACAATGATTGGCACAGAGTGATCAAAGGGGACAATGAATGGCACAGAGTGATAAAAGGTGATACACGGTACATGGTAATCCAGGGATAAGACCCCTTGACACCCAAGGAAACGGGCGGTTATCTCTATAGGGGTAAAATGTTCTATGACTGCTACCCAGGCAGGTGCCCGTCCCCAGGAGCAACCAGTCGTTTTCCAGGCTGCTGCCAACGGGCAGCCTTCATAAATATAAATCCTTAAAGAGAATGTATTTTCAAAATCTAAAAAATATATGTAAAATTAAATTTTGACTGAGCTGGAATATTGGTGGAGTAGCGCTCCACAGTCTTAAAAAAAAAATACTTACATGCTGTTCCCTGGAATCATATGAGAGATTCCATCTTTTTTTGTCAGGCTTCCGGGGCCTAACTTGAGTGGCCACGGGGGGGGGGGGGGGGGGGGGGGGGGGGGGGGGGGGGGGGGTAGGGGCATTTATAGTTTTTTATGGGAAGATTAGTGTGTACTTTTAATGCAAACATGACCTTCTGGAGGTAAGTCTGCTTTAACTTCATTTTTAAAATCTATTTTATGCCTATGTATATATCTAGAATATTTACATTAATGTATTATTAATTATTTAAAACAATCTGCAAGTTTAAATGAAGAAATTAATACTTAATGGAGTGAAGTATAGGTTAGTAAATGGTAAAATAATGTTGAATGAAAGTGGAACCATTTTAAAACACATAATAGCAGTTTATGAATGAAACCTAAAGCAGTAGCATTAATCATAGCTTAATGGTGAAAGGGACTAAACGTTATAAAACCAAGATCAACAAGAAATCCATTAGCTCTTCTGTCAGATAAGATTATCATTCTCATTTGAAAAGTTTTTCTTTCCGAAGTGTTATTAGAATGCAGAAAAGGAAATATGGAAATCTTCCAGACTTCTGCTTGATCATACAAAACCTGATGGTGCATTTTAAACACTAATTCATATTTCTCCTATACATGGAATTCACCTCTACAGTATGTAGGCAGGGATATTTGTTGGGAGCCCCCTTATTAGACATATATATATCTATATATACATATATGCACGCGCACACACAATATCTCACAACAACACTGAAGTTATGACACTTTGATATAATGTAAAGTAGTCAGCGTACAAGTTGTAAAACAGTGTGTAAATTTGCTGTCCCATCAAATTAACTCAATTCACAGCCATTAGCGTCTAAACCTCTGGCAACTAGAGAATTCACCCCTAGAAAAAAAAATTTCCAAATTGTGCCCATGGAAGCAACATTTTGTCACCATTATTTTCTAGCACTGCATTAACCCTCTTGGGTATGGAGTTTACCAGAGCTCATTAGTTGCCACTGGAATCCTCTTCTACTCCTCCACTATGATGCTGGTGAATGTTAAAGATCTTGCACTCCTCCACCTTCCATTTGATGATGCCCCACATATGCTCAATAGGGTTTAGGTCTGCAGACATGCTTAACCGGTCCAGTATCTTTATGCTCAGTTTCTTTAGTAAAGCAGTGGTCCAGTTTTTATGATTCCAGGGTGGGGATCATGCTCTGCTTCAGTATGACACATGACATGTTGGCATTCATGGTTGCCTCAATGAACTGTAGCTCCGCAGTGCCAGAAGCGACACTAATGAGTCACATGATGCCAGGGAGGGAAAATAGCTACTATGGGCACAATGTGGACATAATTTAAGGGTCTACTCACTTTTGTTGCCCACGGGTTAAGAAATGGATGGATGTGTGTTATTTTAAGGACAGCAAATTTAAACTGTTATACAAGCTTTACACAGACTGCTTTACATTGTATCAAAGTGTAATATCTTCATTGTTGTCCAATAACTATAAAAATAACAACAACTATTTGCCATGCTGTGAGGGGTGTACTCACTTTTGTGAAATACTATACATATAAATCCACAATACTTCCCTACGCCATATTTCTTCCCCTTACCGTGGTCACCTAATGTGTGCTTTCTCCCAATTATATGCTCTACTATTTTTTAACATCATCTACCGTATTTTTGAGACCTAAGACGCACTTTTTCACCCCCAAAATTGGGTCCAAAAAGTACCTGCGTCTTATGGTCCGAATGCGCGACCCCCGCAGCCACTCGGCCGCCGGTTGTCGCACCTTGGCTTTCCGCCAGCTCTCCCGACATGGAGATTAGCCGGGGAGCTGGAGGAGCTGTCAGATGCCGGCTGGTGTCCGGCTCTCCCATCTGAACTGTGTAATTGCCTATGCCAGCAGAGCTCAAAGTCTATATCTCTCTCTCCTGTCTGGGGAAACTGCAATCACTCTGCAGCTCCCACAGACACAGCAACAGCAACAGCAACATCAGCAGAGGAGAGCAGAGACTATATTCTGGCATCTATATCTCTCTCCTGTCTGGGGAAACTGCAATCACTCTGCAGCTCCCACAGACACAGCAACAGCAACATCAGCAGAGGAGAGCAGAGACTATATTCTGGCATCTATATCTCTCCCTGTCTGGGGAAACTGCAATCACTCTGCAGCTCCCACAGACACAGTAACAGCAACATCGGCAGAGGAGAGCAGAGACTATATTCTGGCATCTATATCTCTCTCCTGTCTGGGGAAACTGCAATCACTCTGCAGCTCCCACAGACACAGTAACAGCAACATCGGCAGAGGAGAGCAGAGAATCTGCAGATGCCTGCCCCCTCCTCCTCCTGATCAGTGTGGAGAATGACGTGTGCTGAGAGTGTACTGCTGCTAGTGACACCTACTGGTTGAATCGAATATTGCATTCATTGTATTAACCCAATCGATGTGAAAACATATTGAATCTTTTCTTTCTGGTTTTCCTGCCCTAAAAACTCGGTGCGTTTTATAGTCCGAAAAATACGGTAATTATGACGCTACCATGGCATCGAGTCTTGGTGATCACATACGCTTTGTTTGCAAACAAGCCTGTCAGCTCCAGCTTTTACTAATGAACCAGAAAAATATATATATTTGAAATTAATCAATGCTTCATGGCGCTAAATGTCCTTAGTTGTGAAGATTAGGTTACGTTCACTAACACTGTAGCACATGTTATTGTCAGCCATGTGACTTATTTGCATGTTATTTTGCATCTTTAGCTTTAGTCTTGTGGAACCCATTTAGCATCCCTTAAGGTAACACTTAGACACAGACATACAAAAAAAACTGTTTAAAGAATGGAGGTTGTTTTCCATCATTTAATTTTTGGTGAAGAAATTTTGCACCACATTTCCTTTACTCTGAATCTGTGCTGTCCCAACTATTTAAGTGATTTGTAGGTCTGTACTGGACCTGGGGACGGTAAGCCGAGTAACTTTAACAGTACTAGATAGTAAGATCAAAAACAGTAGGCCAATAATTCCCATGCCCAACAACACATACTTCTATTACCAAGCTGCATTGATTGGACCCCATTCCATATTTCCATGGGTTCCCCGTTTTGTTCCTGTAAAATCCTGTAAGCCCTACCTAACAAAAGCCCATATAATGATAGACAAGAGAGAGGGGTGGGAGAGAGAAAAAAGTAGTTATAGAGGAGAAAGAGAGGGGATAGATAGGGGATTTTATAAACAGCTAGACGTGCTATGATTGGCTGTGAAGTGTAAAGCAGCTAGCACTGCTATAGTACAGATAGATACAGACCCTATACAGTCAAGAAGATTCTATAGGAATCAATATTCTATTGAAAAAAAGAAAACATGGTGCCACTCCCCTTATAGTAACCCCTTATAATAACCAAATAATACAACAGAATGGGAAACGCTATAAAGGAGGAACTATAGAGACAAGACCTTCTTTTATAGGACAACAATAAAAGTCTAACAAGGGTTTTGTGTCTCCCCACAATATCTACAAAATAGTAACGGCTCAATAATTAATCTAATAAAAACAATTACTATTATTATCTTGTATTTATATAGCGCTGACATATTAGAGCTTGTTTCCATTATATGTCAGGACCCCTACGCTAAGCGTATACGCTTAGCAGGGATCCCGACGTATCCCACAGACTTTGCCTGCCAGCGGATGGTCTGTTTACACATCCGCCGGTGTAAAGGCTGAACATACTCGACTACGTTCAGCCTTACACCGGCGGATCGGCTTAGCGCAATGAAGACAGACCCGTCCGCCGAGCAGGTAAGTCTATCTGTTACGTTGGGACCTCCCGCTAAGCGTGTACGTGTTGCGCTAGAAGTGTCCTTATCTTTAAAGCTGGGCATATTTGGTTCAATTTGTAGCCGATTTCCCTGCAGATTGACGGCTGTGCGTGCTCACGGTGGTCAATTTCTTGCAAAATCTATCGCGGCTCCCTTGAATTGGGCGCAAAATCAGCCAGAGAATCGATCTACAGAATTACAGACATGTCTGCAACTTTTAGATCAATTTCATTACTTTGAATGGGGACGCTGGTCCCGGACAGACAAAGTAACTGCCGGCACACAAGGGTTGTGCGGACAATACTCACGATGACCGCCCATGCGTGATGATGTCATCACGTAGGTCGATCTGCTGAGAAATCGGCTGAAGATTTCAGACGTCTATGGCCAGCTTAAGGGATAACATTCTAAAACCTCTGCAAGCTGTCATATTCTATATTAGATGGATTTAGGGGTATCTAGAACCTAGAACTGAGGTCTTCAGTAAAATGAGTCTGTGTCTCTTTGGCCCTGGCTTACCTTAAATATCTGCAGACAGATGTGCCCTTTAAAGCCAAGATATATCAACTCCTGGGACATGAAGGGACCCTCAGTAGTATTAGGGAATCAACAGAAGGTGCTCACCCAAGAATTACCTTTCGGTTGAACGGATGCAAAAGGGAAGAAGAGTCCCAGCAAGGAAGTAGTTTCAAAGAGAACAAATAACAACAAATGGTAGTTTAAAAAAAAAAAAGAAACAATAATTAAACTTGTTAAAAGATGACCCTGTCCATATGTGGCACACATAGAGCAGGATAAAAGAAGAGGGATGCACAATGTTCTGAAGTAACATCGAGTCAGAGCCAGGAATGACCGAATCTAATGATGTCCGGTGTTCATGACCAAAGAGAAGATTTCCCCAATCCCAATCAAAAGATAGGCAAGTACTCATCAATAGATTAAGGGCCATTTCACACTAGCTGCGGTGCAGTACATTACTACAACACAGTAGAGATGGTCGAATTTGTTTTAAAAAATTCGGCCATTTCGACGGTTTTGACTTAATTGCAAAGCCCCTGAGCATGGAATCATCACTAAACTTGCTGGAGATGTAGAGGAGGGTTGGTGGTATACTACAAAAAAGAAAGTATGTCTCTAACACAAATAGTTTTTTAACAAATTAAGTTCAAAATCAAGTAAAAATTTCGAAAATCGGAATTTCGACTTTAATTTTGAACTTGATTTATGCAAAAACGACATGTGATATACGACATGTGAGCAAAACCTTTTTTTTCAAATGTTCTCTACATCTCCAGCAATTTTGGTGATGATACCA
The DNA here is from genome assembly GCA_036250615.1 of Ptychadena robeensis. NCBI lineage: Eukaryota > Metazoa > Chordata > Amphibia > Anura > Ptychadenidae > Ptychadena > Ptychadena robeensis. The sequence continues at coordinate 67,021,491 of CM070037.1, forward strand.
CTTTCAGGGGCTTTGCAATAAGCTCACAAAGTTAGCAAGTCGAAAAATTCGACCATCTCTACAACACTGTGCCCCTAACGTTAACTCAAGGCACATAGGAAATCTGTGTACTTTTCACACTGGCTTCGCATTCATGCAGAGCAAGTGTCTCCCATACATGAAGTCTCCTCTTCTTCTGTTATCAGACTACAAAAATATGAGAAACTGCAACAGAAGCTGATCTGTGTTGAACATTTGTAACTATACATCACTCTGTAATCTTTGATCTACCAGCATCTAAATCCAAGAAGAAGATGGTGACCCTGGACATTAAACCTCTTACAAAATGGTAATTACAAAAAAGTAAAAGCAACATCATTACAACAACATCCTAAAGTAACTTACAGCTTAGCACTCCCTCCAGCTAGGAAACCCAGAAACAGTAAGCTGCACAGGATCTGCCTCTCCCTGCGGTACATGGTGCCAGCAGAAGACTGACAACCCAACAATGACTTCTACAACACCTCATTATATAGCTCTGACACTCTGGGCTGGATCTGCCCTCATTTGCATTTTCCTGATGTGATTAATAGGTAGAATGAGGAGATTTGGGAGGGGTGCACACACATAAACTCCTTCCTGATCTGCTGGCTGCAATAACTACACTTATTACACAGACGCTTGATAGGCTTCATTTTTAAAGGGCTTATCAGCAGGAAACTGCAGCACATAGTTCTGGAGATTTTGTTGGTATGGTGCTTAAAGGTTCAATGGACTGTATTTCCTGAATGTTACACATTCTTCTCTAAAAAAACACTTTCCAAGGTTATCCTGCCCCTACCATTGGTACATGTGTGCATTGCTACTTGTCTAAATTGAACACCACAATTTAACAAGTTCTGAGGCAGCTGTGATCTTGACCCAAAGAAATACAAATATATTTTAAGAAGGCAAAAGCTGGAGTACATACAGTATGTGGTGGTCAATCTCAGATCTCATCACGTCTAAGTACATATAAATCTTATATAAGGTCTCTCTCCCACTATACACTCATGGTAAGTGTGTTGTCATTTACCATTTTTAGCACAGTTTACTGTCAACATACTGCAGACTGCATTTTAGAACCACACAGAACTACAATTTGATTTTGCTTTTGGGGTGCCATTAACTTACAATAAACGCAACACTCTGTGCACTGTGATTGTATGTGCAAACCACAGCTGTGTTTCAGGATGTGATTGCAGATTTACAGCACTCAAATCTACCAGTACAGTGAGGCCCTGCAGCCCGTGCTGAGAGCATACAGTCATGGGTACCAGCCGGTTCTTTCCCCGAGTCCAGACACACTTCCTCCAAATGAACTGAGTAGCAGCTTTAGTGTATGGGAGATTTCTGGGATTATTTAAATATGCGAGGGAGGTATAAAAGAGCCCTAAAAACAAGAAAGAACAGGCAGCCAGGTGTGCCGGGCCCACTTGTGGTTATGGGACCTCTACTGGCTGCTATGGTGGTTGTTGATACAGTGACCTCTTTACGCTCACCTCCTCTCATTATCTCTCAATTCTCTTTAAATAACAACAAAGTAGTGTACTGCTGGGTCCTTCCTGATAAAGATTGGATGGTTCTCATATTACATATTTTTGGTAAAACTTGAGCTAGCCATAGACGTTCCGATTCCATGGCCGATCGATCACCCATCCGATCGATTCCGGCGATCTCAGCGGGAATCGGAGCTCCGATCAATCGGCCAATTAAGAGTATCCGATCGCTGCATACGACCTTGTCCCACGGATTCCTGGACGATTCCGTGTCCGATCGCTTACTCCACAAATGGCAACTCCCCCTGATGTGTGCAGAATCGGATCAGAAAGACCAACATGTTGGTTCTCTGTCCGATCCGATTCTGGGCCCCTGATCAATCGGACGGACAAGGTGGGCTGCACGCGATTCCGGCACGATCGTTTCGCGTGCACGCGCCCGGAATCGATCGTACCGGAATCAGATGGGAATCTGACCCGTGTATGGGGGCCTTAACAAAGATCATAGTCAGATGGTTAGCTGTATGGTATGGTGACTATCAGTCCAACCATCACATAATTACTGGTCTCTTACCTAGGTTTCCACATACACCTTTCAACCGCACAGAGATTTTACATTGCATAATTTCCCTCCTGCCCTCAAAAGAGAGGAAAGGGAAGGTCCACACACATTGCAGTTCAAAGAAAAGTCTTATAGGGCTCTTTTACACACTGAGCCTGTAGGAAGGTGGATTGTAGTGTGTTGTACCATGGTCATTAAGGGGTTAACTGTGTCCCCATGAGTAATGTCAGTGATTGTGTTTATGCTGTTGCTGGGCAAAACATAAGGTGGGAGGTGTCACTGTAACTGTTTGGAACATGTGATATTGTAATCTGGAGAGCCATCTGGGAGGAGAATAGGAGCTTATAAAAGTTAGAGACTTTATGGTAATTGGGTCTTCCTAGCAGCAGAGAGCAGAGGTGTACTGGATACAGTGGGGAACAGGCCTGAGGCCTGTGGATCCGAAGACCAGGCCTGCACTGAGCCCTTGTACCCCACGCTGGAGACAAAGAAAGTCCTAGCCAGGAGAGGTCACTTGGGTGGAGAAGGCTAGGGCAGAGAGACTGTTACGGCAGATGCTGCTCCCAGATGGCTTCTAGAAGGTGAGGACCATGAGGCCTGGCTGCCCCTATGTCTGGAACAGGGAGGAACGTGCGTGTGGAGGCCTGGAGAGTGTCCGTGGCAACATAGGGGTGAGATCATTGTCGTCCCCTGATTCACCCCGCTAAGTGCGTTGCACACGGGTGCTTGTGATGGACGGGGCTCCCTCTTTCAAGCCTATCTGCTGCATTGTGGTGCTAGCAACACATGCGCTTGCCCGGTGATGTATTGAAACAACAAATACTATAGTGTCCACAATGCATGCTGCAGTGCCTTGTAAAATAACATTAAGCACAACACAGTGCATATATTCCCATTGGAAGCGCTTATTTTTGGATAGCGCAACAAAGCGGTTATAGTGTAGTGTATAGTGTGCTTATTTGGCCCTAGTGATGAGCAACACAGACAAAATTTGAATTCACAAATTATTCTCCAAATATTCTAAGTAAATTCGAAAATTGGAGATCTCCTGTCATTATTATGTATTGCGAGAAACGGAAGTTGTGCATGCGATTGCAAACATGGTGACATCTAGTGGCAGAATGTGAGATAGCAGCTTCAGTGTAATCACCACATGAGACAACATTCATAGAATCCATTGCAAAAATAGGCACTTGTACATGTGAATATTGCGAACACAATGCATGGTATTTTCCCCAGAATCTTAAATATTAGAGGGTATAGCACCATATTCAAGATCTTCACGAGTGTCGATATTCGCAATAAAAATTTTACTATTCGCACTAAACACTATTTGGCACTACAGACAAATGTTACTGTGCTGCATGTCTAGTCCCTCTTGCAGGGGACTTCATAAAATGAGACATGTAGCCTGGGCGTTTCTGGACATTGAAAGACTTTATTAAACCCAGGTGCCCAACCTGCACCTCTCAGGGCGTTCTTCAGCAGTTGCCATAGGTTCTCCACTTGCACCCCCCCCCCGAAACCTAACTGAATAGGGCATTGAAACTCACCTGTCTGCCAATCCCCCACTGCCAATCCCCTCGCCAGGGAGCTTCTTAGAGTGGAAAGAGGAGCAGAGGCAAGGCATTTGCTCAGGTGGCTTTCGCATATGCAAATTAGCATGCTTAGCCAGCAGACAGGTGAGTACCTATGCTCCCACTATTCCACCAATGAATAGGGGATGATTGTATAATAAATATTGTGGCACATAACCTCAGAATAGGGGCACATAAACTTGGGCTTTGATTATATCTATGAAGCACATAACCTCTGATGATAAATATGACACAAGATGTGCATTACTATTCTACAGTGTTTTCTAGCGCTTGAAGTATCATTTAAAACTAGTTTTGTTATTTAAAAATGAAAAATAAGCATAAAAGATGTTTATACAACTCGCTATAGTAGTTTGAAACTGTTAAGTGTGGCCCTTTAAGTGTGGCCCTCCATATCTACTCAGTTGCCCACCACTGGTCTAAAGCCTCCACATCTGCATTAAGGTACATACCATCTAAATCCCTCCTAACATATTTTTTATTTTATGCTGTTATGCTTATGCTTCACTGGTCATTCTCCCGTCTACATAATTGTCACCTGCTGTGTGTCGCTAGGAAAGATCATGAAATATAGTTTTAAGCAACAGCAGCTTTCAGTGTGTACATGGCTTAAATAATATTTCAGCATTGTAAAGGAAGAGAATATAACAACACAGGTCACCTAACATAGCTGGTTATTTCATGGTATTGCAGTTAGTCAAGCAAATTGTTGTATTAACTAAGCATACAACAGCTTATTCAAGAAGTTTACCCTCTCTGCAAAATGTGCAGCATACACATGGTAGATACTACTGAGCCAACATCTTTCAGTCCTAGCCCTAGGCTCCACGTCCGCTATTGGATCCGCTGGGTTCTGTCAAGCCTCCTTTGCGTTCCTATAGACGCGGATGGCTGCATCAACATCAACGCAACGGAGCCTCAGACCAGCGGATTCGTCATAGCCCCATTGCTGTCAATGGGCGGCTTGTGCACTCCTTTAAAATACCTGCGTTCAACACAGGGGTTTTAACGGAAAGTGGAGCTTAGGGCTTACTCTCCCTGGTAATTGACATCTTGGCTTACTTCTTGGAGTACTGTACAAGAGGCAAAATAATCTCTGGAAGAAAGACTGAAACTGAGTTTTTATACTCTCAGTATACACCAGTTAATTATTCATATTTTGTCAACAGGCACTGTAAACCCTGAATCTCAGAATAATGGAAATGGCTAATCCATGTTTCTAGTCCATAAACTGAAAATCCTGTCACTTAATGCCTAAACATGTAACAGCAAGTTTGTAAAACTCATGTAAAAGTCACATAAAAATGTACCATGTGCTCTGCTGAAACTTTACTGTACTGCCAATCTCTGTACACTGTAGATATCTGACATTTTTAGATTGGACAAATACTTGGTCACCCCACATGCTTTACTTCAGGGGTCCTCAAATGAGGGGTCAGTTCCTGGTCCCTCAGGATGCCGGTAGCCAAATTATAGTACAGAAAAAAACATGAACAAATTTTCATGAATGGGTGTGTGATTTTGCATATAAATACCTTCTCTGACACCATTAAAATTTGGGGGGGAATTCATATTTTACCACAGAGAATACTCTCAAATTCAAACCCCTAACTGCAACATTTCATAGTTCATAGTTATTCTAAAAAGGTTATCGGGTAGTGTATTCATAATTGATTCATGCAATTTAGACAGCTACTAAATGTATTCAAATATTTTTCAAATACAAATGTAATACAATCTTTTGCTACAAGACGACCTTAGTGTGCCCTTAACATCACTGCATATCACAGCTGTGGCTTTAAAGTCGCCAGACTTCGAGGGACACAGATCATTTCGGGTGACACTTCATTAGAAGAGATGGACTTACAACAGTGGAGTGTACACTGTTCAGGTAACTATGCTGAATGGTAGAACTTTTAGTAAAATATTTTTACTCTCTCTCGTCTCATTTGTAGGAATCTCTAACAACCACTCCATGTGAATGTAACCCCGGATACTCAATCAGCCCCCACCCATGCCAAGGCCCATGATGTGGGGGAGAAAACCCTTTACCTGTGGTCCCCCTTCTCCGGAGCATACCAGTTCCTATGCCATCAGGGGGTCTTTTAAGCTCTGAGTGGACGCACACTGTTCGTGGTCCCCCTTTTCGGAGACTTTCAGACACTGTGCTAAATAGGGGGGAAGCCCATACTTTTTTTTATATCCTTTTTTTTTAAACGTAAATTTCACTTTCATTTTGTGGGAGGGGAGGGTGCAAAAATAGGTATTTGACTGTACTACACCATTTGAGTGTGGATAAAGGGGGTCAAAGTTTACCTTGAAGTAAGAGAAGTGAACATCAGAAATGTTCGCCCAACTCAACTTCCCACCACTACGGCCCCTGAACATGGTATTATCATCAGTATGGCTGGGTTGTTGGTATAATACAAAAAAGGACCCATACTTGCATTAGGGTTATGCTGCGTTAATGTTGACGCAGCACTTCAGCAGGAGCACAGATGGTCTTACCTTTCCAGCAAAATGTGAAAAAACTCTGGAATAAATTTTTTCATGAATGACAACAATCCGTCCAGGCCCTGAGGCAGCAAAGCAGCCTCAAACCATAATGCTACCTCCGCCATGTTTTACAGTGGGGATGAGGTTTTGATGTTGGTGTGCTGTGCTCCACACAGTGTGTTTTTTCCAAACAACAAAGTCGTAGTTATTCTGAGGGCTGAGGCATAGTTTACATCAGACAGTGCTTCTTGAAACCAGTAAAGCCAAAACTGGTGTGTGTTTTGTAAAGGGCCCCAATTAGCTCTAGGGATTCATTAGGCTAGGGAAGTCATTAGGCTAGGGATTCACATACTTTTTCCACCCTGCATTGTGAATGTTTAAATGTTATGTTCAATAAAAGACATGATAAACATATAAAACAATACAAATACAAAACATATAATGTTTGTGTAGTATTATTTTAAGCTGACTGTGTGTTTCTATTGGTGTGACTTAGATGAAGATCAGAGCACATTTTATTACCAATTCATGAAAAACTCCACTTAATACCAAAGGGTTCACATAATTTTTCTTGCAACTGTACATGTAATAACAGCAATATATATCACCTTTTTTTTGTATGTACGTACAACCATTTTCTAAATTTCAAGCAAATCTGGTGAAGATACCCTTTTCATGAGCTTTGCAATTACCTCCCAAAGAAACTAGGCAACAATAGAGTTCATCACGAATATATTGCTATATCTTCAAGATTTTTTTCCAATATTTTGTGAATATGAATATTGCCTGTGCTGCCCATCAGTAGTCAACAAGCTAAGCTGTGGTATTTGAGATTAGATACAGTGGATATAAAATGTCAGGTCCCTGTGCTGTACAAAAATGAGACAAAGATAAATCATTTCAGAGTCTTTCTACCTTTCATGTATTTTTGACCAATAAACTGTGTGACTCAATTGAAAAACAGACTGAAATATTTTAGGTAGAGGGAAGAAAAAATATAAGAATAAAATAATATGGTTGCATATACCTTGTTGAAGCACCTTTTAATTATATTACAGCACTCAGTCTTTTTGCATATAAGTCAGCATGGCAGAAACACTCCAAATCTGTCAGATTGTGAGAGCATCTCCTGTGCACAACCCTCTTCAGATCACCCTACAGATTTTCAATCAGATTCAGGTCTGGGCTCTGGCTAGGCCATTCCAAAACTTCTTCTTTTTCTGGTGAAGCCATTCCTTTGTTGATTTGGATGTATGTTCTGGGTGGTTGTCATGCTGAAAGATGAAGTTTCTCTTCATGTTCAGCTTTCTAGCAGAAGCCTGAAGGTTTTGTGCCAATATCGACTGGTATTTGGAACTGTTTTCATATTCCCTCTATCTTAACTAATTTTCAGCTTAAGAAAAACAGCCCCAAAGCATGATGCTGCCACCACCATGCTTCACTGTGGGTATGATTTTCCTTCGATAATGTGAAGTTTTGTTTTTGCGCGAAACATATCTTTTGGAATTATGGCCAAAAAGTTCAGCCTTGGTTTCATCAGACCATAACACCCTTTCCCTTCCCTTGCTTTTGGGAGACTTCAGCTGTGTTTGTAGAATGTAGCCTGGCTTGGATATTTTTTTTTAGAAAAGGCTTTCGTCTTGCCACTGTACCTCATCCAGTTGTCACATGAACAACACAGCTAGTACTTGCCAGATATTCCTACAGCTCCTTTCATGTTGCTGTAGGCCTCTTGGTAGCCTCTCTGACCCCTTTCTTCTAATCTTTTCATCAATTTTAGAGGAGCATCCAGTTCTTGGTAATGTCACTGTTGTGCCATATTTTATCCACTTGATGATAACTGTCTCACTGTGTTCCATGTTATATCTAATTCCTTTGAAATTCTTTTGTACCCTTCTCCTGACTCCTAATATCTTTTAACAATGAGATCCCACTGATGCTAAGCTCTTTGTGGACCATGGCTTTTGCTGTGAGATGCGACCAAAAATATTTTAGGAAAGACCAACTAGAGCAGTTAAAATTTATTTGGGGTTTATCTGAAGCACTGTAAATGATGGCGGGTGTATGCCGAGTCCTATTTAACATGATTTTGAATGTGATTGCCTAATTCTGAACATAGCTACATCTCCAGTTAGAAGTTGCACACTTATGCAACCAAATTATTATGCTTTTTTGTTTTCTTCCCTCCACCTAAAAGATTTCAGTTTGTGTTTATTTGAGTGGTACAGTTTATAGGTCTCATTAAAGGTTGAAAAACTTCTGAAATGATTTCTCTTTGTCTCATATTTGTACAGCACAGGAACCTGACATTTCACGAGGGGAGTGTAGACTTTCTATATCCAGTGTAGATCCCCAGAACAGGGAGATGAGAAAATTCGGGACACTACCACGCTGAAACAAAATAATTCTTTCTCAAACACAATTTGGAGTTGTACAATTGTCTAAAATGTCTTTGTATGCTGTAGCAATAATCATGGACGTTCACCGATGACCCAAACTATACTCAAGAGGGCATCAACAAACTATTGACTATTAACAACAATGTGTGTGTGAAAATCCAGTATTCACAAGCTTTGAGTAATATGTAAAAGAATTTCCAGTCCTGGTTATACGTACACAAATTTAGGTTGAGTTACAGGCTTCCTTTTATATAGCTTTATTTAAAGCTAAGCTCATAATCTCTAAGCAAACATTTTTTTTAAAATACCATAGAAATATAATTTCTTAATCTCTGTTTACTAAGGCTAAACCCTGAACAAGACCTAGATACCTTTTATTTAAACACAATGTGTGGGTGAACTTTAAATTGTACATAGGGAGCATGATACATTAAAAGCAGCAGACAGTACACTCTTTACCACTTAAATAAGTACAAGATTTATTCTAAAATGGACTTTCCATAAAAGGTCCACAGTATTGAATGTCCCTTATAAGGGGGTTTCCACATCCGTCGGGACCCTCTCTGCTAAGCGCAGTGCTTGGCTTTACCTGCATGCAGAGGTTCAACGTACTCCACTACGTTCAGCGGAACGGCTCAGCGCTGTGAGAACACAGCATCCGCCAAGCAGGTAAGTGAATGTGACCATTGGGACCTCCCACCAAGCACTGCGCTTAGCGGAGGGGGTCCAGACAGATGTGGAAACCCCCCCCCCCCTAAAAAAAGCAAGACCATCAAAAATAAAGCTTCAATCTAGATATTAAAGGCACCACAGCCTTTTAAGTCCTATCTCACTTTTCCTTACCACTTTCTCTTAGGATGTTAACGCATTCAAAATTCCACAAAAATGTACTCCAACCAATTACAGGGTGGATGAAAGGGGATCTGAGTGTCCCATGAGACAGCCGTTAGGCATGTTGATGTATTCCAGTGTAAGAAGCTAGGGCTTAGGTAAGTATTCTTTTTCTTGAGCTTAAAGTTTTTTTAATTGCTTTTGTAGGTTATTTGACTTTTGGAGGGTGAAAGAGTTTAAATGAAAGCATATATGTAATTTATCTTAAAGTTACACCTTAAAGTGAACTTGTAACAAGTGAACTTGGGATAATTTTGCCTTGGAAAATGTTGTGCAGTCAGGAAGGAAGTGCAGACAGGATGGGCATACAACATGTGCAGCTCAGCTGAAACAGAACACGAGACAACATGAATTCACATGAAACGCCATAGCAGATATTCAACATGTTAAGATAACAGTGACACCTATAAGTCAGAGGTATGAACTTCACAGAAAACATGCCGTTTCAGATTCAAAACCTTCATAAAGAGAGAATAAGCATGAAGGTAATCTAAGCCCCCTCACACCAGATAATGCTCACAAGCAACAACTGAAATAAACAATGTCTTTGTTTATTGTTTATTGGGCCAAAGCCCTCAGGAAATCAATGCAGCATTGAGGACAATATGCCCTTTCAAGGCTGTTTCCTTGCACCAGATTTCCTCAATAAATCTGAGTACAGGTCCTTGTGGCTCCTCCTACTGTCATCATGGGCACTCCTGTTGTGCACTTAGTTGAAGTAATTTTACATTATTATCTATGTTATTTTTATAATGCTCAGGACTGAAATTTTTAATGTATAAATCTAAAACATTTGATGTAAAACCAGACGGTTGTGTCCTTACATATTAATCTGCCTATTTTTAACTATTTTTGAGAAACTTGCTTCAAATATTGGTCAGGTATTTTACCCACAGTACTTCCAAAGCAACACTTTTGATTTTGCTCCCATTTTGCATTTGCTAAACTCAGAGATCTGAAACATTTTCTACATACACAAAAGACCCATTACTCTCAAATATTGTTCACAAATCTGTGTAAATTTGTGTTAGTGAGCACTTACAGTGGCTTGCAAAAGTATTCGGCTCCCTTGAACTTTTCCACATTTTGTTACTAACAGCCACAAACATGAATAAATTTTATTGAAATTCCACGTGAAAGACCAATACAAATAGTCGACATGTGAGAAGTGGAACGAAAATCATACATGATTCCAAATTTTTTTTACAAATAAATGACTGCAAAGTGGGGTGTGCGTAATTATTCAGCCCCTTTTGGCTGAGTGCAGTCAGTTGCCCATAGACATTGCCTGATAAGTGCTCATGACTAAATAGAGTGCACCTATGTGTAATCTAATGTCAGTACAAATACAGCTGCTCTGTGACGGCCTCAGAAGTTGTCTAAGATATTATTGGGAGCATGAAGTCCAAAGAATACACCAGACAGGTCAGGGATAATGTTATTGAGAAATGTAAAGCAGGCTTAGGCTGCAAAAAAGAGTTCCAAAGCCTTGAACATCCCACGGAGCACTGTTCAAGCGATCATTCAGAAATGGAAGGCGTATGGCACAACTGTAAACCAACCAAGACAAGGCCGTCCCCCTAAACTCACAGGCCGAACAAGGAGAGCTGACTACGGACGAGCTGGAGAGATCTGCAGCTCAGGTGGGGGAATCTGTCCATAGGACAACTATTAGTCGTGCACTGCACAAAGTTGGCCTTTATGGCATGGCAAGAAGAAAGCCATTGTTACCAGAAAAGCATAAGAAGTCCTGTTTGCAGTTTGCCACAAGCCATGTGGGGGACACAGCAAACATGTGGAAGAAGGAGCTCTGGTCAGATGGGACCAAAATTGAACTTTTTGGCCAAAATGCAAAACGCTATGTGTGGTGGAAAAGAACACTGCACATTACTCTGAACACACCATCCCCACTGTCAAATATCGTGGTGGCAGCATCATGCTCTGGGGGT
>CM070037.1:67043861-67059061 GCA_036250615.1 Ptychadena robeensis
GAAGTGCTGTTAGTTGGACAGAATACATAATAAAAACACGTTGCATGTATTGAATGAAACCCAAATGTTACTCATCACCCCTTCTCTCTCCTTCTCTGTGATGTTGCAGCAAGGAGGAAACCTGACATGTCTGGGAGCCGTGAAAATGGGGAAAATACCTGTTAATGCTGTGTACTGGAAACTACACAGAGAAGCTTTTCCAATTGAAAAACATTATTTTAACCACAGTGGCCACTCTTATAATAACACTGAATTCAGTCTGGCAGATTAATATGGAATTTTTCATATGATTCCAAGAAACTGCAGATAAGAGTATTTTTGTAGGTGTGCGCAGCACTGCACCACCACCATACCAGCTTAGACATAAGTTGAACATGCTTTTAACACCAAAATTGCTGGAGATGCAAAAGCTATTTTATTTATTTATGCAAAAGCTATTTGGTTTGGTGATGATACAATTTTTAGGGACTTAAAAATTCAAACTAGTCAACTTAAAAATAAAATATCTACTACCTACACAGGTGGCACTGCAGGATTGCAGGGGGACCCCAGTTTGTATTCTCTGTTTGGTCTTACTTTCCATTTCTAGGGTGAGAAGCCAAAACACCTGCAAGGGCAACTCATTTTGTAAATGGTTTTAAAATATGCAGGGCTAATGCCAACCAAATAAACCCACATAGCACTCTACCAGCAAAGTGTATTCAAAGCTTAGGGTAGCATTTTTTTTGCAGCTCTTCCACTCTACTTAATGAGCTGAGGCCTACAGTTGCAAGAAAAAGTATGTGAATCCTTTGGGGTTACTTGGAGTTTTGCATGAATTGATCATAAAATGTGCTCTGATCTTCATCTAAGTCACACCAATAGAAAATCGCAGTCTGCTTAATAATAATACTACACAATCATTATAAACATAACATGAACATTTTCACAGTGCAGGGTGGAAAAAGTATGTTAACCCTGAGCCTAATGACTTTTTCAAGAGCTAATTGGAGCCAGAAGTGAGCCAATCATGAATCCAGTCAGTGTGATGATATTGGAAGTGTTGCTGATAGCTGTCCTGCCCTTTAAAAACACACACCAGTTTTGGGTTGACTGGTTTCAAAAAGCACTGTCTGATGTGAACCATGCCTCACAGAAAAGAGCTCTCAGAAGACCTAGGATCAAGAATTGTTGACTTGCATGAAGCTGGAAAGGGTTACAAATTATCTTCAAAAGCCTTGATGTGTCATGTGCCCACGGTAAGATAGACTACAAATGGAGAAAGTTTAGCACTGTTGCTACTCTCCCCTAGGCGTGGTTGTCCTGTAAAGATGACTGCCGGAGCACAACACAGAATGCTTAATGAGTTGAAGAAGAATCCTAGAGTGTCAGCTAAAGACTTACAGAAATCTCACATGTTAAAATTTTTGTTGACACATCTACAATAAGGAAAACATTAAACAAGAATGGAATACATGGGGGGGACACCACAGAGAAAGCCATTGCTGTACAAAAAAAATATTGCAGCATGTTTGAGGTTTGCAAAAGAGCACCTGGATGTTCCACAGCACTACTGGCAAAATATAAACACACAACACTATATGTGGAGAAAAAAGGCACAGCAGATCAACATAAAAACCTCATCCCCACTGTAAAACATGGCGGAGGGAGCTCCATGATTTGGGCTTGCTTTGCTGCCTCAGGGCCTGAATGGATTATTCTCATTGTTGGAAAAATGAATTCCAGAGTTTATCAAGACATTTTGCAGGAAAACGTAAGACCATCTGTCCGCCAACTGAAGCTCTGCAGAGGATGGGTGATGCAACAGGACAATGACCCAGAGCATACAACAAGTCATTCAACAAAAGAATGGCTTCAACAGAACAGAATACGCCTTCTTAAGAGAGCGATTCACACCAGACAGCCCAAGAATATTGCTACACTGAAACAGTGGTCCAAGGAGTGGTCCAAAATGACTCCAGATTGTTGTGCAGGTCTGATCTGCAACTACAGGAAGCTTTTAGTTGAGGTTATTGTTGCCAAATGAGGGTCAACCAGTTCATGAAAGTTTACATGTTATGTTCAATAAAACCATGAAAACATATAATGTGTGTGTTGTATTATTTTTTAAAGCAGACTGTGTTTTTCTTTTGGTGTGACTTAAAATGAAGATCAGAGCACATTTTATGACCAATTCATGCAAAACTCCACCTAATCCCAAAGGGTTCACATACTTTTTCTTGCAACTGTATGATACTTGAAACAATTTCCTCATTAGTTACTTGAGGGGGCGCTCCCTTTTATTGAACCCCTTAATGTGATGCTTTTCCGGACATAAGTCTGTCTTTTGTTTGTAACCCAGTGACAATCTTTTAAAGTAAAGGTCAGAACATTTACATAACAGCATAGCTTAAGCCTAGCAGCCAACCAAATCTCATCTGTCTTTAATGCACCTAGAAATCAGGATGAATAGCTTCCTGGCAACATTATCTGTTAGCAGAATCCATGGACAGAATGACATTTAAAAGCCACCTTTGTAGAACATTTGCAATTATAAATATTAAACCTGTCATTAAAATGGGACTTGGGCAGATTAGTACCTTCTAGCTGACGCTCCCCTGACATGTTGGCAGCCATTCTCAGAATATATTACTAGTCTGGGTGTTGCATTGCTGCACATGAGTAATCCATATTATATTATTTTATTATTTTATATTTTATATATTATTATATTATATTAAGGGGCATGTGGGGTGAAAACCACAATGTGTATCATTTATCATTGTGTCTGCAATCTAAGCTATGCTGCTCATAGAAATTGGTCTTATGGTTATAACAGAAGCTATAGAAATAATGATCTGGTTGCTGTGGTTACCAGAGAGCTCACATCATTTTAAATAAAAAATAACCTTCTCTGTAACTATCTCACCAACCCACCTTTAACCTTTAATTTTTACCACTCATGAACCCCCCCAGTAGTCCTCCCTATAACTTTTGAACTAATTCTTCCCATAACACCAACCCTACTCCCCTAGGTGGATTAACATTCTACTGCCATGTTAAACTTTCTCAAGAACCACAGCTGCAATTGTAGTGTGACAGCTGCAGCACAGTCTTTGGCTCACCCCCTGCACATTGTGAATGGTACAGTCCTGATTCCTGAATCTTCTGCCAGTTTCAGCAGCACCTTATATACATGCATCCCTTTAATGGCTGTGTCCAGGGCTGCTGAGGAGAGTTAATATAAGCACTTTAGCCTCTGAAGTGACAGCCCTTGCTGTTTATATATACAGTCAGGTCCATAAATAATGGGACATCAACACAATTCTAAAATTTTTTGCTCTATACATTGGAATGAAACGAATGTGCTTTAACTGCAGACTGTCAGCTTTAGTTTGATGGTATTTATTGGTATTGGTATTTACATCCAAATCAGGTGAACCGTGTGGGAATTACAACAGTTTGCATATGTACCTCCCAATTGTTAAGGGACCAAAGGTAATGGGACAAAATAATAATCCTAAATCAAACTTTCCCTTTTTAATACTTGGTTGCAAATCCTTTGCAGTCAATTACACCCTGAAGTCTGGAACATTGCATAGACATCACCAGACGCTGGGTTTTATCCCTGGTGATGCTATGCCAGGCCTTTACTGCAACTGTGTCCATTTCCTGCTTGTTCTTGGGGAATTTTCCCTTCAGTTTTGTCTTCAGCAATGGAAAGCATGCTCAATCGGAGTCAGGTCAGGTGATTGACTTGGCCATTCCACTTCTTTCCCTTAAAAAAAAAAATCTTTGGTTGCTTTTGCAGCATTCTTTGTGTCAGTGTCCATCTGCACTGTGAAGTGTCATCCAATGAGTTCTGAAGCATTTGGCTGAACATGATAATCAGATAATATAGCCCGAAACACTTCAGAATCCATCCTGCTGCTTTTGTCAGCAGTCACATAATCAATAAATACAAGAGAACCAGTTCCATGGTACATGCCCACACCATGACACTACCACCACCATGCTTCACTGATGAGGTGGTATGCTTAGGATCAATAGCAGTTCCTTCTCCTCTTCTCTTCCCATCACTCTGGTACAAGTTGATCTTGGTCTCATCTGTCCATAGGGGGTTGTTCCAGAACTGTGAAGGCGTTTGTAGGTGCCGTTTGAGAAACTCTAATCGTGACTTCCTTCCTTATGGACATGACTGTATACAACATTTCCTCACAATGTAGCATCGATACACCATAGACGGAACTGGAATTCCTGCACAGGTGTCACTGCCTATATTTATGATTCATGTAACCCTAATCCTACATGTAACTCTAACACTAATCTTGTAAACCTGTAAACCTTGTGTTCCATAGTATCTAGCTTACCAATTGTAGTATGTGTGCCACATCCCAAATTCATATTTGAAAGAAAATTGTTTGGGGGGTGTGAGGAAGACAGATGCTCTATGCATCAACCCCCTATCTACCCCAAACGAAGACTAGGGACTTAGTGGGGACTTTTAAGGCACCTGATTATATACATAGTAGTCATACGTATAATGGTACACCATTTATTTAGGCAGTGTGGAGTAATTCAGTAATATTATTAATAACAGAAATGTTACAATGTCATCAATTTAATAAACATAATGTATAAATAAGATAAAATGTTATAAACATGTATCTCACACCAAGGTTCTGCATATACAGAGCAATCAAAATTGTGCAAGATTGGGAAAACATTTTCTCGATGCATTTCGCCGATTGGCTTCTTCAGGAGAATTCAATGTTTCCCATTGCTAGCAAATATCAAACAGAGTCAATGTGTCAATCTAAATACCTAAACAGTGTTATGCAGTGACCCCCTTAAATCGGACCGACTCAAGGGGGTCACTGCAAAACACTGTTTAGGTATCACACCCCCAAACAATTTTCTTTCAAACCTGTAAACCTTACTGTAACTATAATGCTAACCATTTATTAAACCCTCTTTACAAATGAGTTTACCAACTTGAGGTGTACTGTGGTGTGTTGTTCATTCTTTGTGTATTGATATGATTAAACACTAGTGTCCAGGTCATGATGGTCTATGTGTAGTCTTTTGAAATCTGTTTATAGCCATACTTGTCTGTTTTTTCTCTGGATTTGTATATTAATATATACAGACACCATGGGATGAGTTCACACCGTGGGTCTCCATGCAAAGCATCACCGATATCTGACGTCATCACGCTGCTGCAGGGAACATCGGACGGCTCAAATATTGATCATTAACGTTCTTTCCCTGCATCTAATTTCCAATGTCTGTACAGGGCTTCATGCTAGGATCACACGGACGGTTGGGAGCAAACAGCGTTCCTCTGTTTTTTAAAGAATGGAGGGGGACACCTAAGCGCATGATTTCACAAAACCTAATCAGCAAATTTCACTGAATAGACTTAAGCTAGCCATACACAGTTGGATTCCATGGCCGATCGATCACCTATCCGATCGATTCCGGCGATCGGATCAGCGGGAATCGGAGGTCCGATCGATCGGCCAATTAAGTGTGTCCGATCACTACATACCACCTTGTCCCACGGATTCCTGGACGATTCCGTGTCCGATCGCTTACTCCACAAATGGCAACTCCCCCTGATGTGTGCAGAATCGGATCAGAAAGACCAACATGTTGGTTCTCTGTCCCATCCGATTCTGGGCCCCCGAACGTTCGGACGTGATCGGACGGACAAGGTGGGCTTCACGCGATTCCGGGACGATCGTTTCGTGTGCACGCGCCCGGAATTGATCGTGCCGGAATCAGATGGGAAATGGACCCTTGTATGGGGGCCTTAAAAGTTAAATGATGTTCCAAGACCAAGTACACATTATCTAGTAAGATCCAAGACTGACATCTTGTGGTAAGTTTGAATATGAACCTCCATCAAAGAAACCCATCCTAACAAAATAGAAATGGTGCTCTCCTGAGGCTTCTTGATGAAGTGATGAATTCCTTTGCACTTAGACAGAAACTCCAGGTTAAAAAAGTTATGTTTCTCTAATGTGATAAAGTTTTATTTTTTGCATTAGACTTTTTTTATGTGGACCAGAGCTATCACGGCATATAATTGGTAGTTTACCTAAAATTAACAAATGTCTTGAAAAAAAATATTACTAGTATTTTATTTGTATGCATTTCTGTTATTTTTGTAGCACTGTACATACCGTATATACTCGAATATAAGCCGGATTTTTCAGCACCTGAAATGTGGTCAAAAAATGAAATCCGTGGCATTTTGTAGGTGAAATTTATGAGTGAATTACAAAGCCCCCAAACATGCTATCATCACCAGATTTGCTAGAGATGTAGAAAAGGGATGTGGGAACATATGGAAAAAAATATGGCTCTAGCATATGTCGTTTTGGAAAAATTAGGTTCAAAGTCAAGTCAAATTTGAACTATTTTGTGCAAAAACTTGATATGCTAGAGCAATACTTTTTAATTTGAAATGATCCCACATCCCTTCTCTACATCTCCAGCACTTCTAGTGATGAGATCATGTTCAGGGGCTTTGTAATTAACTTACAAATCTGCTGAATTAAATAATTACACCTCAAAACAAAAGCACATTTGCTGCGTGTTTCTGAGCCTAAAGCCCCCCATAGACGGGCAGACTCCCGGCCATAATTGTAGCAGACCAACATGCGTGCTCGCTCCCGCCGAGCACATAAAGCTTGGTCTGCCGCAACTATGTGGGAGCCCACCTTGACTTTTGTAGAAAAAAAGCCGGCAGGTCGGATCGCACACGGATCCGACCTGCCAGTTCTTTTTCTGCCCGCCTGCGCTGCAGCTTGTTAACTCGGAGGGGGAGTCTCCTCCCCCTCCGAGTTAATTGGCTTCAGTCTGACAGGAATCCCGTGTCTTAGTGGAACACACAGGATTCCTGTCCGACATTTAGCAGTCTGCCAAAGATCTGCCATAGATCGAGGTGTCTATGGCTACCTTAAGCTGCTGCATTTACCCCCTAGGCTTATACTCGAGTCATTCAGTTTTTCCAGATTTTCTTTCTAAAATTGGGTACCTTGGCTTATGTTCAGGTATATATGGTAGTTTCACAGACAAAAAGGGGAAACCGATACAATAACATTTGGCACTTATGCATAGGGAATATCAGCAATACATGTATGGGAAGGATATCCAGTGCAGTAACATATTAAGGTATAATCATAAACCAAAAGGATTTTAACAACAAAAAACAACATGGTGTATTGCAAATAGAATGTAAAATCAACAATATTTAACATTTATCAATTGAAAAAAATATATAATATACAAATTGTATTTTCACAAAAAGACACAAAAAAAACCTCTACTCTCTTAACAGAAATGTGGCTTCTAAAGGTAGCTGTACACATTTAGATTATCCCTCAATAGATATCGGCGGGCACCCTTTGTATGCAGGACATTACTTTAGATGGGGACAGTAATGGGATGGGCCAGGAATTTACCAACATGTCGGATCACTGTGTGATCGGACATGTGGGAGATTCCTGGTCGTTCTCGCTAGGTGGGCACACCCAATTTTCGGTCGAGTTACCGCCTGTGTATGGCTACCTTTAGTGTCATTTTTGTCTGCACTATACTCCTTGCCTTTGGGAGCAGTATTTGTATATGGGTTAATCTCCATAATGTTTGATATAACTAAAAGGGCACAACAAGGATGCCCCTTATTTCCCTTAATCTTTACAGTAATGATGGAAACCCTAGCAAAAGTCCAATACAAAGTTGACATGCCTAAGTTCAAAAGATCTGAGCTTAATCTGTTTGGTTAGAAAAGAGTTAAGGGAAACAAAAGTGTCCTCAATTATTAAATTTTTTTATTGAAGTTTATAATGAAGTTTTTATTCAATTGTATAATCACCATAGAATCTGCCACATTTTATGGACGCATACTAAATTGTGATACAGGTTTATCCCCTCTCCAATCTATGAAGTTCAGTCCAGTCATAAAATCTTGGCCTTCTACGCTGCTCTTTATTCTACACTCAGGGTGAAGGCTCAGGTTATAAATAGCTATAATGTAGGAATGGAGTATGCATTTGCTGGTGGACATGTTAGACCCCCTGCTGACACATTTGGTATGCTCTGGAATAGAGGGACCTGCAACAGTGTGAATTCCTCCCCAGAGCATACCAGACCCCTTGTAGGAAGGACCGGGAGGGGGGAGACCTCTGCCTCTCATGGCCCCATGCCATACCACAACGACTAGAAATTGTCAATTTTTTTTTTTCAAAAATTCAACCATTTTTAGTTAATTGCAAAGCTCCTGAGCATGGTATCATCACCAAACTTGCTGGAGATGTAGAGAAGTGGAGGCATACTACAAAAAAAATAGTTTTTGCATAAATTAAGTTCAAATTCAAGTAAAAATGTTGACTTTGATTTTGAACTTAATTTATGCAAAAACTACATGTTCTCAAGCAAACTTCAAATGTTTTCACGCTTCTCTACATCTCCGGCAATTTTGGTGATGATACCATTTTCAGAGGCTTTGCAATCAGCTCACAAAGTCAGCTAGTCGAAAAATTCGACCATCTTTAGGGGTGATGTCTCTAAAGGTAGCCTTACACAGTCCCATTCCTGTGCAATTTTTTGGCGAATAGCCAGGTGGTCACTCGGCCGCAAATCGGGTGCCCCCATCTGGACAGAGCAACCAGGATCCTCCTGCATGTCGGATTGCACGGTGATCCAACATGTCGGTTAATTCCTGGCTGATCCTATTACTAGCATCCCCATCCAAAGTAATGGCTGGGCGACCGCCATGAATCCCATAGCAATCGCTGTGTGTATAAGGACCTTTAGGGTCATTATGTAGAATGTGACCCTTTAGAAAGCTGGTGCCAATATTGATCATCAAAGGCTTCCTGTGACGTCACGATCACGCGCAGTAAGCTTGGGAAAATTTCCCCCATACTTACTGCGTATAATCCAGCAATCCTACCTTATTTTCCACCAGATTTTTGACTGGATCACTGCGCGCGTTCACGAGATTGATTGGCAATCGCGTTCTGCCCACCCTGAATGATCGACCAAACAAAATCAGAATGGACTAAAAATTTACATTTTTGGGTTTTTTTGTTCGCGCGTTTGGCAATCGCAGTACGTTGGTGGACCCACAGCCCTATGCAGCAGCCTTTCAGATCAATGGATTTTGTGGAATCGGACATTTTGGAGATCGGCTCATCGACCAAAAATCTGATTCAAAGGGTGGTGTTGCGCCGATTCCTGATTGCCTGGAAAGATCGGATCGGCAATTGATCACTGACAAAACGACCTGTGTATGGCTACCTTTAGAATGGCACAGTCACAGTGCAGATCTAAATCCAATCGAGAATCTGTGGAAAGATCTGAAAAGCAGTTTTGCAAAGAAAAATGGGCAAGGATTTCAGTCTCTAGATGTGCAAAGACTGGCAGCTGTAATTGCAGCAAAATGTGCTTCTACAAAGTATTGACTCAGGGGGTTGAATAATTACGCACACTCCACATGGCAGTTATTTGTAAAAAATGTTTGGAATCATGTATGATTTTCGTTCCACTTCTCACATGTACACCACTTTGTATTGGTCTTTCACATGGAATTCCAATAAAATTGATTCATGTTTGCGGCTGTAATGTGACAAAATAAGGAAAAGTTCAAGCCACTGTAGTTGTTGGTAGATCTAAATGATATCTCACAGAATTCTAAATGTGTATTGCCAGCTTAAGGATAAAGAATACAGGATTAAGATCTGTAAGTAAGGGCTTGTTTCCACGATTGCCGCCGCTAAGAACCGCATCTCATGCGGGCTGCCGCACAAGTGGAAACAAGCCCTAATCCAGAATAGTGTGCAGGTCAACTGCATGATTCCCAGGAGGAATTCATGAACATATATAACTGAGGACACTACTACCTAGAAAAAAATATTTTATATTCTCTTCACAATCACATAAATCAAAACACAATCTGGAAAACAATAAGCCCTTTATTTCACAGAAAACATTTTTCAATCTTACATAAGTCTTGTGAATGGAAACTATGAATAGGTTCTGTAAGGTTAGAACATTGTTTCTGGAATCTAACCTGCAGAAATACAAAAATAAAATTTAAATCAGAGCACAGCAGCAATGACAGTAAAAACACATTTCAAATACTTTTTTAAAGCAACGTTTGCAGTAGATGGCTTTTTCACAGCACTTGTTGAGCTCTGTTGGTCAACGCAGTCCCAACAGAATGACAGCTGCTAAGGTTTTATTAAAACTTTCACAAATGTGACATTCCTTTTGCTGGCAACCCGAACGGTAATAAGAGTGCAGCAGGTTTTCTAAATGTCATTACTAGCAATTGTGATTTTTATGTGGCCCGCTCCATTATTAGGATTAATGCAAGCTATGCTTGGTGATATATTGGCTTCATACATATGTATACAGATAATGAATTCCCATAAAACACTGAATCTGAATACAGCAAGCAGAGAAGGCCATGGCAAGCTTCAGAATCGAAAAAAAACTAAATCTAAACTACAATGTTGTGCAAAATAACTCACAATGTAAATAAAGTAGCTTACAGAGGCAAAACGGGAGTTTCACATAAAAACAGGTAGGCTGCCCTTGCTGAATTCTCTACTTGAAAGCCTGACTGCCTGGTTGTCCGCTTTTTCAATTGTGAGATTACCAAATAAAGTAAAGAAATTATGCTAAACATTTACCAAGTCCACACAAAGGCACTACCTTACCATGGCAATAAAACATTCAAAATATGCAAACATTTGCATATTTTGCATTTCAAGTACAAAAATACATTTGTCAATGCAAAAAAGGCACTCCGATACCAGAAATAGGTATAGTGTTAAAAATCACCACCGAGTGATATTTCAGTTATACATGGAAACAGAAGGGTCATGTCCCATACTTTCATTCCTCATACAACATACGCCCTGATATGGTTGCTGGAACTTGAGAATCCAACAAGTTGAGAAATACTTGGATTTGCTTTTGGCTCCTGTGGCCAGTCATAACTAAAATGTTAAAAGTCTCCACATTCTATCCATGTACAATTCTTGGATATACATATATTACATATAGAAAAATCTGAGTCATTAATGTTAACTAATAGAGTGGAGCACACTGCAAATGGAATAAAACAGAACACAGTAAAAATTTACTTTGCCAAGAATACCCAATCGCATGCAAGCAAAATGAAAAACAGGATATTTGCTTGCACATGATTGGACAATTGAAGTCCCCACAGCTTCACTTAGCTAGGTAAGGTGCTCTACCCTTTAAGCACATCAACTCCAATATAAGCTAGAGTACAGAGACCACAGGTAATCATTTTCTCATTTTTTTGTTTGCTGGTTTTATGGGAGCTAGATCCTCCTCTTCATCCTCCTCATCATCATCATCCTCTTCCTCCTCATCTTCATCCTCCTCCTGTTCCTCCTCTTCCTCAGAATCCATGTCTGGTGGTACTGTAAGTAAAAACAGACAAAGAAACGTTATTAAGTAAAAAGCCTAGTTCTACATGTGGTGGGGGTTGACAGTGGCCAAGTCCCTCAATGACACCTGGAGCGCTGAAAACCACCTTATCTCATTTTCTATCATTATTTCATCTACTATTCAAGGAGAATACATTCAGAGACTAGCAGCAGCTTAAACTCCTTATATATTTACACTTAAGGAATGATGCCAAAGTGATCACTTTCTGTGATGTTCCTAACTTTGTGACACACTAATATTGGCAAATGAGCAGTTTGTCCTAAAAACAGTGACAACCCCCGAGTTCACTGCAATGTTCCCAAAATCTTAAAGGAGTCACTGCTAACCTTACTTTTTCTTCGCAACAGATTCTACAAATCCCTAGTCCTTAACCTGAATGGATCTAATATGTACACATTAACAATGGGAAGGCAAGGGTGTGGAAATACAGGCAGAAGACAGCTATAATATTGCAATAGATTAGATAAAATGCTCACTTTTATCAGTGGTTACTTGTATTAATGTTTTTAAAGTTTATACTTTCACTTAATAAATTGTATGTGCCTTACCAACAATCACTTGTCCAGACAGAAGAACTGGTCCTGAGCCAGACTTCAGACGAAACGTCACTGGGGGCTGGATGACAAAGTTGTCCAAATTCACCTGAAGGAGCCAACAAAATAAATTTTAATTCTGATACTGGCATTTTTATGTACCTACATACAGCTGTAACCTTATGGTAAAACCTACGTCTAGACAACTACTGTGGGATTTAAATTATAATTAAAGCAAGTCCTGAACAGCCCTGAGCAGTACATTAGTAAGCATTGAACAGTATGCACTGTCATACCCATTCACTACTGGCCGCAATAATTTTACCTCTAACACTCATCACAGGACGAGCAAAGACAAAAGTCAGCCAAAGCCCAATGGTACCTTGGGCACAAAAACAGACATGGATTCCCACACAACAGATATGATATGATGATCAATTGAATGGAAATCAATGTGCACATCGATTCCCGTTCAATGGTAACCCTGGGGACCCGTTCTCCCCAGCTTGCAGTGCATGTGAATCACAACACGCTACAAGCTGGGGAGAAGCAGTCTGCCTCACTCACACAGCTTCACACTGACCGCAGACAGCTGAGCAGGAAGCAGGAGCCGTTTCAATACTTTGCATGAAGACTCATGTCTTCATGGAGATTGAACAGGGTTTTCCAACATGTTGGAACCCCGTTCAATCGAGATCCTTCCAGCAGGATCCCGCTTGAAGAAAAGCACACATGGGTAGGTTTGTAAACAGATTAGAGTACAATCAATCACTGTGAACGCGCATGTTGATTGATTGTACTCAAATCTTTTTAAAGATCTACCCGTGTGCCTAGCTTAAGAGAAGCAGGCCTCTTGCCTACCTAACTTTGGAGGGCTTACTCATTTTTAATTATTATTACCATTATTTATTTATATAGTGCCGACATATTATGCAGTGCAGTACAATAAATTTTAGTTGAGATGCAACACAATACACAGGTACAGGATATGACACAGGAGGAGTAGAGGACCCTGCCTGATTGGGCTTACACTCCGATAGGTATACAATAGGTATTAATTCAGTGTATGGCCACTTAAAGCTGTTTTAAACTCAAAAGAAGAAAAAACACATACATTAAATAGACAAAACACTTACATGTCAGCAGTTTACATCCTGGAAAACTGCTAAACAAAAAAAAATACACTTCCTTGCGTTTTCATCGTACTGGGAACCAAAGCCACTTCTTCCCAGGGGTGGATTGCAGTTGGAGGAGAGAGCATATCCGGGGAGAGAGAGACTCTCCCTCTCAGGAGGAGCACCTCTCATCATTCATCATTTTAAGTCTCACAGATGGGATGCTGACGTCACAATCCAGTGGTACTGGGCAGGCACAACTTCCTACAGCCACACATGCACTCAGGACAGATGTCCCAAATGCCCTTGTGGCTGTATGACGTTGCGGCGACAGAGTGGGAGGGGCGATCAAAGTGATAATTACCATGGTCTGACAAGACAGCTTTAATGTGGCAATCGGCACAGAGATGTCTTCATTATTGTGATTACGGGCCGTCACTTCTACTACATTGTATTCATCTCGGACTCCCTCTCCAAGGCTGATCTGAAAGGTAAAAACAAAGTAATTATTACTTTAGGTGACCATAGATGGATAAATTTGAGGCCAATTACTAACAAAAAATATTTCAAATCTAACATGCCTAAAGCCTGTCATACACCCACCGAGCGGCGGCTGATTTTGCCACAGACCGATGGGCGTGCGCACAAGACCGGCGTCTTCATTGAAGGTAATGGCCAGCACACAAAGGGTGCCCGCCAATTCTGTCACCTCTGGATCTAAGCAGCTCTGTCGGCACCCACTAGGTGGCTGTATGTCAGGCTTAAGAGCCATAAATCTGCCTAGAAATTGATCTGACAAATGGACATGTTCTAGATATTTTGATGTGTATATGACTACTATGTGCTATCACTAGTGATTGTGTTATCATGGCAACAGTAACGTCTTGAGTCCAGCTAGCATTAAAAAAAAAAGGTTTGCAAAGGAGAGGAAAATCCTCACCTGTTGCCTGTGCAGTTAAATGCAGTTAGTCCACTTTTATGTGTGAATTACCAGCACACAAGCAAGCGGTGCTGCAATGCTGAACCCTTGCCCCTGCAGTGTGGAAGAGGCATTAAGGAAAAGTTACCGGAGGGGGCCCACTGCTCCGAGATACATGAGCAGCAATGCCAAGCACCGTTCATAGGGCTCTGGTCTGATGTTCACCCAGTTTCAAGGTTATATGTGGACAATCTCACAACATAATTCAGGCTAGGCCCCTTTAAATGCTACATTAAATACCACCAGTAAGCAACAATACTTACAGAGCACAGGGATAGGTTATGTTCACAGTCATCCTCTTCATCCACCTCAAAGGTATAATAGGTCGTCTTTGATGATAGTTCACAGCCTAAAGATAGAAAAGTTATTACTGCAAGTTGGCAGCTCCCTCTACCACACGGGATCCTCGAACTGGTTTCTACTGGTAGAGCATGCTGAGCCTTGTTGTCCTACACAAGACAACTACCTTCAAAGATGGTCAAGTATGACTGCTGACAAGGCCTGCTGAGCCTTGTGGTGCCTACAGCATGCTTCATCTACCTACAGCCGATACTATTCGATTGCTGCCAGCACACACGTCTTGTTGATTATAGTAGAATGAAAACTTGATGTGGCTACTAGAAAGAAGGGTCTTGTAGTCCCACAACACACCGTCAGGTACCCTCATGCGACTATACACACGGCATGCTGAGACTTTCAGTCCTACAACAGACTGACATAGATATGCATTGCCCTTGTCTAAGGCTCCCGGAGATCTCACCAAACATGTAGCTCTCCACAGGACTGTCCTGGACGTCCTCCGTATCATCGTCTACGAAGAAACTCATCTTGATCGCCTCTCACTGCACAGCACACCTCACACACACGTGGGTACGATTCCTGACTACCGGCCCCAGGCAGGAAGAGGAGGAGAGCGAGCGAGTCACCGCGCTACCACAGCGCCACCTACTGTCAGCATAGCACCGTGCATGCTCTGCTCTCACTGCATTTCACCATCTGCATTTCCGGGATAGTTAGCTGCTAGTCTGTCATACAATCTAGTGATGGGAATTCCGGCTCTTTGCAAAGAATCGGCTCTTTTGAATCGGCTCCCTT
>CM070037.1:67085265-67103533 GCA_036250615.1 Ptychadena robeensis
GTGGATATGCATGGTGAGAGGAGACGGGAGGGAGGAAAGAGAGTGGGGAAAGTGGGGGGGGGGGATTGAACAACAACCATGTTCTCAATGACCCCAAAAACTCATTAATATCAAAGCTGAAATATTTTGTAAGTCGTTGTTATGTTGTTTTTGATTTTTAGCTATTTTAGGGGGGATATCTGTGTGTGCAGGTGACTTACTTGTGCAAATTTATTAGGCAACTTAACAAAATCTAATTTATCACCCATTTCAAATTATTTATTTTTCCAGTGAAACCAATATCCATCGATGTTCCATGTTCCTGTCCTCTGTTGTTTTTGTTGCTTTTATTATTTTTTGTACAGACCTTCATTTGGATAAGAGACATACCCCCTAGAAGTTTGACACGAACCCGCGTGGGGCTTAACCCTTTATCCTAACGGTCTTGAATAACCAAAAAACATAATCTGTGTATATAAGTTTATATAATTTGTTACATTATATTTAAAATGTTTCTCTATACCCACCCACTGTGGAAATCTAAAAATAATTTGTAGCATCAACCGACATGACATGCCCTAGTTTTTAATCATTATACCTCAATAAATGTTATTGATTTTATCTGTTTACTATACTTACTTATATACTAAACTGTATTACACCTTTAGGGCCGTAAAGTCCCCTTGCCCCTGTTTTGCCCCCCAGGGGGAATCTACATTAGATGTTGAGTTTTTCCTCCCTCCTCTGTTGTCTAGTTATATTTATTTGGGATGTTGGCCACACCACCTGGATTAGTGCAACTCTTTTTCTATAATATTTCGGGGTAAGAAAATACCCATTTTGGTTTAGCTGCACTATCCCCCCTATATTCCGCATCTTGGTTTGCCCCTTTTGTCTAGATAGGATGAATACTATTTTACCATATACGCTTTACCTAATGATAGCCTAATAAGGGACTAGAGAGTCCAAATACTAAATGACGATACTAAATATAGATTGAGACAGTATATATTATACATTCTTGGATCTAGACATTCATTACCAACTCCAAACTGTAATACTATTTATTATAACCTAAATGATCACAGGTTCTTTCTAATACATTGTAATATTTGGCAAACTCCATTGATGCGAGACTAAGTATAAATTTGTATAGTTTTCCTGTATGATTATTGTGCTTTAGATGCGATGAACTTACTGTACACACTTGTTGATAAATCCTATTATTAGTTTAATTATATATGTAGAAACATGGGAATGTTTGGGCTGGAACCTCGGGGATGGAGGATTATCATCTAAATACAAATAAAAAAAAAAAAAAAAAATTTTTTTTTTTTTTTTACACCATTATTTTTAAAGAATAGACATTTATTTGCTTGTTTACCTTTGATTAATACGATGATACTCATATAGAACTACATTACGTTTTACTCTCTATACTACACAGACCAAAGTGTTAACTTTAAGTTATTAATCTCATCTATCTATTTATATACTTTGGATCGCTGAGGTAACCCATCCTATTTCTTATTTATATTACCTGTTTTTTCTCCAATTTCATTATTATTATTAAAAATCCTTATTACCTTTATATACCAATTATATTGTAATTAACACCTTATTACATTTTTATTATTTACATCCTTATTAACTCGTTAATAACGATGTATACCACCATGATGTATCCATATGACTAGATTTACACTGACATTATATTACAAGAAGGAAGTATAAATCGTTGGCTTGATCATCTATCGTATTTCTGTACTTTGTCATGTAGGTTACCCAATTTTATTTATTCGTTTCTTATTACTATTTTTTAACCCAACTCAGTATTTTTATCTTTATATTATATCTCACGAGTGCTAGGTTCCCATCTAGGCTGTCATTTTGGGAACTGTGTGGCTGGTTAACATGGCTGGGTTTCGGTACACAACGGCTGCGATTGCGGAATCCACTTTCCCTCCATTTGAAGGTGGGGTGGCCCATGTGTGTTCCTCTTCCCCCCCCTTTGGGGTGAGGGACTACTTGGGAGCTGCTCGTCTGTGGCGTTGACGGTGGCGCGGCGATTCTGGGCACCTACCCTTCCCCGATGGTGGACCACACGGGTATTTGGGTTCTCTCTGCCCGTCTGGCTCCTCCCCTGGGGTGTGTGTCCTGCTCCCCGGCTGTTGCTGTGGCGACGAGGCTGCTCCTGGTTTCCCGTAACGTCGCGGAGGCGTTGGGCGGTGGTTGCTGGCGCAACGCGCGCTAGGTTTTTTACGTCCTGGCGCGCCTGTTGCCGTGGCGCGTGCCCAGCGTGCGACGGCGGGGGGACATAAAGACCGGCAGCAGTGCTGGCCGGGAAGGGAGCTCAAGAGGTTGGGACCCTATTTGTATGCACGATCTGACACTATCTATAACCTACTAAATACTACCCAAGATAGACTGCTGAACTCATTGTTACTATAGGACTGCTTTGACCCTCTTACAGAGTATACTAATGTTTTAACCCTCCCATGCTAGGAATCTATTTTCCGCGGATCTACTCATACTACTACACCCTAATATCTGTTACAACTAACAGGTACTGCCTCTTTCTGAAACTATTTGTATAACTTTTCACCTTTTATCACTCTACCATCTTGTTAACCTATTATCAATCATTTACCATCTGCTATCCATATTCTCAGGGGATTTATGGCTTTTTGCACCACTCGCACTCAACTATTAAGTACACTAAATTGTACCTTATTATTTTCTTCAAACCACCTTTGTACATCCCTCACCTACTCACACGCCCAACAACTACGTCTGCACCATAGTTTGGGCACATTTTGATGTTGTTAACTGTTTGTTCACAACCCTTTGTATTTCCATTCACATTTTTACTGACCACCCTCCCACACTAACCTAAGGTTTACACTGTATTATCAGGTATGATCATTTCCAGATACAGGACACATCCTGTTGGAATGCATATCCCCAGGCACTTATTTATGGTGGGCCCCCCTTCCAATCTAACTCTTTGGACAAATCGATCCCTCACACTAAATTCCACCCCTTGTATACAGTCCGTCCTGGCCTTGCTCGATGCCGGTTATCTGTTTTGGCCTCCCGCTCTCCGCCCATGTTTCCCCACCAGTAGGAGTGCTTACCCGCACTTGTCTCAGTGATTGGTCTTTTGGTGCTTCGCTGTGAAGTAAAAACACATAATTCTGTTTTGGACTAGTTTACTTTCTTATGCTTATTATTTTCTGAGATGCTAATAGGCCCCTCCTCGATGTTCCATGTCTGTCCTCTGTTGTTGTTGGTTGTGCTTTTATTATTTTGTTACAGACCTTCATTTGGATAAAGACATACCCCTGAGGAAGTTTGACACGAAACGCGCGTTGGGGCTTAACCCTTTAATCCTAACGTCTTGATACCAAAACATATTCTGTTTATATAGTTTATATAATTTGTTACATGTATATTTAAATGTTTTCTTTATACCCACCACATTTGGAAATCTAAAATAATGTTGTAGCATCAACCGACATTGACATGCCCTATGTTTTTAATCATTACCTTCATAATTGTTATTGATTTTATCTGTTTACTTATTTACTATATACTACTGTATTACACCCTTTAGTGGACCGTTAAAGGTCCCCTGCCCCGGTTTTCCCCCAGGGGGAATCTAATTAGATGTTGAGGTTTTTCCTCCCTCATCTGGTTGTGCCTAGTTCTATGGTATACTATGGTGGATGAATTGGCCACACCACACCTGGAATGTATTGCACACTCTTTTTTTCACAATATACATCTCAACATTCACAAATATACATTTCTGACATTGTTTTGATCTGTTACACCATACAACATGCGTGCAGCAGCAACGCACAGCCTCCCAACACGGATGCAGAGAGGTGTACTGTTTTCCGCTCCTTTGTTATAATCAACACACATTTGAGATGGACCACAGGTTCTTAATGGGGGTTCAGATCAGTGACCAAGGAGGCCATGTCATTTCGTTTTTCTTCTTTTATACCCTTTCTTTGCCAGCCACGCTGTGGAGTACTTGGACGCGTGTGATGAGCATTGTCCTGCATGAATAATCATGTTTTTTTTCTTGAAGGATGTCAGACTTCTTCCTGTACCACCTGCTTGAAGAAGGTGTCTTCTGGCAGTATGGACTGGGAGTTGAGCTTGACATCCATCCTCAACCCGAGGCAAGGCCCACAAAGCTCATCTGTGATGATACCAGCCCAAACCAGTACTCACCCACTTGCTGGCGTCTGAGTCGGACTGGAGGCTCTTTGCCCTTTACCGAATCCAGGGCCCACTTGCCCATACCATCTGGCCCTCATCAAGACTCACTCTCATTCCATCAGTCCTAAAACCTTAGAAAAATCAGTCTTGGAGATATTTCTTGGCCCAGTCCTTGACGTTTCAGAGTATTGCACACCTGGTGCTTTTTGGGCACTCCAGTGGATGTTCATAGCTCTGAAATATTGGCCAAACTGTGGCAGTGGCATCTTGGCACTGCGCACGCTTGACTTTTCCTCAGTTCAATGGGCAGATTATTTTGCCCTTTTTGTTTGTTCCACCCGCTCTGCCTATACAGCTTGGAGTAAGACAACATGCATAAAGAGGATGATGTGGTCAAAATATTGCAGGATGATTGTGGTCAATAATTATTTGCCTAATAATTCTGCACTCCCTGTAGTTGTTACTTCCTTCCCAGAGTGGCATCACTGTTCATCCACTAGTGAATTTACACAGCAGTGTTGTCACCCTTTGGAAAGGGTAGTGTTGGTAATGATCAGGTAGTTTTATCAAAACAACCCCAAAAGAGTAAAAATATTGGAACCCTCTTCTCCCAGAAAGTTAGTGATGGCCGAATTGTCCACAAGGTGGTCAGTTTGGCCGCGAACATGGATGTTTGCACCGAGTAGAGAACCCGGTCTTCCAGTGAAAAGCCAGCTCAGAAAACAGGAAGTAACGTCACATCCGGCAATCGTAACCAGGTACCGGATGTGACGCCACTGATGTCACTTCTGATTTTCCTGATTCGAATTCCCTGCCAATAGTCGGAACCACCATGGAGATAGATTGGCATGATAAGCATGCTAATGGCTCTCTAGGACTGCATGGCCAGTAGGGGCATGAAGGACAAAGAGGCTTAGATATGCTGATAATCATTTCAACCCAAATGATTGGTAAAAGATTGGTACTGTCACATAAACTGTATAGAGTGTAGATTGTGGTAGTAAAAATTAACTGTAACCTATATGATGATATTATGATAAAAGTGTAAAATGTATGAAATGTATAGGATGTTGATATTAATATGTATAAAATGGAAATGTAATTGGGTTTTATGTAATTTCTAGTATCGCTACAAAATGTCTTTATCGCCTTTTCCCCCCTGAGGGGTGAAACACGTTGGAGGACATTACTAAGACATGACGGTGACACAATGGATGTTGTATAGAAAATGCACATTTTGTGTGTCATTTTAACTTTTGTGTAATAGTGTTATCACTATGGTCCTAAGAGTATTAACCTCCCTAGCATAAAGCCCGAAGCCAGTACCGGCGCAATTTGATTGTGAATCAAACTGTGCCCGTGCCAGGATCAGACGCAACCGCCGGCTCTCCATGTGCCTGCAGCATTTCTCCATAGCCGCAGGCACACAGAGCCTTTACGGCCCTGTGTCTTCGGCGTCATGGGTGACGCCAAAAGGGGCGGGGGGAGGGCGGCACCATAGACCTCCATGTTAATGGAGGGGAGTCGCTTTTCTCCCCACACTGTAGGCGTCTAATTGAGTGTGTAGAGGGCTGGGGAGAGAGCCGGCAATCACCATATGGTGCCATAAAAAATGGAGCGAAAAACCCATAACGCTAGGGAGGTTAATAAAAGACCTTTTATGAGGATTTATGATTATTTATAATGGTTGTACATGATTTTATTAGTGCCTAAAAACCCTAATTAGCTGTGGACACTCAAGTTAGGGAATCACTTAGTACCCTCTTCTCCCAGAGCCACCACAGAGACTTACAGAAATGTCTGACCTCTGCCATTGCCAACAAAGGATATATAACAAAGTATTTACATGAACTTTTCGTATTGACCAAACATTTATTTTCCACCATAATTTGCAAATAAATTCTTTAAATATTAGACAATGTGATTTCCTGGATTCTGCCCCCCCCCCCCTCCCCATTCTGTCTCTCATAGTTGAGGTGACCTATCATGAAAATGACATGCCTCTCTCATCTTTTTGTGTGGGAGAACTTGCACAATTGGTGGCTGACTAAATACTTTTTGCCCCACTGTATTTAATCATGGCCAGCTTTAATTTAAGGGCCGGGCCACCCAAATGTGATGTTGTAGGTTAGAGTGGGCCCAGTGGGGGTCCACTATCACCATGTCAGTCTGAGTGTCCATGCCATCTGTCCCGCACATCCAGGTTTTTTGTTCATAGCTGAGTTAATGTTAAGTAGAAGTTTTGATTTTGTGACATTTTAAACAAAATCTGAAGATTTGTGCACATTTCTCTTTATAGTTTATAAAAATGAAAATAACAAATATAATACTGCAATATATTTTTGAAAGACGGATCTCTTAACAGCAAACAATAATTATGGAACATGATAAATCATCAGTGATTATTTTTTTACAGCAGACCTTTTATTATCAGTGTCTGACCTCACAAATGGAGATGGTCACCAAAAAGTATTGCATATGTACTTTTGGCATAAATTAAGTTCAAATCAAAGTTGAAGTTCTGGCTCAATTTGAACATAATTTATGCAAAAACTATTTAAGTTAGAGCAATACTGTATTTTTGTAGTATACACTGGACCCTCCTCTACCATAGCTGTCAACAAAACGGGGGACATACATTAAGTGACATTATCGTGGTTCTTTCTCGTTCCAAGTACAGGAAGTGATGTAACTGATGTCACTTCCAGTACCAGGCTTACTTCTCGGCTGTTTTAGCAGGGAGAGGGCGTTACTCTCCCTGCTAATGTTCCACCCCGCTTGTGCTAATAATGTGCGGGGTGCTACATTACAAATTAGTCCGATTTTAAGAATACGGGAAAATACGGGATTTCTTGATATCGGGATTTGCCTGGGAAAGTCAACGTCTCAAGTCTCAAGTCAAGTCTCAAGCATACCTCCAAGTCCACTAGAGCATGGTTGCAGATTAAAGGCAGGAACATTTTGGAGTGGCCATCGCAGTCACCAGTCTTAAATGCGATTGAGAACCTCTGGTGGGACTTTAAGAAAGCAGTTGCAGCGCGCAAGCCTAAGAATGTGACTGAACTGGAGGGTTTTGCTAATAAAGAATGGGCTAAGATACCCGTAGATTGCTGCAAGACACTTGTGTCAAGCTATGCTTCACGTATAAAAGCTGTTATAACTGGAAAAGGATGTTGTACTAAGTACTAAGAATGAATGTCATTTGGGGGTTAAAAACTGATAATGATGTGAGCACAGAAAAAAACATTTGTGGTCATTTCATTATTAATGTTATGTTATATTTGTCCAACTTACAAGTGCCTCTTTGATTTCATTGTAAACAAGATGACTGAAATTATCAAAATCAATGTCAAAATGGCCAAAACACTCAATTTCAGTGAGGGTTGAATAATTTTTAAGACAACTGTATGCAATGGTCAGGTGTCCACCAACTATTACCCATACAGTATAGACATATAGCAATTGCAGAAGAAATTATTGTAGTTGATGGTAATGGCTGATATGGGCCAGGGATGGCAGCAAAAGCACCCAAGTTTAATTGCATACTTTATATAACTAATTTACAGACACAAAAAGGAGACTGAAGACATAACTGGTTCTATTATTTGTCTTTATGTGATAATTGTAGCATTGTTGCAAATATTGGGATACAGAGGCACAAGTACAGCCACATGGAAATATTAAGTTCCACGCACTGTACCTAAGTCATCTCTTGTACCAGTACCTGTCATGCATACACAGTGGAGGTTATTTTATGGGTTTGATACATTGGTTCTTGGTATTTTTCAGCACAGAGCTCCTGGTACCAAGGACAGGCATAAATTCAAACTTATTCTTTAAAAAAAAAATTCAGGCAGGGATCTTAGCAAGCATACACCATATGGTCACAAATTTGCAGACACCAATCCATCACACCTACCAAAATGACCAAAAATATGTGGACCCTCCTTTAAGTTATTAAGTTCAGGTTTGGGTGGCCTGCACAGAGCACTGACCTTTGGGATGGATTGGAGCACCAATAGTGAGCCAGGTCTTCCAACATCAGTGCCTGCTCTCTAATTTTTGCCAGGAATGTGATGTCCAAGAAGTATACCCCCATAAATGATATCCATGTATGATGCTAGGGGAAAGGGGGTCCAAAAGCTTAACTTCAAACACCAAGAATTTTGTATCTGCTCAGTGTAAAAAGTTTTATTTTGATTGTAGGAATGTCCACTGTAGCTTTTTTTCTCAACCACTAGCATTATAGTTTTGAGTAACTCCAGCAATGTTCTTGTGTCTCTTCCCACTTCAATGGCTTGTTCAAATACAGAAGTTAACAAACTGCCCCACGCATCACCACTGATTGCTCTTTGTGAATAGGCAAAGCATACATATGGGGGGACTTATGATACCAGAGATATGGTGTCCAATGTTTAGCCTTAAAGTAACCCTTTCCATTGCCTTGCATCACTGGGTTCATAAGCTTCAATTATTAGATTTATAATGTGTTGCTCTGTTTATTATTTTTTATATACCTTAGTAGGTAATTGCTACACACAGCAGAAATAATGTCCTTAATCTTCACATTCCCACTGATCAGTCACTGTTGTACAAAGTCATGTGGTAAGAGGAGATTGACATACCCTACAAATAAATTGCAATCTCAGACAGAGAACAACAATGACAACCCTAGGCAAGCTATCACTGTGTGAAATGACCAAGAACCAACAAGTACCATTAGTACTAATATGAATAAACATGTTTCGATAGAGCAGGCACAAGAGTCTTCTCCACTGTGAGTTTTATTGACCCAGGCCAGCCCCAGTGAATAATCCACAGCATGGGGTTAATATGAAATGCTAGTTTACTACTAGGAACAAGGGAGTGTAAGAATATATGAGTGACAATATTCAATTAAAGTCAGTGCTCTGTAGATTGGGACACAAGATTGGACTTGGTAATAGTGGGGTGGGGTTATAAATGAAGTTCATTGTAGTATCATTTTGCTTCATTTTCATCCACTGTTGCTTCCTCTGGTGGTGGTAGACGTCTTGGTGGAAGTCCAGCTAACTGGCGACACTTCTCATCTGTAATCAAAAATGAAAAATCAGAACCACCCATAGTAACTTCAGGTACTGGACTGTTACCAGTCCAGATATGCCATAACAACATGCCCTCAAATAAGTTTATGGCCTTCCTTTACTTGACTGACACTGATATTTTTGTATTTAAGGTTTAGGAAATCCACAGCATAATACTGAAAAAGCTCAGCTTAAGCAAAATGCATTGAAATCTCCAGGTAATTTGAACTGACTTACTTTGTATGTTGCACTGATTGTAAGTAGTGATGTGCCAAATGTCCACAAGGCGGACAGTTCGCGGCGAACATGGAATGTTCACTTTTCTTCTTGCTGGCGAACAGTACGGGTATTCAACCCGCCCCCTTTGCCAGCGAGAAGTTTATCATTTGTCCTGTGGCCGGATCAGACAAAAAATTATCTGGCTGGAGGAAGAAATTTTTCACTAGAGACCGGGTAGAGACCCCAGTCTCTAGTGAGAAATCGGGTTAAAAAAAAACGTGATGTCCCTTCCGGTATTTGTAATACGGAACTGTGCTAGATACGGGAAGTCCGATCCGCCAGTTTGCGAACGGACGCAGCCAATGTTCGCCCATCACTAATTGAAAGTGCAATCTCAAAGTTATAATTTTACGTACTAAATTATAAAACATGTTCACACAGGACTTACCTTGCATAACTTCATGCTCCTTGCACATAAGCTTCTTACAGATCTCCTTATTCACCATGTATACACGGCGCACACTGCCAACACAGAAAAGGATATGTAATGTTTGATGCAATGAAAAGTAATAGGGTCCTATAGCTGTAATATTCAAAGCTGAACTCCATGACCATGTTAAAAGTAAAATCCAGGTTCAGCTGAAATTGTGTTTTACAGGCTAGCTAGGACCATTTCATCAGAAAAGCTAACGCTATTGGTCATTGGCTTATAGGTCATACCCTAAAGGTGTCCATACACAGGGCACCTGTGCTGCGCTTGCACATCGATTCTCGTTCGATGGGGTCTCTGATCTGGTGTTGTGAACTATTTTCACACTGGTTGGGTGCTGCAGGTAGGGCCAGACAGAGGAGGGGGGCCTTGCCTGTGTTTACACAGCCATTCTAGATCCTGCCCCCTTTCCCCTGCCAGGAGCCCATCATAGGCTGTGGGGGAATGGGGGGTCCGGCTCTCCCCGCTGCTTGTCAGATTGACCGGGTTTTAAGGATATATCCATTCCCGGTTCGACCGACCTTTTTCAAGTGGGATTGATTAATCCAGCTTGAAGAAAGGCATACACGACTCGATTTTGTAATAGATTCGAGTCGATATAATAGCAATCACATTATTGGTGCCTTTTTGATTTTCTGACAAGAGCTCCCTTCGGATCTTTCTTTTTGGTACGGCCCCTTTATCAAATTTAAGAAGCCAATGTTGCCCATGAGTCAAAAAGTTTGCCCACCCCCGGGCTAGACTAAAACATCAGATCCTCACCATCCAGTTAGGAGAGGTGATCTACCAAAAGGTCTTCAGTATGCTTAATGAAGTTTTCCTGTAAAGTGCTCCAGTACTAATTGTTTGGATTGTTTTTTTATCTGAGACACTTTTAGCATGGTCATACCTGGTGACGCACAAATAGCTGATGCATTGTTTGACGGGCTTCTGTACAGAGTACACTCGAGTACATGGGTACTCTACCTCCTTACAGTCTGCCAGAGAGAGAAAAGAGAAAAGGAGAGAATGAGGACTAGGAGAAGGAGCCCCATGGATAATACACAACCTGCCAACTGTATGGCATTATAAGCTCTAATCAAAAAAAAAATACACTACCACTACTTCATCAAAGCAATAAGGAAAGGAAATAGTTATAGGAAGCTACTCAACATGGATGGACAGCAGAAATAAGCAGAAGTAAACAAAAAGAAAAGGACATGAGAATAATAATATCTCAAATATATATTTTGGGGAGTTATTGCAATTATAAATGTACTGTGTTCAGGACTTGCTTCACACTCTTTTTTAATAGCTTTGAAAAGAGTTGATGTAATCCACTGCAGATCTTTTTTGTCCAATGAACAACAACACACTCCAAGAACAACAGCCAACTAAAAGTTGTATTTTGGTTGTAGGTGCAGCCTGGACTATGTCCCCTGCTCGTTCCAGCAAAGTATTTGTGCTTTTCTGTGTCTTCTCAGAGTGCAAGTATCTGAAAACAATACACTCCCTATGTGGCAAATGTCTTTCAAAGCAAAGTTAAAGGGACCAATAAAAAACCCTGTCTAGTGGCTTAACCTCAAATCTGTATTTAAAAAATAATTGAAATAGGATGGAATAACCATTTTTGAATGTCACACATAAAACTCATGTTGAGTACTTCCTTAAAGTACAAAATATATTCCTTTAAATAATAATGATCTGAAAGTTAGACATTGTTGGTGTGATTTTGAGTTTGCAAGAGATGTGTGATGCAGCAGGTTTCAGATAGAAAATGAACACCTGCAAAGAGAGAAGCCACATAAAAGCAATCATGAGCCTTCTGTGGCTTCTAAGCTGCTGCTTGGGGTGTTAAGTTATGTAAGCAAAAGTATCAAAAATGCAGCTATAACAGACAGAAACTAATACGGCTTTCCCCTTGGGAAGAATTTCAGCATGTTGGGAATCAATACCACCAAAGTCACATAAAAGATGTCTGAAAACATTCCAGTCCCCTTCACATCTTTATGGTGTAATACACATATCAAGACAGATTTCTTATATGAATGTGACATCTCCATACCTACATGTATAGATGTGGCTGTGGGTTTCTCCCAAAAAAACAAAAAATGACTTGATGGGAAATGTTATTTGTACATAATTCCTTAGTTTTTTTTTTGTAGAATAAAACAATAAAAATTGTGATAAAAAAGCTCTTGTCGGCTCATTTTGTGGCCCTCTCGCCACTTCTTCAGGACATTAGTATGGTGGGGTCTCCTGCCACTTTAAAATTAATTTGTGAGCATAGAAACCGCTGCAGGAGACCCCACCATACTATTGTCCTGAAGAAGTGGAGAGAGAGTGTCTATATATCCATATTGGGGATAACAAAAGCGTTACCACCTGACCATCCCTGGGATCCCCAAAGGCAACAGAGAGCGATCTTAACATCCTCCATAAATCCTTAACAAAAGGTCTTCTTCTATGGTTGTTGGCACATTAGCACATACTCATGTTCCAGCAACCGAAAGGGTAAGGAACCCTATCCAATCGTTAATTCCAATATAAACCTGACTCTAAACATATTTCTTCCTCTTTTTTTCTCCTCTTCCCATACCCACATGGTTCTCTACATCTTTTGAGATTGTAATAGGTTAGAACGAATCCTCCCTGGAGACATGTTGGCATGCTGACATCACCTGGCCCTTCCCACAAGTTTGGGAAACTGTAGTGACCAATGCGTCTTTTTCCCCAATTGTTTTACATGGGCTGTTAATGTTTAACAGGCTGCATTGCAACATCATCAAAGTTGGCATTGCTTTAAGGCGCAGTACACATAGTTGTGGTATAATAGGATTAAAAAAAAATTAAGACAGTGACAACACTTTCAGAAAAAATGAAAGTCCAGCTGCATTACACATAACTGCAATTCAGGTTTCTCAGAGTTGCGGTTACATTGAGCTTGATCTTCTTGTTGCCAATGGAAAAAAAACAAACGTAAATAATACAGTTTTCCATTTCTATCTATATTATTATCATATATTTATATAGTGCCGACATAACTATCAGCACTTCAAATAGTACATAGTCATACCACTAAGGCTGGGTCTACACTATACCGCCCCAGCAACCGTGGGGGGGGGGGCGTTATGGGCACGTCGGTGTGTGCATATCCATAGCACCCGCCTGCTGTTTGGGCGCTGTTTAGGACGCAGTATTCACTGCCTATACAGTTGTATTATGTGGTTTGCACGTGTCACACACTGCGCCCATTGGTATTTCCGGTGTGTCGGCAGGTCATCCCCGGACCCCCAACACGCGGGTGTTGTGAATCCGCTCCCACTGCCGCACCGCCCCCAATCACTGCGTGATTTTACTCGTGGTCTTCACGCAGGAAAAATGCACAGTTTTCCATAGTGTAGACGCAGCCTAACTGTCTCTCAGAAAACCTCCCAATATAAGTTAGCTTAGCTAGAACTTACTAAGCGTAGCTAGAAATGACTGAGCCCCAAAACAAATTTTTCTATCCCCCCTCCCCCCCAGACTACTCCAATCTTCTCTTTGCTGCTCTGAACCCCCCCTGGGAACACTGTCCCCAGCAATGCTCTTTTCCTGATTGTCTGGAACTAAGAATTGTCCCCCCTGATGGTCAGATTCAGTCTGGTTTACTGTGCCTAAAGCGGCACCAAGAATGTAAGCAGTCTACTGAGATCCACATTTCTGTACCAGAAGAGGCTCATAGGTTAATTACCTCACAAAGTCATAAAGAAGAATTTTCAAATTTAAATTCCACCATCTCTAGTAAAAAAAATAGTAAAACATTCACAAGATGGCGCTGTCGCTTAACTTTGTTTACATTTTACCAGCCCAAGTCCAGCTAGGAATGACAGATTTCTGTAAATGTTGGGAATACTGCAGATGGAATATCAAGTACTGAAGAAAGATCAGGCATCCAAGAGCAATTGGACCCCTTGTTGCATGTGGGCACCATAGTGGGTGCTATGGTGATTCCTACACTACTGTTACTACCATATTCATGTATCACTTACATATTTTATTTTCTCAGGGAAGTCATAACAGTGTGTCTTTGGAGTATAGGAAGAAACCAGGACACTTACCTGCTTATTTTTTATACCATGTATAACATTTAAAAAGTTTCTGATAAGCTGTAAGATACGTTAATTAAAAAACAATTACTGCTGTTTATTCTGAGCTACTCCATCATGCTGAATCTCACAATGCATATATTTGCTTACCTCCAGGGGTGGGTGTTACTTTATCCGCAGAGTCACCTGAAACACAGACAGGTTATTGGACATTTTCTAACTCAAATTATCTCTCTGCATGAGCAAGCTGACTTTTGGTTGGTACAATATCAAATTTTCCTATTATCTAACAATGGGGTACTTGTGTAAGATGGTCCAGTAATGGTCACTTTCTCAATAAAGTTCTTACTATTTAGGTGCAAGGAATGTTTTTATAATTAAGCAACTTTTTTTATATTGACCTCAAATAAACACTACTTACTACATACATTAAAGAGGGACTTAAAAGTATTAAAACTGCTGGCTAGAAAAATAATCTTGATTTTTTATTAAACCTTTATGCAGCAAAAATGTGTGAGGATTCAAGTAGATGATTATATAAAAGGACATGAATAAAAAATGTCAGTTACCTGTGTCAGGGGCTGTAGTAGCCGTATCATCGTCTACAATAAAAACAGAACTGTTAAGATTGTATCACAGTCATTTTCCTGTAAGTGGCAGATAACACAAAATCCAATATATTGGATCCAAAATCCAATATATTTTTCAATATTTCTGCATATAAAGACATGTCATCATCCCAACAAACCCTTTCTTATATATACACAAAAATAATAAAATAAGACAATTTATGGGAAATAAAAAACAATTCTAATACAGTGCAGTATTACAGTGTAGACCAGTGGTGGGCAACTGAGTTGATATGGAGAGCCACACGTGCGGCCCTTTAGTGATGCAGAGGGCCACACCTGTGGCCCTCCATATCAACATTTTCTGTCTATACTAACTATAGGAATTTTATATTGAAAAAATGACATCATGCGGAGCTAGAAGACATTATTTTTTTAATAACAAAACTTGTTATTTTAACACTGTGGTATGGTAATGCACATTTTGTGTCATATATATCATCAAAGGTTATGTGCTCCTATTCTTTTCTTCTCCTCTGTTCCTCTTCCCGCTGTAAGAAGATCGCAGGGAATCAGTGAACAGGTGAGTTCCTATGCCGTATGCATTAACAGATTTCGGAGCCACAAGTGGAGGACAGAGGGGGGCGGCGGAAGAACACACAAAGGGCCGCAGCTTGAGCACCTGGGGAATAGACAATACCATGCAAACCACCCGATGAAAAGCACCTTGGCATTACCTTTTACCTTTATTATTCCTACTAGCATCATGAATCACTGCTTCCTCAAGTATCACATGAAAATACAAATTTTACAGAAGAAAAGAAAACTGCATAGAGTTTGAAAATTCACATTGCCCCCATATGTTTTTGAACAAAAAAATTAATGTTCAACCATCAAGCACTTGTTGCATTTATTGAAGGGGTGTCTACACATTTGTGTCTTCCTGGAGAAATCCAAACCAATTGTATTAGGAAGACCCCAACTTTGACAGCCAGCCAGCAGTACTTGATTAGAGATGGGCAATTTTTTTTTTGTGTTCATTGCAAAGCCCCAAAACAAGCTATCATTGCCAACATTGCTAGATATGTTGTTAAGGCTTTTATGTCATTTGAGGATAACCAGTTCATAAAGGCCAACATCCCAAACACCTATACAACAATTGCATTTAAGGAATAAACCTCTGGATCCATTATGGGACTTTAGTATCACTGTATATTCTCATAATCATATTGCAACAGGTACATCCTTTCGGGGTATATAGACCTGTTGTGAAGGGTTGTGGGAACATTTGAAAAAAAAAAATTTGAATTTGAACTTAATTTATGCAACAACTATTTGTGTTAGAGCAATACTTTATTTTTTTGTAGTATTCCCTCAACCTATCTCTACATTTCCAGCCACTGTTGATGATACAATGCTCAGGAGCTTTGCATCTAAGTAACAAAATCAAAGTACTAAAATGTTCTCTATACCCTGATCACAGTAAATCAGGTCTATGATTCAGCACTTGTTCACTGCCATCAAGCGGACATTTATCAGAATACATGTGTAGGATTCTTCTGTCAACTGCAATGTGAACTATACAGCAATAGCTCATACACAGGTCTTGGTTGCACAATGCAGATACATGCCAATGACTGTAAAAATTAAGGCTATGTTATACCTAACAGATATGTAGCTGAAATAAAACTTACTTTACTCAGTACAGTTGTTGCTGGCCAATGTTTATAATAGTTAACACTTCTGTACTTATGGATATGTTTTCATGCCTGGATGAAACTATTACATGTTGATTTATTAAACTTACCAACATCTCTGCGACTAACTATATTCCCCCGAGCTGGCAGCACTGAAAAACACACAAAAGATGTAAAACTATTAAGCTATTAATGTAAACAATAAAATAGACTTGAGCCCTTTCCCTTGTATGTAAACAGATCTCATGTTGATTGTTACTGTAATAGCAGGTTAAGGGCTTGTTTCCATTATACGTCGGGACCCCTACGCTAAGCGTATACGCTTAGCAGGGGTCCCGACGTATCCCACAGACTCAGCCTGCCGGCAGATGGTCTGTTTACACATCCGCCGGTGTAAAGGCTGAACGTACTCGACTACGTTCAGCCTTACACCGGCGGATCGGCTCAGCGCAATGAAGACAGACCCTCTGCCGAGCAGGTAAGTCTATCTGTTATGTTGGGACCTCCCGCTAAGCGTGTACACTAAGCGGAGGGGTCCCAACGCAATGGAAACAAAGCCTAATTCTAAAATGTCAAAAAACATTATGATGAAGTAATGTTAAAACTGCTTTTATTCATGGCAGATTAAATGCAACCTTTCACTAACCTCAAATGGCAGGTAAAGCAACCAAGACTGCTAACATAAATAAATGTATAAAATGTATGAATTTATTTATGAATGCGCCACTGTTCCTTTACAAAAATTAAAACAACATTTAAGTAATCCTTAGTTGAGCCTAATCATGTCCAATAATCTTCTTCCCTTCCTTCTCTTCTTAACCATTCATTTGCAAAAAATATCTGTTGTTTTTTTTAAACAGTATTTTAGTTTAAAATGATTCCTATTTTTTAGGTAAGAACAAAGGTTTTTG
Source organism: Ptychadena robeensis (assembly GCA_036250615.1). Taxonomy (NCBI): domain Eukaryota; kingdom Metazoa; phylum Chordata; class Amphibia; order Anura; family Ptychadenidae; genus Ptychadena; species Ptychadena robeensis. Next base: position 67,102,494 of record CM070037.1, read on the forward strand.
CTTTATGGGCAGTAGTACAACAATATTCTAAAAGGAAAAGCAAAGAAAGCCTGCAGGTTAGGTATAAATACTCTAACAATACCCTATAAGTAGCCTTACTTGTGATATCACATCCTGATAATAACCAAGAACAAAAAACTATTTTGTAAGTTTTACGAGTACCATTAGTGCAATAATAATTAAAATAAACAACAAATAACTATTGATGTACAATTAAAAATAGCATGATTGTATTGACATAGTACTACAAAAGACATGATACAGGTGATATACAAATATTAAAAATTTCCTATTAATTCACATCAGTTTATGAGTAAGTAAATTTTGCAGTTTCTAAAGTGGTCTATACAAATATATATATATATACAAAAACCAATTGGATGAGTCACATGCACCTTCTTAATCAAATAAACATGGTCAGTTTGTTTGAGTTGTCCTCACAATCCATCCAATATCAATATATAATCCATCTATCAAAATATACATCTGCCTAATCTTCTTGTTTACCTAAAAATTGTCTCTCCTGAGAAAGCCCCAAACAGGGGCAAAAAGTGTTGAGGGATAAGAGACATTATCACCATGATAAGGATGGGTTCCCTTTGATTCCCCTAGAACCTTTAAATGTAAAATACACTCCATCTTAAAATATACATTAACTATAAATACATTATTTTTTTAAATGCCTGGGCACATACACATAAGTATGATTTTCTATTCTCTGGAGTAAAAAAGTACATTTAAATACTCACCAAAAGCCAAGGCAGCAAATAGAAGCAAACACAGACAGTTGGTGTTCATTCTCATTATTTCTATGGTTTAAAAAAATTTAATTAGTACAAAGACATGTTAGAGATTACAGCAACATCATATCATTGTCTCTAATTTAAATTAGAGACAATGATGGAAATACAAGGGCGCAAGGAAACACCTTCTTAGCTGGTTTTCTACTCTACCGTACCTGTTGTCCTCTATTCGGAGGCAGATGGACAGTGTGGAGGATACTGGGGGAGATGGTCAGTGTGGAGGACACTGGGGGAGAT
>CM070037.1:67121869-67140253 GCA_036250615.1 Ptychadena robeensis
ACTAACATCTCTAATGGTGACTTTGGTCTCATATGTATATATTATTGCCACAATCATAAAGATACCAGCTAATACTGGTCGGAGGAAAGCTTTTTCCACATGTCTAGCCCATTTAATTGTTGTGTCTATTTATTACAGTACCATTACATTCATGTACGTGAGGCCACAACTGAGTTTCTCTTTCAGTATCAATCGAATCTTGGGTGTTTTTTACACTGTGATAACACCTATACTCAATCCATTGATTTACTGTTTAAGAAATAAAGAAGTGAAAGATGCTATTAAAAAGCAACTCTTAAAGCAAAATTCTAGCCAAATGTTACAAAATGCGCAAAATATTTCATTTGCATCCTACACCCTGATAGGGTATTAAAGTGGTTTAAAACAGCATACTTTCCCTGGAGATTCTGCCATGTTTCTTTTAAGTGCTTAGTGCTCCTAATAGTGCTGGTAATTATTTTTATATATTTTTTAGATATTTGGACCATAACATACATGGTAGATTACTGATTGAATTTACCCTTATGGGTGTTTGGCCCAAGTAACTCTGGTTTAGCTTCATCCATCATGAAACTCAACCTGCATTAACTGAGGGAAAACTTACCTGTCCACTGGATTCCCTCGGTGATACTGTGTATTGGTGTGTACGCCAATATTATTCCACATCCGCCCCTGATCTTGTCACCGGTGACGTGAAGAGGGCGGGGTAGGCGGCACCATAGACCTCCATGTAAATGGAGGGGCGTCACTTTTTCCCAGCACGATTCATCATGCTGGGCACCTCTGAATGGGCTGTAAATGGCGGCAGCATCTTATATGCCTTGCCGGAACCGCCCGTGGCACGCTTTTAAGAAAGTGTGCCACGTGCATAACACACAGGAGGTTAAGGGAAAAAAATATGCTAAATTAAAAACATGTAATTTCTTTGAAAATTCTTGTTAGTATTGCATACAGGGTGAATTGCAAAAAAAAATAGAATACCGTTACAAACTCCAGCCTCAATCCTCTCTTTGTGAAAGTCCACAACCCTTATGAATGGCCTTTTCCTGACAATCCTCACCAGGCTGTGGTCATCCCTGCTGCTTGTGCACCTTTTTCTTGCACACTTTTCCCTCCCACAGAACTTTCTATGAATATGCTTTGATACAGCACTTCAAACACTGTGCTTTGATACAGCACTTCTTTTGCAATTACCTTTTCAGGTTTTCCTTCCTTATAGACGGAGTCAATGATGGTTCCTTCACAACTGTCAGGTCAGCAGTCTTTCTTATGATTGTGAATTCTACTGAACCAGACTGAGAGACAGTTCAAAAGCTCAGGAACCCTTTGTGGGGGTTTTGGATTTTGAAGCTGATTAGAGTCTAACACTTTGTGCCTAGAATTTTGAACCTTTTCACAATATTCAAAATTTCTGAGATTTGTTTTTTTTTATAATCTGTAAGCCATAATAATCAAAAATATAACAAATAAAGGCTTATTATATCTCGCTTTGCATTTAATCAGTCTTTTTCATATATTATTTCTATTTGATATATTGGTTATACTTTTTAAATTAATACTGAACTACTGAAATACAGGAACTTATGGACTTTTTGGCTACCCTGCTTGCCGCCTGCCCTTACTCGCCTGTCTGACAACGTCTCTGCCTGCCATCTCTGTATCTCGCCTTGGATATTCTGCTGTCAGACACTGGCAGTAAGTGTAGCTAGGAACCGCAACCTGGGAGTTCCCCGTATCAAAATCCATCACTCCTTGTGGGGTACTCTGGTGAATGCCGGGGTGCTCCGTACACTCTGTGCCCTGGTTTTATCTTGTCTGGTGGCATGGTAGGTCAATTGCTTTCGTGGTTCATCCATGATTAAGTCGTCCTTCCAGTGTTAACAAATTCACGTTATTCGGTTCCAGTATACTATCAACACCAGATACAAGACCCCTACCCACCATTATATTCTGATGAAGTGACCAGTTGTCCACGAAACACTATGCATTGATGTTTTACCAAAAAAATACATGTGTTTTACTACAGGTATGGGCCCCTTCACCTCTTTTACGTGGGTACCAACCACTACTGCAGTTAAAAAAAATCAAAGCTTTGTGAATATCATCTAAGCATTCTGAATTATCTTAAGGTTTATCTTGGGATGAATAATTAAATACTCTCTGCAATGTGTTATAATAAGCAATTAAACGTATATAATCCTATAATTGCCTATAATTGCCCACCGGGACACTCTTTACAGTGCTCAATAAAAGCAATACAATTCCATGCAACCCTGTTGAAAATGACTGATTTCAGCCCAAACACTTGACCAAAGGAGATCTGTAATCTTAATGTCAATGTGATTTCTTATCTTTCCTCCAAGGAACAATGTAAAGCTTTCCTCAGAGAGGCAAAAAATCACACAAGGGTGGGTAGCAAAGATATAAAGATGTGCATCACTGAGAATATTAAGACAGATATACAGACTAAAGCTAGCCACACACGGTTCGATTTTGGTTCAATCGATGCTCGATTAGATGAATTTTTTCATCGATTGAATGAAAATCGAGAAATGCCCACATGGTACAATCGACGATAATTGTTCGATGAAGGCAGAAAATCGAATCGAATTTTGATCGGACATGTTGGAAAATCATCGTCGATTGTGCCAAAATCGTTTTATAATCGTCGATGTTTGTGGTGTTTCTCCTGGATCGATTAGATTAGATATACATAACATAGACCACTTCAATCTGGAATTCAAACTTTTCAATACCAAAATCGTCGATTTTAGTAATATTTTGGAATCGAAATCTCACCACAATCGCAAACTCAATGTGGGGTGTATGTTGATGCGATTAAGATCGATTTTTGATTAGACGATTGAATTCCTCGATCTAATCGAGCATCGATTGAACCAAAATTGAACCATGTGTGGCTAGCTATAGGGACAAACCATTCCACTGTTTTCAAATATTTTAACATAAAGTCAATTATAGTTTGCTGAGGTATGACAAGAAAAATAATGCTATTTTATATACTGTTTTTAAATTATTTTATAATATTCAAAATGGATCTTTAGAAAAAAAAAAGGTTGTAAATACTAGATTTAACTAGTATTAATCTAGTATGTGCATTAATCATATGAGCATGACTAACACACAGTAGAAAAGCAATGACATATTTTAGGAGAACGGTTCCCTATAAGATTCTTGCTTGGCTCACATAGCTATCAATAAAAAGCTTAGTCAATATAAGGTTAGCACCATAGATCTTTAAATCCATGTGTTTCATAGCATAAAATTTGCCAATTATAGTACCAAAATATAAAGCGTCATTTAAAGTAAAGGAAACGTTACCTTAGAATACAATACGTTTTTGCAGCCCTCTACTTAACATAACCATGTTTATGGTCTAACAGAATCCTTTACTGCTGGATAAACCCTACATCTGCCTAAAGGCCCCCATACACATCTACATTTTCCTTTCAACCAATTAAAAAAGATCATTTTTTTTGGATCAGGAAAATCGGCTGAAAGAGGAATTTAATTTCAATACAACCGATTAAAATTTTCCAGCATGTCCGATCATTTTTCGATCTAAAATTATCCCTATTTTAACCCTTTTAGGTCAATCTAACCATGTGGGCTGCCATAGATTTTCAATCAATCAACATCAAAAACATTGAACGAAAAATCTAGACGTGTAGGTCTTGGCATAAGGCACATTATCTAAATTATTTCCTTGTAAGTAGTATTACACCAATATAGAACATGACTATTGCCTTTTCATGTGGCATGGTTGCTCTGTGGCTTAAGCCCCCCATACACGTCTAGATTTTCCTTTCAATCAACTTAAAAAGATAAATTTTGGGGGGATCAGGGAAATCAGTGATTGATTGTAATCTATACCAACTGTAGTAACAGATTTTTGATCAAATTTATTTTGATCAACGTAAGCGTTATTGAACTAAGGTTCAATGTCAATAAACCAATTAAAAATTTCCAGCATGTCCGATCATTTTTTGATTGGGATTTTTCCCAATTTTAATCGTTTTAGGTCGATCTAACCATGTGAGCTGCCATAGATTTTCAATCAATCAACAATAAAAAAATTATTGCATTAAGTTGATTGAACTAAAAATCTAGAAGTGTATGTGGCCTTTAGTCTGAAGATGTACTGGTAAAATAATTGGCTTCACAAAATATGTGATAATGGTTTAGATATAAGATTGTGAGATGGATAATGATATGACTATGTGCTCTGTAAAATTCTCTGCAGTTTAAAGTTTGTTGAATCTGAATTAAAGTAAGGATGGTTTATGGTTTTCATTTGCTCAGAACCGCAGAGCTTAACCATTGATGTTGTTATGCATACTCAGGAGTAGAGATGGTCAAATTATTTTTCAAAAATTTGACCATTTCAACGATTTCGAGTTAATTGCAAAGCCCCTGAACATGGTATCATCACCAAACTTGCTGGAGATGTAGAGAGGGGTTGGGGGAACATTTGAAAGAAAAAAGTATTGCTCTAACACAAACAGTTTTTGCATAAATTAAGTTCAAAATCAAGTCAAAATTTCGAAAATCGGAATTTCGACTTTAAATTTGAACTTCATTTATGCAAAAACCTTTTGTGTTATAGACATACTTTTTTCTTTCCAATGTTCCCACAACCCTTCTCTACATCTCTAGCAATTTTGGTGATGATACCATGTTCAGGGGCTTTGCAATCAGCTCACAAAGTTAGCAAGTCGAAAAATTCGACCATCTCTACTCAGGAAATGAATGATTGCCAGCATGAGCAAGATGACTCCTGTTAGCCTTTGACAGGTGCCTATGCCCTGATTATCGGAAACTACAACCAAATAACAAGTTAGATGTTTCATGAGAAACCTTTTGCAGTTTTATTATGAGTAAATATGCAAAGCTGTATGTTTATCAATAGATTTACATTGAGCATAATCTTAAATCACTTGAAAAACTGCATTCTCTAATGTTTAGGAACATCTGTTCATTAAAGGAATGCTACGTAAGGAGAGGATACATGATAACTTTCCTATACATGGCATTGTGGCATACATGACAGTGTAAAATAACCCAAAGGGATGGAGAAATACAAAAACATCAGTGGTAATGCTTATTAAAGAAAGAGACATCAGGTGTATTACTTGCTTTTGTTTTTAAGCCACACTTTTTAGGTAGGTTTCGTGATCATCTTTGAATCTTCAATATACTGAAAAACAGCACTGAAATGATAAACTCCGAGCAGCTTTACATGCTGAGTACAGGATCCAGTACTGACGACTTTTAAGAGAGTGGGTCCATAACATCCTGCACTTATTCTGTGCTCTAATGGGTTGAATGGTTTAATAAGTTAAATGATTTTAATATAAATCAAGGAATGATCCAAAATTTGCAATATATTTTTTGCCAAACATATATCTTTCATTAAGTATGTAGAAAAAAGAAAGAAGACCATTTATTTTGAATGAAAAAGTAAATTACTGCATTTTTAGAACTATAGGATGCATTTTTTCACCCCCAAAATTGGGCTGAAAAAGTGCCCGTGTCTTATGGTGGCGCTTTGGCTCACTGTCAGCTCTCTCAGAAAGAAGATTAGACCATGGCCGAATCTCCCATCTGAACTGTATTGCTTATCAGCACTAGAGATGGTAAAGTTTTTTGATTAGCTAATTTGTGAGCTGATTGCAAAGCCTATGAGAATGGCATCATCACCAAAATTGCTGGAGATGTAGAGAAGAGCTGTGGGAACGTTGGAGGAAAAACTTTTGCTCTAGCACATGTAGTTTTTGCATCCAAAGTAAAATTTTTGACTTTTGAGATTTTGACTTAATTTGAACCTAATTTATGCAAAACCTATTTGTGCTAGAGACATACTTTTTTGTAGTATACCCCCAACCCTTCTCTACATCTCCAGCAAGTTTTTTAGTCGAGTACGTTCAGCCTCTGCACCGGCGGAAACAGACCATCGGCCGAGCAGGCAATGTCTGTGGGATACGTCGGGACCCCTGCAAAGCTTATGCGCTTAGCGAAGGAGTCCCGATGTATAATGGAAAAGCCCTTACACACGCACAGCCTAGAGGGGAGACATATGCAGCAGTCCCCCCCCCCCTTGACCAGTGTGTGAGGAAGATGACGATGTGCTGTTAAGTGTGCTCTCTAGTGACGCCGGTTCAGTTGTGGCTGAAGTTGGTACTACAGGGGATTTCTCCCCACTTGCTTTGAACTTCAAATATTTTTTTTCTGGTTTTCCTGCTTTAAAAACTGGGTGCATCTTATGTTCAGATTCCTCTAGTATAAACAATACAGTATGTAATGTATATGAATATATATAAAAATATGTCTGAGTGAAGGTACAATTTAACATCGGGTTCCTGTTTCATACAGATGGACACCAATAGGAGTTACCCGGTTGACTTTAGAATTCTTGGATTTCCTGGCCCTTTGGGTTTGCAATACCTTTTCTTTGTCTTCCTGCTGATAACATACCTATTGACTCTCCTAAGTAACTGTGTGATCATATTTATTACACTGATAGAACAACGTCTGCATACTCCAATGTATTACTATCTTAGAAATCTCTCTTTGCTAGAAATGTGTTATGTTTCTATAATTGTTCCCAAAATTCTCAGCACCATCACACCACAGGGGAGATATATATCATTCCATGGCTGTATGACTCAATCTCTTCTGTTCTTTTCTATGTTATCTACTGAATGCCTCTTATTCGGCATTATGGCCTACGACCGCTACCTAGCCATCTGCAAGCCATTTCATTATATGAGATTGATGAATAAAGCCATGTGTTGTGGTCTTAGTGTATGCGCTCTCATTGGTGGCTTTCTCACCACTTCCCCCCAAATACTCATGATCTCTCAACTTCCATTTTGTGGACACAATATTAACCATTTTTTTTGTGACGCCCCTCCACTTTTCCAGCTGTGTTGTGGAGATACCTATATTATTAATTTGATGGACTTTTTCAATGCTTCCTTAGTGATACTAACATCTCTAATGGTGACTTTGGTCTCATATGTATATATTATTGCCACAATCATAAATATACCGACCAATACTGGTCGGAGGAAAGCTTTTTCCACATGTCTAGCCCATTTGATTGTTGTGTCTATGTATTACAGTACCGTTACATTCATGTACGTGAGGCCACAACTGAGTTTCTCTTTCAGTATCAATCGAATCTTGGGTGTTTTTTACACTGTGATAACACCTATACTCAATCCATTGATTTACTGTTTAAGAAATAAAGAAGTGATAGATGCTATTAAAAGGCAACTCTTGAAGCAAAACTGTATTGAGATGTTAAAAAATGCACATGAGCCATATTTCTCATAAGTGCTTAGTATATTAAGACTTATGAGTAAGGTTTTCTAAACAAGGGTAAAAATGTGAATGTTATCTGCCCTCTCCTATAAGGCCCAGGTTCTAATCTCCATTCACACATTGCCCCCCATGTGGCATTAGTGCTGGTGTATAATGAAGTGTGATGTTCATATTGTATAGATTCAATAAATAACATTAATTATTGTAAAAAATTGATAAATAGCATTGGTGTGGTCATCAATATTATATATGAGGCTGAGGAGTTTTGTGGAGTATAAACCTCAAGCAGCGATTAAGTACTGTTAATTGACCCAGGGCTGGTTTTGTGATGTGGAAAATGCGATTTCCAAACTAAAATTAACATTTGTATTTATTTATGAAAAAGCTGCATGCTTTTTCAAGAATTTTGCCACTTGGGACATATTCCTACTTTGGAATACCGCAAGATCATTTTGGTAAAAAAATATTTTCAGGGGCTTTTCAATTATGTTTAAATCTCAGAGTTTGAAAACACATTTCCACGACTATGTTTTTTAACTTTGTATTACCTAAAAATACTTTCTTTCATTTCTAACCTGTCCTGGGCATTTCTTGCTTTCTGTGCCATTTCTTTCACAGTAATATGTTTATTCTGTTATTCACTTTTAAAGTAAGTAAATTTCACCTCAAAGCTTGCAAACCCAAGAAAAAATTGACTTTTTATAACATAAAGGACAACCTATACAATCTATAAAATAGTTCATTTATCATTAAAGCTATGATTAAATTAAACACATACATTTTGAACAACTTACATTAAAACATGTACTTTCTTTGGCCACGTTTTTTGCAAATTCTTGGTACATAAGAAGTTATTCCAACTAAAGATTCCAACTAAAGATTCCAAACAAGAAACTAAAAAAAAAAGTGTATCTCAGTATCTAAAAGCATATGTTGTAGTAAATGACCTTATATTGTTAACACCATCAGATGCACCTCATAATTTTGAGAGTAAATGAAATTAAAAATTGGTTAGAGCTATTCCCATTAAATGAATATACACCATGTTCCAGCAATGTGGGAAGGGCTGGGCCATACAATATTCCCTATGTCCCTCAAACCAAGCCAGAAGCCCAGTGCAAGGAGTCAACACTTAAGGCCCCCACACACATACCAAGTGGGGGCCGACAGATCAGCGATGGAGTGCAGCGTGATGATATCATCAAGCTGCACTCCGCTGGTCACAGCATTGGCAGGCACCCCTTGTGTGCCGGCCGTTAGTTTCAATGGGGACGCCGGTCTCCATTGAAACCCTAGGCATCGGCCAGAGATTATCGGACATGTACGTTCTCTGGCCGACCGATCCCTGTCACCCAATGTGGGCACCCCCGAGCGGCGGACGATTTTGCTGCTGACCGATGAACTCGAGTGCGCACGCACATCGGTCGGCGGCAAAATCGACCACTGCTCGCTGCCTGTGTGGCGGCCTTTAGTTACATCAGAGTTTGCATGGCTAGAACTCTAGCATGAGTCTATGCACTAGCAGCACCCATTCTCTGAACCTAATGACCAACTTATCTAATGAAGATAAATATTTTAGATTCTTGCACTAACAACTTACAAATGAGCAGCTATTTACATATTGGAGGAGAGAAGAGTCTGTGTCACATAATATATTTTCTGCAAGTCAGAATGTAAATGTAAATAAACACAATCAAAATAGCCTAATAGTCTCTTCACCACAACAGAATGGGCTCACTCAGCTATTACAACAACTATTAAAACACTAATAGCTTAACCTCCTGGGTGTTACGCCTGAAGCCAGTACGGGCACAGTTTGATCGTGCCGGGACCGGGTGCAACCGATTGGGCTTTTCTCCCCACACACCGCCACGTCTAATTGACAACAGCGGTGTGTAGAGGGCTGGGGGGAGAACTGGCAATCATGGCGGAGTACAGCGTACTCCGCCGCAATTGCCCAGGCAGCGGCTTTTCGTGCCATAGAAAATGTCGCGAAAAGCCCATAATGCTAAGTAGGTTAAGCTGGGCATAGGTGGGTCATTTTCTCATCGACTGCTCTGCCAACCGACTGACCATGATGATGTCATCACGTACAGCCGCTAGTGCCGAGAATCGGCTGGGCACCCTTTGTGTGCCGGCCATTACTTCGGATGGGGATGGCAACTAATGGGATTGGCCGGGAATTTACCAGCATGTCAGATCACTGTGCGATCCGAGGGGCGGCAGATTTCTGGTCAATCTGACCAGGTGGGCGCACCCAATTCTCTGCCGACCGATTGCAGGAATGCACACGGCTGTAGAATCTATACCCAGCTTAAGTGGGTTGATGCTTTTTAGATAAGTTGTAGATATTTACACCCGGGATTGCATTAAGAAATGTAGGGGCCCAAAATTTGGTGGGCATGTACCCCAAGACCTGGCCCACATTTAAGTCAAAGCCTTTCCTCCATTCCCAATTCTCCGGAACCTACCAATTGGGTAGGATTTTAGGGATAGTCTTTGTCTACAACCATGCCAAGTGTGGGGTCTCTAGCCTATAGGGCTTGTAAACCAGTTAGGGCTTTGAAAGTGTGGACTTAAAATTTTTGCATTCCCCCTGCTAGTGATTGTGTGCTTTGGTTTTTTGGGCTCTTTCCCACCCCCTCCTGTATTTTAATAATCCCCGAAAGCTGCAGGAGGGACAAGCAGGGCTAAGAGGAATGTGGAAGAAGCTTAATATAGTAAGTAGACTGTATTGCATTATTTTCTGTGTGTATAAATGGCAGAATCTGTGTATGTAATGTGTGTGCATGTAATGCAGTATCTGTGTGTAAGGCAGACAAGGCAACAGGGCATGCTGGGCAGTGTAGTTCCTCGCCAACTGGCAGAAGGGAATGCTTGCAGTTGCAGCTTCTCAGCACAGCAAGTTTGAACAGAAAACTAGTTGCATGCTGGAATCTGTAGTCCATCAGCAGCCAAGGATTTACAGGAAGCCTGTAACTGTCATTAGCCCACATAAACAACAACTGAACCCATGGCCAATAACCCAGAGTTAAACTGCATTTAATTTCAAGCTATCATAAATAGAGGACAGTCTATATGAATATTTGTGTTTCCATAATCATGAAGAAAAAATAGAATAACATGGTTCATAGGGTGACAACACTCTCAGTTTTCTAGTTATTTCTTCCTTTGTCACCTGGTGGTAGGTGATATTCAATTACTAACAATCACCTATATGGTATCTCCATGTGGCAGTCATGTGGTGAAAAATGTCCTACTTGCAGTTGAAATAATTGTTAACATATAGGGAATTTTGTTGTGGTGTGTGCTCAGGATGGGGGGTGCTGGTGGTCTTGGTTGGGGTAGGCAATCGGACGTTTGTGGGTGGGGGGGGGGGGGGGGGGGGTGTGGGGGCCTTTTGAATCACACCAAGCTCAGGAACTCATTGGTATCAAGCAGGGATTTAAGCTTACACTTTACTCAGCACAGGATTCACATAATACACACCAAGCCTGGGATTCATTGTATGGTCACACACATACACACACACGGCCAGTAGTGAATTTTTAGGTTTTCAGACACATAGTTTCTTTTGCTCAGGTTTAATTTACACAACAGTATACACTTCACATGCTCATTACTTATCACTTATTTCATCTATTCACACACACTCTCATCTGGGTTTAGTGGTTTGGACAAAAGGATATTCTTTTCAGTAAGGGTGGTTTTTGTTTGATTAGGTTTAACCCCAGTTGCCATTTTGAATGCCAGTGACCATGATGTTGGAACTGATGGGGAGGCATCATGGGATTCGATTTGCTCGGAAGTTGTTCCCCGTTATTCTTACCTCTCCCGTTGGGGGGCTAGGGGGACCGTCCCCTCTGTGGTCTGCATAAATTTTTTTCATGTCTGAGTCTAAACTTTACATGAGTAAGTATATATGTGTACATGTCTACATATATATTAATATTTTAAAGTATGATGAATAGTGATTTGTACATATTTCTAATAGATTTGGAGACTAGATCAAGGGCTGGATCTCCTGAGGAAGCCAATACAGCGAAACGCGTCGAGATAATGCCCAGCAATAGTATGATGCAATTGCTTATGTAAAAAATTATCTGTATGTAACAGCAATTTTTATGTGAATTGTCAAGTGTATTTTGTATCATGTGACATCTATAATCATGTAGTGATGACATAATTTCTGAACAATTATGTATGTACCTTGTTTTTAATAAAAATCTTATATATATACGATATTATCAACCATCAATTTCTAAAATGTGCCCTAAAAGTCCAGGAGTTTGAGCCTCCATTCTGGAGAGAGTTGATACATAGCTCTCTATCCCCCTCTTGGTTTTTGTTTTTTGTAGAGAGATTTATGGATGTCGGCGCACTATGTTGGAAGGGGAAGTAACAATTTTTTCTTTTAACATTTCGGGAAGCCCTAATAATCCATTATTTCACTGGGGGCCAGTGACACGAACTCCATCCTATCAGTGGTATATGAAATACCTTCCTTACAGATAGCTGGGTCTGTGAAGTTGAGTTGGCCCTGGAACTATGCAGACACCATCACTAGCAGGTCAGAGAGCCACAGTTCAGGGAACCCTACTGCCTTCATAGGAACAATAAAGTTCCATGGAACCCTCTTGAAAATGCCTGTTGGAAAAAAGTTACCTGGCCCAATAAGATCTGTAAAAATAGAACTGTGGGGACTTATTCATGTTTTGCCTTAATGTCAATATAATTTCTCATGTTTCCCCTAAGGATCTATGAAATGTTTTCCTCAGAGAAGCAAAAGATCACACATCTTTCTCAAGGGATGACAGTAAAAATATAAAGGTACGTATGACTGAGAAATGAAGACAGATATACTCACATATTTTAACGGAAAGACAACTATAGTTTACTGAGGTGTGGCAAGAAACAAAACTATTCCTATTTTTCTTTTTTAATATTCATCATGGGTCTCTCAAAAATATATATTAGTAAATACTCACAAGATTATTTATCATATGTTCTTCACAGCACAACTATGCATGCAGTAAAAGGAGCAGTGACATATTTTATGAGAACGGTTCCCTATAACAGTGGTTCCCAACCTGGGGTTCACATCAAACCAGGGAGGAGCGCTACAGATTGCAGTGGGTTCACACCACCAGGTACCATCTAGAGGGGGGTGACACCCTGGGTCCTGCAGCCTCTGACATAAAGAGGCTGCAAGCTCAGCTCAGCTCAGCTTTTCCATTGCTCTCTGTCATGGGAGATGCCAGTATCCTTCATCCCTGTTGGGACTGGGCTCCTCTCTCATGTCACATGGAAGACCAGTCATAGCTGTATGGGGGACACAGCTTTTCCTGTTAAATAAACTTTGCAATAGGCCTTGGATTTAAGGTGATCGGTTTATGATGAGTTATTATATATGATGTGCCGAGTCCAGCTTGGAGTGATCAAATTCACTGAAAGTGGTAATCCCAAGCTAGACTCCAGCTGTTGAAATTTAAACATGTTGTGGACATGTTGTACTGAGATGGTGAGATGGTGTCATTTCTTTTTGAAAATGTTGCTATCTGACTTTGTGTGTTAAGGTGGCTATACACAATTCTATTTCCATTCGATCGCCGAACGACCAATCACCGCACGTGTTGTCACCAATGATATGGAAAATCATGAAAAAAACCTTACCAGTGGGATCGGTTGATTCTGCTCAAAAAAGGTTGTTTGAACCAGGAACTGACATGTCCGTAAATCACAGTCGATCGTGGTTGAGGACCACATTGCCCCATCACAGCCAGCGCTGTGTACACCCTACCAGCTGACACAGGATGGCTGCAAAGTGTGGGACACAGGATGTCTGCAAAGATGGAGGGTTTCTCTGTACTGTATATAGCAGCCCTGCACAGCTCCCACCTCCCAGCTCTCAGTTCCCTGCCTGTCAGCTGAGAGCAGGGACAAGGGAAAGGGGGCAGAGACGGGCTGCTGTGAACAGTGTGCGGGGAGCCCCCCTCCTTTCCAGCTATCCTGTGTCCCGCTCTCAGCTCTGTCTGTCAGCAGCTCACAGCTGGTTTTGTGAGATATTTTCCATCAGGAAAATATCTAACAACACTGGGTGTACACAGGACAAGGGTCCCCCTTCGAGCGGGAATCAATGTGCAAAGTAGTGCACAACAATTCCCGTTTGATCAACCCGCGATCGAGCACAGTGTGGTTATCAATTTCTGGTCGATTGGGCAGGTATCGACCCGTGTATGTCTAGTCTTAGTTTCAAAGCCCCTGATCATGGAATCATCCCCACAATTGCTGGACATATAAAGAAGGGTTACGCGAATGCAAGTTAGGAGGGAGGGGGTGTTACCCCAGGGCAGAAGTGGTGTGACATCACTTACGGTAACATTTATTTTAATGCATGTATGTGGGTAAGAAATAGGGTATGGGGCTTTTCTTGTTTTGGCCACAAGAAAGGGGGTGCCTTAAGGAAAAAAAGGTTGGAACCCACTGCCCTATAAGATAGTAAGTAACTTAATAGGTCTTTCAATCCAAGGTCTTCAATTCATAGCGTAGACAACTGTTGGATATATGAACCCAAAAAAGTTATTTTATTTAAAAAATCCAAAACCTAAACAAAAGTTGAAGGTTCAGTTTTCTAATTACTCTTTGGGCTCATCTATCCATGTTATGCTCATTTGAAAGTAAGGCACAACAAAACAGACAAAACAGAAGAGTCACACTGCATAAGCCATACATAGCCAATATTTTACCAACCTGACAATACAACATGGGACTTGTTGCCACATTTATATTGGAAAAGTGATAATAAAGGTGGTGTATTTTTCCAGGAAGGGTAAACATACTTGGGCTGCATACTTTTCTCCTAGATGGGTGTCTAGGTTGCAACTATCACTGCTGCCTACAACTTTACTGTGGTTATAAAACAGCCCAAGTGGTGTAGGACACACTATTGGACTGACTGGCATCAAAACTGGTAACCACACAAGTTATATTGGTGACTGCTGGGAAACAATATACTTTTATTTTTACTAAGCACCACTTAGGACACTGGACAAACATTTTTGAGGGCTCTGCTCATAAAACTGGTCAGTACTGGGGATTGATTAAGGATTGATTTCTAAACTGATCACTATTGGCAACACTGGACATGAGCATACTATTCATATTCCAATATATACCAATAATAATTTTGGATTACAAATCAAAAAAGTTTATTGAGATATGAAGTGTGGTTTCTAGCCTTTCAGGGGCCCTATTCAAGTTCTTACTTAGAGCCCCCTGTCGACCGCAGGGGGGAGGAGTGGTATTGGTGAAACTTCTGACAGGGGGGGGGGCTGGTGAAGCAAAGGAACACACCTGTACAAGATTCTCCTTCCTCTTCTTCTTCTCCTTCAACAAACACACCACCACCTCACCCCCATGGGAGGGAGGGCACCAGATATGCGTGCGAGGGAGGGTACAGCTGGCCTATTTAGTAGGGAAGGAAAAACGGACCTGGAGAAATGTCTTGTCAAAAAAGTGTAGACCACTGTTATATGCAGAACAGTCTGAATTATCTCCAGTCTTATATTTATTGAATCTAAATTAAAATAGGTTAACATGTTTAAATTACTAAGCATTACAGAGCTCATTTATGCGGTTATGCATATTCCATAACCAGAAACTCCACATACCAACCCGGGACATGGTAGCCATCCACTAACCACCTACCACTCCATTTATCTGTAACATCCAGGGTTGCATGACACTCATCAGTCAACAAGCCTGTTTGAAAATTTCAGTGTAGTTCTGGTCCCACTGCAGCCATTTCTACTTTCATTGAGGGGTGCCCGTAAGTAGGACACTTACATATTACCTATTACACATGCACTTAAGGTAAAAGATATATATGAGGTTAATTCCACTTTACTTTCTGTTTAATACAGATGTATGTTAATGGAAGTAAGCCGACCAAATTCAGAATCCTGGGATTTCCTGGCCCTCTGGGTTTGCAATACATTTCCTTCCTCCTTCTACTGATAACATACCTATTAACTCTTCTTAGTAACTCTGTGATCATAACAATTACGCTGGCAGAAAGACGTCTGCATACTCCAATGTACTATTACCTTCGCAACCTCTCTTTTCTGGAAATCTGTTATGTCTCTGTAACCGTTCCCAAAATCCTCAGCACCATCACACCTCAGGGGAGATATATATCCTTCTTCGGGTGCATGACACAATTTCTTCTGTTCTTTTCTTTGGGATCCACTGAATGTCTCCTATTCGGTATCATGGCATACGACCGTTACCTAGCCATCTGCAAACCTCTGCATTATATGACACTGATGAGAACGAATGTGTGCCGTGGTTTTAGCGCATGCGTCCTCATTTGCGGCTTTGCAACCACTGCCCCCCATATATTCTTTATATCCCAGCTACCATTTTGTGGAAATGATATAAACCATTTCTTTTGTGACTCCCCTCCCCTTCTGCATTTGTGTTGTGTAGATACTTACATGATTAGCATGATTAATTTTTTCACAGCTTCACTAGTGGTAATGACTTCCCTCCTGATGACTTTTGTTTCGTATGTGTATATTATTACCACAGTTTTAAAGATACCAACCACTACTGGTCGAAGAAAAACCTTCTCTACCTGTTTTTCCCATTTAATTGTTGTGTCCATATATTATAGTACAGTTGCATTTATGTATGTCAGACCAAGAGTGAGCAGTTACTTTACCCTAAATCGAATAATGGGAGTTTTTTACAGTATGATCACGCCTATTCTTAATCCCCTAATTTACTGTTTAAGAAATAAAGAAGTTAAAGAAGCCATTGAAAATCAACTGTTAAAGCAGACCTCCAGACAAGTGTTAGGCTCCATTTGGGTGTTTCATGATCGTTCTGGGCGCATCTTTTAGACACACCTCTTATGCTCCCCATTGCTTTCAACGGGACTGTTCATACTTTTTTCAAAGCACATCACGCTGAAAACGCATTTCAAACACCTGGACGCACCCATAGAAAACAATGGAGGATTTTCAGAATCAGATGCATTTTTTAGATGCATGCACTCCATGGAAATCAATATAGAAAACTAAAAGTTGCATGCAAACATGTCCAAAGTGCATACAAAGTGTACCAGGATGCACCCAAATCGCCCCTTAGCATGCTTGATTTTTAAAATGTGTTCTGTTAAAAACTCAGTGAATCCTTAGCCTTACCCAAAATAATATTAAAATAAAAAAAAATATTGTTAAAATGGCATCTTCTATTTCATTGATTCCTGGTAGGTTCACACCTACTCTTTGCTGTGTTTTGTTGTGTTTACGTTGTGTACATCTTCCATACATTTCTATGCATAGTGCCTTGGTACCCATTGATGCCACCGTAACAAAGACTGTGAAATCAATAGGTAGTGCAGTAGTGTCACTAGCCCAGTGTGTAGAGTGCAGTAAGCAGCAAGCGATAAAGAACTTCCAAGTCAGCAAGAGTACTATAATCTTCAGTGTGTCAGCTGCAGCTTGCACCTTGTGAACAGTGCAGTCCTGAGTTCTCAGGCTAGGGCTCCACTCTCCATTAAATCCCTGTGTTGAATGCAGAGATTTTAATGTGCACAAGCAGCCACATTACTGTCTTTGGGGCTTTTACAGGGCTATCTCCACAGACCAGTCATAGCTCCCGATCCCACCTTCGTCAGGTTAATGTCGATATAGCCCATCACAGGAACGATGGAACATAACAGGGGCTTGCGCTGACATCAGCAAATGCCGGGGCATAGTGGAGCCCTAGCCTCAGGCTTGTACCTGTTCCTGCAGCACCTCCTTGGTCCTTGGCTACACATTTTTATGCATCCTCTGCATCCCTTTAAGTGTAGAGGGAAATTAATGTTTGCAATGTATCCTGGTCTGGCCAAAGTTTAGTTAAACACTAAGGGCCCCCATACACCTTTAGATTTCTCTGTCAAATTTCCTTTAGATCTCCTTTTGTTTTACCAAAACCATGTAATATGAGGGACTTTCTAAACCATCAAGTCTACCTGTGTTCAATCGCAGAGGACCCTATACTACATAGTTGTTGGTAGATCTAAAGGATATCTGACAGAGAAATCTAAAGGTGTATGGTCAGCTTTAAGCCTTATAATATGTGATTGCCCTCTGCCACTGATGTGTATATACATTATATATATATTTTGAGGTAGTACAAAACTTTTTTTTTATTTATCAAACGAATTTCTGTAATTTTCCTGTAAATCCATATTAGACCAATTAGGTAAAGTCCGATTTACTGTGGGTCATAGTGCCCCAGCAAACGAAAATATTTTTTATTTGGATGTTGATATCAATATACAAAAAAGTACAACCAGTTCCATTACATATTTTTTTCATTTAAGAGTGTTGCGCACCATCATATTTCCTACACAATAGGTCACGTAGAAAGGGTAACAGTGATGATGCATTTTAAAGTAGTATTGTTTAAAGTAGTATGACTATAGGGATTACGTTTACACCAGAACAAGGCTTCAACCTAATTTATTGGGAAAGAGATATCATAATACATGTTACACAATTTATAGGATATCAGTTTTTTATGGCCAAAACTTCACGATTTGCCACGTATCATCAAATCGTAGCAGAGTTGTAGCCTTTTATTGTCTTAAATATGTTATAGCATTCTAAAAATCGCCTATTAACAGAAATATTAACGTATAAACTAAAAGGCAAGTCAGAATTAATATAGACATCTACAGGTGATGTGCGAAAAAATTGTATATCGTCCAAAAGTTCCTGTATCTCAGTAATTTAACTAAAAAGGTGAAACTAATATATAAAGTAGACTGATTACATGCAAAGTGAAATATTTCAAGCATGCATTTGTTTTAATATTAAAGAGTATGGCTTATTATTATTATTATTATTAACATTTATTTATATAGCGCCAGCATATTACGCAGCGCTGTACAATACATTAGAGAGGATACAACACAGTATAACACACGGTACAGGTAATGGCACAGGAGGAGTAGAGGACCCTGCCCGGACGGGCTTACAATCTAAT
>CM070037.1:67140353-67157806 GCA_036250615.1 Ptychadena robeensis
TGCCAAGGGAGGAGGTGTAGAGGGAGAAAAGAACTGGGCCAAGGACTGAGCCTTGTGGGCTTACAGATTTACTCTGGGTATAAGGAAGCACAGAGGGACAATACCAGCAGATGACATGGCTTCCCAAATCAAAATTTAGCATCTTATTTGGACACCAAGGACCCAGAGTCTGGAGGAAGAATGGAGAGGACACAATCCAAGATGCTTGAAGCCCAGTGTGAAGTTTCCACTATCTGTGTACAGAGGCAATGCCGCCATCTACCAGGAGATTTTGGAGAACTTAATGCTTCCTTCCACATAGACACAGAGCTTTATGGAGATGCTGAGTTCATTTTCCAGCAGGACTTGGCACCTGCTCACACTGTCAAAAGTACCAAAACCTGGTTCAATGGCCATGGAATTACTGTGCTTCATGGCCAGCAAATTTGCCTGACCTGAACATTATAGAGAACTTATAGCACATTGCCAAGAGAAAGATAAGAGACATGAGACCAAACAATGTAGAAGAGCTGAAGGCCGCTATTGGAGTATCCTGGTCTTCCATAACACCTCAGCAGTGCCCCAGGCTGATGGCATCCATGCCACGCTGCATTGAGGCAGTTAAGAATGCAAAAAGGGGCCCAAACCAAGTACTGAGTACATATGCATTATTACATTATTTAAAGGTTCAACATTTTTCAAATAAAAATCTTTGTTTTATTAATTTCATGCTATATTCAAATTTTCTGAGATTTTGATGCTTTCATAATCTGTAAGCCATAGTCATCAAAAGTATAACAAATAAAAGCTTAAAATATCTCACTTTGCATGTAATCAGGATATTTTATATATTAGTTTCACCTTTTCAAAAACTTTTGGATGGCATTCTAATTTTTCGCAAATCACCTGTATTTATGCCAGAATAAATTTAAGATTTCATTTAAATACTTTGTATTCTTATTTCCTTTCGGGGAGGGGGGATTTAGGCTGCTTTTCACATGATTATTAGCTTGCTTCTCTGATGACTTCAGTTAGCCAAAAAACGGTATCACCTGAACTCCAAACTTGCTGTATTTATCGATGGCTAACACGGTACAACACTCTACTACATTATTGCTATGATCTGTATCCACTTTGTTTATAAAGTATTTTTATCACAGGGCAAAATAGCTCAAGCTCAGAGTTAAACTCCAGACAGTCAACATACTGAGTTGCAACACATTACTAAATATACTATTATGGCATGTGCAAGCAAAATAAGTACTTTCATTTAATTTGGCATTTACCTATTATAAAATAATACTTTTGACTTCTGGACATTTGGACATCTGCTATTATCAAGCCATCTCCCCATGTTATTTAGTTCATACTAAAGATAATGTACTCAATATACCTTGTAATACAATGCGGATACATTTAATGTATTTAAATGTTCCATTGATACCTACTTCCTTCTTTCTTTCCACAAGACTACATGTATTAAATGCACACTTAATATCTTAGTACCTACAGTATCTCATAATATGTCTATATGGTCACCATTTTACCCCATCTCTAGACACTTTACTTGATACTACAGTACTATATAGGCAAGGCTACCAGAACTGGACACAGTGTTCTTAAAGTCTAACTAAAGCTCTTAGTAGATTCATCAGAACCATCATGCTGGTGATTTCTATTGGCATTTCCATCTGGCCAACCACAGTATAAAGGAAATTCAGTTTCCCCTTTTGTGAGCAACAAATTGCATATTATGTTAATTGCCCTTTTAAAATACCTTTGTGTCCAAAGAGAGAACACCCCTGATATTGTGTGAATAGATTATAATATATTTTCATGGGACAACACTTAAGATATGATATTTTGATACAATGTAAAGTAGTCAGTGGACAGCTTATAAATTGGCTATAAAATGTCTTCTTAAAACAACTTAACACACAGCCATTTACCTATGACGAGCCCACAAGTCCGGACAAGCTGGGCTCCCATGAACCCTGCATACCCCAAGAAAGCTATGGTGATTTTCTCTGCAGCCGCAGCATTTTCGGGGCTGCGCAAGTATCCAGATCGCGTCACGGTGACTTGGGGTGGGTGCCGCACTATAGACCTCCATGTTAATGGAGGCGCGCCGGCTTTCCAACTCACATGGACAGGGGCGGGGGGGGGGGGCGGGAATTTTAAACAGTGTACTATGTACACTGCCACAATTGCCCATACCACGCAACAGTACGGGCAGAACGCTAGGGAGGTTAATATCAAAGCGTATGGTAACAATGTTAGTACACCCCTGTACCAGTGAAAATGCCCAAAGTGTAAATATTTGGTGTGGTCCCCCATTATTTTGCAGTTCTGCCTAAGCCTTCTTCAATCTGCTTCACAGATTGCAATGGTATTTTGTGAGGTAGGAGGCATTCACATGGATGTCTGGAAATTCCGTGTTTCTGGCCTCCGGACACCCGAAAAGCACTAATTCCATAAACACTCAATATTAGGAGTCTTTTTAGCTGACTGTCCGATAGAGTTAGTATGGTAGCATTTTTAAACATTTGAACTCATGGGGGGGGGTGCTCCTGGACTGTCAATAGCACAGAAAGCACACGTGTTAATTGCCCCATTCTATTTGCTGACACAAAGGTATTTAAAAAGGGAAATGCACATTTCATGTGCTGAAAAATTCGGCTTTGGAGTATATACGGTAATTTTTTAGACAGTAGACATCACAGAATGTTTCGGTTAAGTAAAATTCTAATTTCTACAATGTTTAATGTACATTAGACATGTATAATGCTCTTTCTCACTTCCCTAGTTTCTCTCCTACTCCATTACAATTCTATAATATCTCTATTTCTATCTCTTCTCTTCCTCAGTCTTCACTTGTTTTTTCTACTTTCTCTAAGTTTTCTTTTTTCTCATCCCAACCCTCTTCCATGTTCACTGTCTTGTTCACTCTTTCACCTCTCTCTAAGCTTGCCTTTCCTACCTCGCCTCTCTCCTCCTCCCTTTTTCTCTCTCATTCTATCATCACATTTTGTCACTTTTTTCTCTCCTCACTTTGTCTTTCTCTCCCACCTCTCCTCTCTTAACTCCCACCTTTCCCTCCCCCTCTTAACTTCACTTCTCACTGGGTATCTGAAGCACAGAGGTAAAGGTGACACTTACTTGTATGTTGCCAAAGGCTCCTGGTCTGGTCCTCTGCTTGTCCCTCTGTGAGGTTCTATCCTCTGTCCCTATTTCTACTCCCCTTTTCTTCCCCCTGATTTTTGTCTTGTATCCAGTCTTTCTGAATTAAAGGCCGCACCCAAAGACGTAAAATAGCTGGGCAGCTGTTTGGCCCTCACACAATGTCTGTTCATGCTCACTATAGTATGTCACATCATATGCAGGAATGCTATATCAATATACATTGAGCTGTGACACCTGCAGGATGGAGACTGGAAAATGATGACCGTGGAGGGTGCACAGTATCCACAATGAGCCCACCAATGCTAGTTTATTGTAATGCATAATATATAATCCATAGATTTATGACAGTTTGCAATCCATATGAGTAAAAATAGTAAAATCCCACGCAGTGTATACAAATGTCTGAGATCTGGGCTGCCCCCACCAACATCACATGGATGCTAAAGGTTGGCAAGATATTTGTTTTTCCATTTAATGGAATTATGAACTAATCTGCAGCACAAAGTTGCCAGGTCCTTGTGTTTTTTTTTGTTCATGAAATGTTGAGAAGGCCAAATGCCAACTTATATAAAATGCTAATAGAGCCAAAACAGAGCAGAAATAAATGTATCAGCAAAAACATAATTCTTTCAAAATTACCTCCTTCAGTGTCTATCAAATGCTGAATTAATATGAAAGTCTATCTGGTCACACTATCACGCAAAATAATAATAATAAAAAATTGTATATACAGTATATACCACCCTTAGTGGCTAGGCCTTTCTCCTTATTTAGATTACTAAAAAAAATCTCCTTTATAAGGCAGTAGTAGAAATGCTAAATAATTGTTGCCTAAGATGATCTTTTGTGGTCATCATGAGCAACAGTATACTTCTGGTATGTTCACCAGATATTTTATGTACCGTACTTGCAGAAAAACAAATGTCAGGATTGTAGAGGATGAAAAGGGACGAGGTGAGCCAATCAGTGCTCAAACCATACACTGCATCAAATTGGTCTGCATGGCTGTTGTCACAGAAGGAAGACTTTTCTAAACATAGTGCACAAGAAAGCCTGCAAACAGTTTGCTAAAGAGAAAAAGACTAAAGAGGTGGATTACTGGAACTGTGTCCCATGGTCTGATGGCACCAGGCAGGGCCGCCGTCAGGGGGGAAGGTGGCAATCTAAGCTGGGCCCGAGCAGCTAAGCAGATCCACAACTTCAAAAGAAGGGGAGTGGTTTTTTTTTGTAAGCAATGGGGGCTGGGATTTCTGAGGGTGGCCCTGACAGCAGGATAAACGTATTTGATTCAGATGGTGTCATGGGTGTGTGGTAGCAACCAGATAAGGAGTACAAAGACAAGTGTGTCTTGTCTCCAGTCAAGTGTGGTGGTGGGAGTGTCATGGTTAGGGGCTGCATGAGTGCTGCCGGCACTGGGGGGCTTCAGTTCATTGAGAGAACCATGAATGCAAACATGTACAGTGTCATACTTAAGCAGATCCCTTCCCTTCACAAACTGGACTAGATAACTTTGTGAGTTGATTGCAAAGTCCCTGAACATCACAAAAATTTCTAGAGATGTAAAGACGGGCAGTGGAAACATTTGGAAAAAAGTGTTGCTCTAGCTATGTAGTTTTTGCATAAATTAAGTTCAAAGTCAAAGTTGATATTTTGACGTGAAAAATTGTGATTTGTCTTTAAACATGGGGAGGACAGGGTACACTCTTGTCTTGGGCCGATCATGTAGAGGGGCCCGGTGGTCAGCTGCTGGGCTGCCTGGTTGGTGGCATGCCTGCCGCTGATGTTGCCGGGTCAGCATGGCAACCACTCCCCGCAACCGCCCCATCCCCCCATGCCCAACAAGTTTTTGGTATTTTTTCAAGTATTGTCCAGGCGAGGGCCCAAATAAATTTCTAGTACGGGACCCCGAGATTTCTGAGGCTGTGGCTGTGTGTTATTTTAAGAGGACAGCAAATTGAAATTTTTATGCATGCTCTACATTATATATGGAAAGTGTCGTATCTTCAGTATTGTACCTAGAAAAGATATTACAAACTATTTACCACAAAGTGAGGGGTTTACTAACTTTTATGAGATAATGTACATGTTGGATTCTCTAACTGTGAGATCTCTGAAAACTGATTGGTTATTATTGGCAGGGTTCACCACTATTAGTATTTTTTAGTTTTTATAAATAAACTGCCAGTTTTCCTCTCTCCACATCCCAGGGACCTCTCTCTGCTCTCCTGTGACTGGCTACTTCCCAACTTTCCTCTCACAGCTTTGGAATTCATGGAAAACCACCAACTATATTGTGTCAGCTGCAGCCCTTCCCTCCTTCTTGGCCACAGCCTGTCCCTGATCAATTACGTTCACACCATTATACTGTAGGGAGATCTGCTATAGTGGAGTACAGGAGGTAAAAAGCTAAATGATACTTTAATAAGAATTATGGAATTAATAATTTTTTATAAATGTGACATTAACAACACAAAATACCAGCCAAAAATAAGAAGATTAAACTAAAAGCCCATAATAAATATAAAAAGAAACACCAACTTTGTTGCAGAATTTATTGGAAATTCAGAGATTTTCATTGCATTATGCATTTCTACCACTTGATGTCCTTACTCTGTTTACCAGCATCATTCAACCTGTAACGGGCAGGTGTCGGGTAGTGAACCAGGAACAACTCAGGGAACCAGTATAGTGCAACTTGTACTTTCTTGGCGTACAGCACAACAATTGAACTGTTCAATCTTACATATAATGGAGGGTAGTCTTTAGGCTTCACACCGCACTGCAAAGCAGCAGCGGCAAGTTAGTGTGATGTAACAGTCTGGTACCCAAACCTCCGGCACAACAACAGACATTTCCTAAGGGCACCCACGGAGGTCCTCCGATGCTCCACCCAGCTCCAGACGTCTCCTGCTCCTGGGCTCTCTCAAGGCCTTCCTCTCGGGTGGAAGGAATCCACCCTACTTTTCCCTTCCTCAGCGGCCCCTGTGACCGAAAGGCAGTTGGCACAGTTCTGTACTCCGGACACAGGTTTTTCTGCTTTAAAACCACCCGTATGCTCCTTCTGACAAATTTCCGATCACGGGGAGACTGGAGACAGACTCCTTTCTCTTCTTTACCCAGGTCAATGAGCCCTGCCTTTCTGTCCGGAAGGGCTTTGACACTATGCTGGGCCCCCCTCTAGTGTCGGAGGACAAACTGCAGCCTCTGAACCAGACTCTTCCCTTTCACTGATGGGCTCCCCTTTTCCTTTAGTGACCTGAGAGGGGTCCCCACTACAAACTTCTTCTAACCACAGATTACCCCAAACTTGCTAGTCCTCATGAATGAACAGTGAAAAAGTCACTCTGCTTTCATCTCCTGTCATCGTGCTTATTGGCTCCTTGTACTGCTCTTTCACTCTATCTCTTCTCTAAAAGGAGTGGAAGAGACTGATACTTAAATAATAAATAAATAAATATCATTATGTATTAACTGTATTAACTGTTAGAAGTCTGCATCACATTGACTTTTTTAAGCCACCACGTGGTCATTTTAGTAATTTGGTAATTCTGGAGTAATTCAATGAATCCTCACAGTTAATGCTTCATGGACAGGACCAGAGAGCAGAATGTAGACTTCATCCATACTGTTACTTACTTGCCCAGCCTGTTAACTGATAGCCAGTTGGCGACCAAGTTGTATTGCTTGAAAGCATGAGGGAAAAGTCATACTTTGGCTAGACAATATAGGAAACACAAATTTGGCTAAACAGAACGGATACGTTCAGCATTTTATATGTACCATGTTTTGCTGATCTGTCCTGAAGAAGCTGGCAAAGATGCCAGTACATTGTGTATCTTGTGGTTATTGACACCAATCATTATACAAGAGTTCATGGTATTTTTAATGCCTACATATTTGGAGGGCATTGCAGAGCTGTTTGGATATTTACAAGCTCTTCCTTGACAGAAACATTTTGATTTGGCAGAAAATATGCAGAAAGAGATGCCAGTAGAAAGTGGCTCAGTGATAAGTGTTCTAGCCTTACAGCACCAGGCTTACAGTTTGAGACCTCAGCCAGAGCACTGTATGACAGAAGTTTGTTTTTCACCCATGTTTCCTCCCACATTCCGAAAACATAGTGTTAGTTTAAATATATTCCCCAATATAAATTACCCTTGTATGTTCCACTCCTTCAACACTCAAATGTACAGCGCTGTAATCATTTTAAGGGTCCCCATACACCTTTAGATTTATCTGTCAGATTTCCGTTAGATCTCCTTTTGTTTTACCAAAACCATGTAATATGAGGGACTTTCTAAACAATCAAGTCTACCTGTGTTCAATCGCAGAGGACGCATAGGACTACATAGTTGTTGGTAGATCTAAAGTATATTTTACAGAGAAGTCTAAAGGCGTATGGCCAACTTAAGGACACGCTCCCACATTAGCGATTCTAATTGTGGCACGGAGCCGCGATAGATCGCCAGCACCCAGCAACCTTCCGCAGGCTCCCGTGGTCAGAATCGCAGCTGTGTGATTGCAGCCAGGAAGTGGGGGGTGCACCCCGCCTGATCACGCCCATAGAGAGTGAATGGGCGCAATTTTTAATTCAGGCCGCGATCAGGGGCAATAGGCCGCACGATTAAAATCGTGTCAGCCCCGTGGCTGATCGCCTATGTGGGAACATAGCCTAGAGGTAATTACCTATTTATTTTGGGAATGGCCAGCAATACAGGGTTTAAGGACCTATGTAAAGCGTACAATTTCTTTTAGATCTACCAACAACTATGTAGTGCTGGGTCCTCCCTGATAGAATACATAGTGATTGGAAAGCTCCTCATATTACATGGTTTTGGTAGAACAAAAGTGGAATGTACGGAAATTGTATGGTAAGAATGAAGGGTGTATGGAAAATGTATTCATTTACTTAATTCCACTGGGGTCTTCAACCCTGCAGACATATCCTCCACTACTTTTATCCTGGTATTTCTATATTAATGATCTGTACACAATGATTGTTCCCCTTAACCAGCAAGGTTAACAGTAAAATGAGGTATTAAACTACATTATATGCTAACTCATATTTTACTAAAATAGCTGCCATCTCATAGGTCCCCATATGGTCTCTTTGGCTTGAAGGACATGTTCTTTACGTTTCCTTCTTCCTTTCACCTATATTATTTGCTATTTAGGATAATATGTTTTCTTGTGTGCCATACAGGTCTCTGTTTTTTTTGTGAAATGATTTATACCTTGTACAAAAATAAAATTTGTCCTACTTCCTGTGAGTTCTATATTTGAATTGTACCATAAAAAATATTATTGATACAGATTATTGGCCGCTCATTTTATTTTGATTGTAATTTGAAATATAACTAAAGCACCCCATACACGCTTCGATTTGCGAGTGATCGATCGGTATGTGCGCTCAAGGCGGCCATAAATCAAATGCTCAAACCGTCCGTAATGTTTAGATCGATTTGCTTATTTTGGAAAGTAAATCCAGCACACAAAGGGTTTTAATAATGAAAAAAAAACAATTTTGAGGTTTTCATTACCAGAAAACAGGTTAAGAGTTGTACCCGCTGCACATCCCTGATGTGACAACTAGATGGCAGCAGCTGGCAGATGTCAGGAGCCATATTGCCTATTTTAGGCTGTGTCCCTTATAATAATGAAGGTAATATATCTTTGTGTTATTGTCATATTTATTTATCTTCTGTTTTTTATGAAATCACTACAGGATTTATAAGCAAGCAGGACAAACCACAGAACGCTTTGAGGGGAATGTATCGCTCTAGTCTAAGATCTACCGCTGCTGGTGAGCAAGCACCATCTCAGCAGCAAGTTTGTATAGCAAAATCTTTTAGCAGATATGAAATTCTATAAAAAAAATAATTCAGTGAAGACAGGGTCACAAACGTAAACAGGGACCAAGAGAGATGTGTCTTTTTTCTTTAGAGTGAAGCAGTGGCAGCGGGACTGGGAAACGTTTTCAATAATAACACTCTTTCTTTAAGGAGAGCTGGACTTTATATTGAATCAGGCCCCATCTGCTTTCCATTTGATAAAGACTACACTAAATACTTCCAGAATTGTATTTGCCTAGTTTCCTGTGTTATATGTTGCAGTTAGTAATGTAGCATTAATTACCAAAGTGCATAAACTTTTTTGTGGGATTAAATCACTTAAGACCTCAGTAGTCATCTTAAATATATATACTACAGGTTGCGTGTTTAAGCTAGTCATACATGGGTAAATTTTTGCACGATGAATTTTAGATTAGATTGCCTTGTGCAATTTAAACATCGATCGTCAGTCTAAGGGTTTGTGTCGATTGCACCCATACATTTGAATGGGGTCACCTCCACAGCTGCAGTCGGCTGCAACTGGGCACGGACGCTGCCATAGAGATGAATGGGTCTCCATCCATGGATTGTTGCCTGCAGATCCATGCCGCAGTTTGAATCCTGGAGACCGTGGAAGATCACTAGGTGTGATTCAAGCCGTGGCGGAATGCGAAAGTGGAAACATGGCCTAAGGACTTGTCCCCACTTGAGCAATCACCTGTGACACGATTTATATCACGGAAATCGAGGGTGATCGCCGCAATGCATTTGATGGGGCTTATCCCCACAACCACGATAAGGCGATCATTCCCACAATATGCCCTGCCCCCCCCCCCTCACCACTTCCTGCCTGCAGATGCCGTTCTAATCGTGGCAGAACGCAAAAGTGGGGACATTGTCTATCATTGATTGATTGTACCACCACACAGTGTGATTGATTTAAACATGATTCCTTTACCCAGATCGGCGCGCATGCTCCATTGTAGGTCATATACAAATACCTAGAAAACCAATCAGATATTTTTATGATCAACTAAAATGTACCAACATGTCCGATCACTTTTCTATTGATTTGTGATTGATTTCAACACGACTTTTCTTTGATCGTACCAGATGGGCAGGAATTTATAGTTTTAAGTCGATAGAACGGAAATATGGAACCATGTATGGCCAGCTTTTGTTGAGTTTGATATGGCAGATAAAAGCTGATTCTATTTGCATTGTTGAGTTAAAATACACTTTATTGGAGGAAGCGCTGCTGCTCTGTGCAGGGAGGGGTGCAGCTGCATGAGTCGTATGGGAATGGTCCACATTCCACACAGCAGAGGTCAGACATCTCCTGTGGCTTCTAGGATCTGAGTTCATGGAGATGCTAAACTCGCTGACATAAGCCATCTAGTCAGCTGTACCTCACCCATCTTTAGATCCTGGCTCTTTGCTCATCTCTTTGTTCTTGATTTGTTCTCTTGTTCTCTGGAAAGGCATATTCATCCATTAAAGGTGCACACCAGTGGAAAGTAAAAATATTATTTTTAGAAAGAAAGGGCAGTAAGGCTTTTCATGAAATTGGTCCAGTTTTTAATCTAGACTTTGTTTTATTCATCCACCCTACTCCTTTCTGGTTCATTGGACAATCCTGGAACATATCCACTGCGATGCTGGAACACAGCGTTTGCTGGCTCTCAGACATAGAAAGCCTGATGTATATACCAAAACTAAGAATATCAAAGCCAACAGTCAGATGAATCCAGTAAATTTGAACTAGGGACCCAAGAAGCAGTGAGAGGAAGTAACACCAGGACTTTGCTTACATTTAGGTGTGTCTGGACAATAAAATCAGTACATCTCTGCCATATATAAACATAACCACAGGTATTGTCTCTTTGAAGACACTACTCATTACTTTGTGTTGATTTCCTAGATATCCATTGATCTCCTAACCTCCTTTTAATTGTTCCTACCATGGCACTGAAATCAAAAGCAGTGTTCATATCAGTTCATTTTTGCTGGGCTATATTCCATAGTCCATCACCAAGTATTTCCACTTAAATAAACAAGGGCATGGGGACTTTAAGGGCCGATCAATGTGTAAAAACAATACATTTAATGAACAAAGTACAGAAATAACAAAGATTGGTCATATCACAATTAATACACAATGTTGTACATGTGTACATCTGTACACGTGCTATTGACAAGTAAAAAAATTTCTAAATGGTGCAATTGTCACCCTAACATGTGTTTCGTTGGAACATTCTTCAGGGGGTATAGTGCTTCATCTATGCGCCAAATCTACATATAACATCAATACAAGGATATCAGTCATATTTTGTGTTCCTTGTTCCTAAATAACAGGTTTTCAAGGTGATGGTGTATTGGAGAGGGGATGACAAAAAAGAAGTAAGGGGGTTAAATCCCCAAAGCACAAGCTAGTGGGAGCCAACAGCTATTTTGGTTCCCGGTTAAGGGTATGGATATATTGGACATTTTTGGTACCTACTATTTCGGCTGTTGGGGCATGGGCAATATGCTCATAAGCCAACAACCGCTGAGAATAGAAAGCATTTCAAACCAATGCGTTTTGTGGCTCAACACCACTTCATACAGCTTCTCTCTCACTGACAGCTCACTGCCGGAAGAGTCTGGAGACTGCATATCAACATTGTTACTCTGATGAAGTGACGCTGAGCCAGGAAACGCGTTTAAACTGCATTTTACACTTTAACAATAAAGTTCAGACAAACTTTAAATCTACGGGCGCCTCTCTCATGCCTTTTTTTCTACTGGGAGACTTTTTCTTTTATATGATTGTAATGCCTAGTTCGGA
Source organism: Ptychadena robeensis (assembly GCA_036250615.1). Taxonomy (NCBI): domain Eukaryota; kingdom Metazoa; phylum Chordata; class Amphibia; order Anura; family Ptychadenidae; genus Ptychadena; species Ptychadena robeensis. Next base: position 67,152,174 of record CM070037.1, read on the forward strand.
GTTAATGTGGACAAGAACCCATAAGAAAACAATTACTCACCTATGTAAAAAGACATGGTTTCTCCGGGTGGGGCTACCACTGCACGGACACCCATAGGGAATGGAGAGCCAGCAATCTGCGTATAGATGGGACCAAGCTAGACCATCAATCTACATGTTCACCAAAGTAAATATTGAAAAAGGAGAAGCATAAGGGAAAGAAAAAAGGAAATGTATGTGGATGGGAACCAATCCCCAATCATCTAAGGTGCTCACTGTGTGACTGTGTTGATGCGATTTATTGCGATTGTATTTGATGGGGCTTATTCCCACATCCATGATCGGACGCCTATGATCTTAAACACGGCTCACCGCCTTTTTGATCAAGGGCCACGGGTGGTCGCGGATGATCGCGCCCATAGACATGTATGGACGTGATCAAAAAACACACATGGATACTATTTTTAAAAGCGTCCATTAATTCCCCATGGGCACAATCAGGGGCGATTGTGTGCGGTTGGACATGATTTTAATGTCCCACCCACCAACTAAAAATTGCAGTTGAGGTTCTTAAAGCTAACTATATATACACTATATAATAGTGAAATGGTGTCACCCCAGTTCAGATCGCACACATCAGACTGGGTTGTATGTGTGAAAGATGGTCAGCATTAAAAATGAACCTGTACGTTTGGCTGTGAAGGAAAGATGGGGGGTCCCATTAGGCTCCTCATGTTAGTTATAGAAGTACAGTGCGGACAGTCATTGCAGCCAATGGAGTAAATCCCATAAAAACATATTTTGTGGATGAAACTATGATAATGTCGGCTGTTGTAGCTGCCAGGCAGATGTGAGAGTGCTGACTTTGGCTCCTCTCAGGTTGTAACACCATCCCATCTCTCCAAGTATGCAGAGCCTGGCTGCCACTACAAGCCTCAGACAATCCAGAGATACCTGGAGCCGTGTGAGGAACAGATGCTCCTTCTTCTTCATTCAGGATATTGTGCTTGTAATTAGGATGGGTTGGTTGTTACATAGGGGATCATTGTCTAGGTGTTATAAAGGCTTATCCAGATGTTTCTCAAGACATGTTTCCTGTTCTCTTCAACACTTTTCAGTCACAAACTGAAAAGCTTTGTAAAAGCACCTCCATTGAACAATCAAGGATATCCTGGACACAATCGCCATACCAGATAGATAGCTGCAGGGCAGCCGAACAAGGCTTGTACTGGTACACGGTAACAGTATATTGCTCAAAGTATTGCTTCTATTATACATTCTAATATTCTACAACTGTTGGTATTATAATAAAGTGGAAGAAAGTAAGGACAGCAGTAGTATGCCACATGATATCACAAAGTGGGGCAACCAAATGCAGAAATTGTCGACTTCTTGAAAAAACAAGGGCTACAGCCCTGCACACTTTATATGTTCTATAGATAAGCTTAAGAACAGTGTGTAGAGTGTTTAATGTAGTGGGATTCCATGTCCGAAAAGCTGTACCCATGCCATACATGTGCGATGCAAAGCATGGGATGCATTGGTGTAAACTATGCCACTGTATTCCATATGGACGTATGGCACTTCTCTGTCTGGCAATCTGATGGGTTATTATGGGTTTGGCACTTGCCTGACTGCACTGTGCCAAGTGGAAAATTGATTGGAGGGGAGATTATGGTGTGCTCCCAACTTTGGATTGTGGGGATTGTGCAGTGCAACATGACAGCCAACCAGTACACAAAGTTTGGTAGAGTTTGGTGTGTAAAAACTGACTTGCCTGTACAAAGACCTGAACTCAACCCAATAAAAGACTTTTGGGAAGAATAAGAGCATAAACTGTGAGCCAGATCTTCTCATCTAACATTAGTTCCTGGCCTCACATGTGCTCTTCTGAAAGAATGATCCAACATTTCTATAAACACATCCCTAAACTTTTTGAAAAGCCTCTGCAGAAGAGTTGAAGCTATAATAGCTAAAAAGGGGGCACCAACTTCACAGTAAAGCCTATGGATGTAGAATGGGATGTCAGTAAAGTGAATCCTTCAATAAAATCTTATTGTTTAAAAAAAAAATTTATCCTGTCACTGTGTTCAGCAGTCAAACACTGTATGTTGTTAGTTTGGCTACAGGGCCCTGGACTCTGGAATGGGAGCAAAGGATCTGGGTGGGCCTTCCCATTCCACTTAGATACACTTACTGGACCTTAGCAAGTTGGCTAGTGTGTCTCCAAAAAAAGAGCGCCTGATCAGGTTGGAGACACTGTGCTGCCTGAGCAGAGGATACCAGAGGGCACACAAGGAGTCTGGGCCCCAGGCACAGGCTTGTCAGCTTCCTGTCAAAACAGAGACGTACAGGAGATTGTGGCAGATTAGGGCTTGTTTCCACTTGTACGGAAGCCCGCGGTTGACTACAGGGCAGACGAAACTGCGCCCATGTAGTTGAGTGGGCTAGTCCCCGGTCGACCGAGTTTTTAGGCGGCGGTCCGCGCTGTTCCGCGGCCGCCCAGCACTGACCACGGCCATAGAGGTGAATGGCCCCAGCTAACAACTGCATAAGATGCGGTTCTTGGCGGGGGCGAATCTAAGTGGCTGCAATCGCGCGGCCGGTAGCCGCACAAGTGGAAACAAGCCCTTACACTGTACTCTGGCGTGCTTCCCCACCCTCCACTCTACACATCACTGCCGTCATCGAGGCGCGGGCTATGTGTGCGGGGAAAAGCGACGCCCCCTCCATTAACATGGAGATCTATGGCACCCCCCCTCCCTGCCTCTTCGGCATCACTAATGACACAAAAGACAAGGGGGCAGGAAAAGATCATGCATCGCTGCAGGTTCACAGATGACAGATTATGCCCAATCGATTATGCCCGATCCAGGCACGGCCACAGTTTGTACTAAGAAACTGACTTCTGGTTATTTATATTTTGAGGTAGCTAATAGGGATGATGATCATGACGTTGATGTTGACAGTCAGGGTACAGAACGGTTCTTAGATTACATGGTGCATTCCATGGTGTGTGAATAAGGTGCTGCCAGATAGGGGAGGACTGAGACATCTTGGCCTGGGGCAAAGAACAAGGTGCAAGATGAAGGGTTGTCACTGAACAGGTGAAAGTTGTTGCTGGACAGGTTGCTGTTTGGGTTGGTTGGTGTCACTAAATTTGGTTATTACTACAAATACAAAGTGTCAAGTTCCAGTGGAGCTATATGACTCTCCCATTTGGATCCTGGAAGAGTGTTCCATGTCCCCCTCTACTGAAATGGAAAGAGGGGGAATTGAGTGACAACACATTGCAAGATGTATTTTAAGCACCACACTTGATATACTCAGTGGGCTACCTTTAACTTGACACCACAAGTGAAACTGAGGTGACATGCCCCTTGTAACCCCTAGATTAATGTTGCAGCAATCAACCACCATCACTGACTGCTGAGATATCAGGGAGAGAGCCTGAGAATCTTCAGACAGCGACTTCAGTGGCCTGTTCTGACATGACCAACCAGTCATTACCTTGCCATTGTGTCACTTTGGATAAAGCTTCAGTGACGTAGCTGGGTGTAGCTGTCTTGTGTCTCAAAGTCAGCAGGTTTCATAAAGATGTATTGCAGGCAAAGCAGGACACACTCACACACGTCATTTTGCATTTAGATGTGTGCGTGCGTACACAATCATACGCACAAAGACAGACAAAGAGCTTAAGTATTCCTTCTGCCATAAGCTGCAAAGGAAAAACACCAACTACTGTGTTTCCCCGATGATAAGGCACAGTCTTATATTTTTTGAAACGCCAAAATATGCCCTAGGTCTTATTTTCAGGGAGATGTCTTATTCTGATCACTCGGTGCCAAACATAGTCCCCTTTGATCACTATGTGCCAATCATTGTCCCCTTCTGATCATTCTGTGCCATGAATTGTGCTCTTCTGATCAATCTGTGCCATGAATTGTCCCCATTTGATCACTCTGTGCCAATCATTGTCCCCTTTGATCACTCTGTGCCAATCATTGTCCCCTTTAATCACTTTGTGCCAATCATTGTCCCCTTCTGATCACTCTGTGCCATTCATTGTTCCCTTTTGATCACTCTGTGCCAATCATTGTCCCCTTCTGATCACTATGTGCCAATCATTGTCCCCTTTGATCACTCTGTGCCATTCATTGTCACCTTCTGATCACTATGTGCCAATCATTGTCCCCTTTGATCACTCTGTGCCATTCATTGTCCCCTTCTGATCACTCTGTGCCATTCATTGTCCCCTTTGACCACTCTGTCCCATTCATTGTCCCCTTCTGATCACTATGTGCCAATCATTGTCCCCTTTGATCACTCTGTGCCAATCATTGTCCCTTTCTGATTACTGCTGGGTAACAGACTGTGTTATGACAGGGATCAGCAGCTTGCTTGTCTTTCCTGAACTGGGTGTCTTATTTGCGGGGTGTGGCTTATTTTAAAGTTTTGGGCAAAAATCGGGGGGTGGCTTATTTGATGGGGATGGCTTATCATAGGGAAAATTTGGTTTATACTCGAGTCAAGAGATTAAAATGTAAAATGTTTATGGGCAGACTACATGAGTGAAGATGTAGGGAAGGGTTGTATGGACATTAGAAAAAAAAAGTTATTGCTAAAGAAAATTTTTTTTGCATAAAATAGACTCAAAGTCAAGTCAAACTTTTTTTAAGTCTACCGAACTTCGAACTTAATTTATGCAGTAATATTTTTATTTAAAATGTTCCCTCAACCCTTGTTTACATCTCCAGCTTTTGGTGATGATATCATGTTCAGGGGCTTTGCAGTTAGCTTACTTGCAGAAGGCTTATACCTAAGTTCCGTTTTTTCAGACTTTTTTTGTAAAGTAAGAGGCCTCAGTTTATATTCAAGATGGCTTATACTTGAGTATATATTGTACTTTAATTCAGCTGCCTTGTTACATACATTCAAAGTTAATACACTGATATTAAGGGCACATTTTAGGGGGGTTTCCACAATAAAGTTCTGGAGAAGAGGGAATTCTTCATTGTGTTCCCACCTTCTGTCCAGGAGCATCAGATGGCAGTGCCCCCTGCCACGTGCCCTTCTTCTAACCCCATGTCCCTGCAGGACACAGACTTAACATTGCCTAGCTAAGGGCCCCTGCAATAATGTGCTACCAACACAGACGTTGCACTGAACACTTGTTAAACTACCTAGTCCAAGGGTTACAGGTTAAATTTTCTGGGATTACTTACTTACAGTATTCTGTGGCAGACATGTTCATTTATCTAGACATTTCATAGAACAGCGATATTTCTCAACTGCATAGGGAATGTGCAGTGACCTGTCCGGGCTGTCACTCCAGACTCAATTAGACATAACGAGGGGTCAGCAATGTTTCAGGAAGGTCACAAGCAGATACCTGATAGACAAGAACAGGCAGGCATCAGGTTGGCTATTGAAGTTAAAATGCCTTGGGTCTTATGGCTCTGGCCTAAAGTAGATCTAAACACAAACACTAATATCCTTAAGTAATTTTACCATGTTAATTAAATAATTTCTGCAGCTTTGATGTGAATCTTAACTGATGATCCTGCCATGAAGATCCTTGTTCTTCCAACCCACAGGTGGAGACTTCAAATGCTCATGGTGGCACACTTTCCACTTTCCCAGGCATGGTGCAC
>CM070037.1:67162040-67174323 GCA_036250615.1 Ptychadena robeensis
ATACATGTCAGTACAGGCAGCAGACCCCATGTACACATGTCAGTACAGGCAGTAGACCCCCATATACACATGTCCGTAGAGGCAGCAGACCCCATGTACACATGTCAGTACAGGCAGCAGACCCCCATATACACATGTCCGTAGAGGTAAGAGCAGGGCGGTGTGGGTACACCATCTCTCCTCCGCAGTGTCTGGGCTGCGGATGCTGACTTGCTGTATCGGGATGTGTCCAGCAGGCGGGGCGATGCTGCACAGATGGGGATGATGGACGGGCAGGGTGTGGCTCGCAGTCAGCCAATCAGCTTACCGATCTCAGCCACACCTCCACTGCAGCAGCATCCAAGGATGACATCATGGTGGGGAGGGACACGTCACCAACATCTGCTGCTTTGCTGTTCCTTCCGTGGCTGCAGATCGCGTCTTCTGGGGCTTATGATGGCATGGGATGCTAAGCCATCTGCCGCTGGGACTACAAGTCTCATCATCCTTACACATGCCCAATGCACAAAGGATAAGCGTTTACTGGCTTCAGAGGCACATGGGATAAAGGCATTCTGCGCTGGGAGTTGTAGTTCCACAGAGGGTGGAGGGTTGAGCAAACTGACCAATAGGGAATATTCCTTTGTTATGGAGCAAGTGACAAAGAAAATCTTGATGTTCTGATTGGGTCAACACGAGGATAGGAATGCTGGAGGTTGTAGTTCCTTTACATTGAAAAAACTAGCCTACTGATCAGGCCATGATGGGGCTTGTAGTCCTTGTATCCTTGATGGAACAGCTACTAAAGACAGGACTGGAAAACCAATCAGTGATGCTGGGATCTGTAGTGTTACAAAAGTGTGTATAGAGTCTGTCAGTGTTGATGCTGGGACTTGTAGTTCTGTAACAGCTGGACTGTGCAGACATTTTATGCCTTGGGCTTATGTCGGACTTGTATCTCACAACTCACTTGTGGAAAGGCACATCACACAATGGTCAGCAGTAAATCCCAGCTTCTGCCCTGAGTGATTATCATAGCCGCTGGCTTCTGATTGGTTGCAGTAGGTGACCACACTTTGCACGTTTTTCGTTGCAATATACAACAGGAAATTCTAGGACCTGGTGGGGAGAGCTGAGCATGTGCTCCCTGCCATAGTCTATAGCAGTGGTGGGCAACTGAGATGGTATGGAGGGCCACAAGTGCGGCCCTCGGCATTACTAAAGGGCCGCACATAACTTTTTCAATCTATACTGACTTGTATAAGTATTTTATAATGAATAAATGGCAGCAGGCATTGCTGGAAGACATTATTTTTCATTTTTAAAAACAAAACTTGATTTAAATGATACTTCAAGCATTAGGGAACACTGTAGTATGCTAATGCACATTTTGTGTCATATATATCATCACCTTATGTGCCCCTATTCTGTTCCTCTCCTCTTCCCGCTGTAATAAGATCCGTCAGCGGGGGATCGGCCGACAGGTGAGATCCTATGCCCTATGCATTAACAGTTAGGTTTCGAGGGCCGCAAGTGGAGGACTGAGGAGGACCGCTGAAGCAAGTAGACCCCGTGCTACAGGTTGGGCACCTGGGGTCTAAACAACGCAGTTTGATTTTTTCATTCAATCAACTTAAAGCAATCATCCAAGGTAATCATTTAAAACTTAACCATAAGTATTGGAGTTTTAACCTTAAAATGGATGGAGCAGGGATCGGACATGATTATAAATTTCAGTTGGTTGTACAATTATATGACAGGTTGTCTTGGTATTTCCATTGCTTTGTAACTGATGGTATTATGTTCACAGGGCTTGGGAAAGGAATGCATCGGTTTCGAATTGACCAAACTACCAGGCCCCCATACACCTTACAATCTTACCATACAATTTCTGTACAATCAACTTATTTTCTACCAAAACCATGTAATATGAGGAGCTTTCTAATTCTTCCAATCACTGTGTATTCTATCAGAGGGGGGCCCGGCACTACATAGTTGTTGGTAGATCTAATGGAAATTGTATAGTAGGATCTAAAAGTGTATGGGGGGGGGGCTTAAGTGGCAGTACCATCGATTGATCGCACAATCCCATAGAAGATGTAAGATTGATGGAGTCTTATGGTAACCATACACACTTTGATTTCTTCATTAGAACAACTTAAAAAATACATATCATTTAAAAATTGATAAAATGTTTACCTGAATTAAATCAAACATAAAATCAATTGAGCAGTGAACGGACATGTTCAGTTGATTGTTCAAGTCTGTGAAGGGTTTTCTTGGTATTTTTGCATGCTCCCATGATACTATGGAGCATGCACAAAGGACTTTGGATATCGATTGATCGGTTTTGAATTGATCACACTGTGATCAAGCCGATTGAATCTAAGATTGATGAAACAAAAGTAGATGTTCTGCCTCTCTGTGGATTTCCCGACCTCTCCTATTGCTTTCCTCATGACTCCTCAGAAAATCTAACACAATGGTGTATAGACCTGGGAGATCTCACCAAAGGCGTCCCCCAGAGATCCTCCTGATGGCCCCAATCTCACAGATGGTCCAATGTGGTGTACAGACAGCTGTGTATATAAAACTCCCTCCCAGGAGCTCTGCAGGTAAATTATTATTAACGTTTATTTATAAAGCACCAACGTATTACACACTGCCCAATCAAGCTTAAAATCAAACATATCAAACAATTTTTCTAAAGGATATTCACGAACCTCATAAACATGAACTCCAGTCCAGCCTAGGCTGCTTCAGCCCTGACCATAGAGCAGGGGTGGGCAAACTTTTTCACTTGTGGTCAAATTTTGTCATGGTGTGTTAATTTTGACAGAAGGGCCGGAGTCTGTAAAGCTGGAAATAAATGTGAAGATATGGGATAGATCGATGGTCACTTCGAGCACCGTGCATGCTCACAACCATCTCTCTGGCCCATATCATATGCGGCCATCCCTGTTTTTGAGCAGGACCAATCAATCCCGCTCGAAAACTGGGATATCGGACATGACCGTAAACCACAGTCGATGTCCATTGCCATTGTCCATGAAGACCGTGGGGTCTCCAAGCAATGGACATTGACCGTGGTTTACAGTTATTTCCAATATCCCTGTTCGAGTGGGATTGATTGGTCCTGCTCGAAAACAGGGGTGGCCACATATGATATGGGCCAGATAGATGGCCGTGAGCGGCATGGTGCTCGAAGCGACTATCGGTCTGGCCCATATCTACACGTGTGTTCCATGCTTTCGATTTCTCTGTTAGATTTCCTTTAGATCTCCTTTTGTTTTACCAAAACCATGTTATATGAGGGATTTTCTAAACCATCAAGTCTACCTGTGTTCACAGAGGACCCTGTACTACATAGTTCTTGGTAGATCTAAAGAATATCTGTCAGAGAGATCTAAAGGTGTATGGCCAGCTTTAGATTCTACTCCTATCTTAAAGGTTGCCATACACTGCCTGATTTGCACACGGTTTTTCAGGCGATCGACCTTTGTGCGCACTCCTGCCAATCGCTCAGTGGTCGTTTGGCCGAAAATTGGGTGTCCATACCTAGTGAGATAGACCAGGAATCTTCCATGTGTCGAATTGCACTGTGATTTGACATGCCGGTAAATTCCTGGCCGATTCCATTCAAAGTAATTTCCGGCACGCAAAGGGTGCCCACCGATCAGCTGAGAAGCTGGCTGCAGCGGTATGATGTCATCCCGCTGAAGTCCATCCCTCATCTATCGAGGGAGAATCGCCTCGTGTATGGGTACCTTTAGACCAGTGCACATGCTCCATAATATGATCGGATACAAACCATTCCAAACACCTAAAAAGGATTTTCTAACTCGATCGATCACAACTTCTCCATTTCCATCATTTCGATCAGTCAGGTAAAAAAGAAATCCATTTATCAGTAGGCAAAAACTATTGATTTTTTAGGATAATCGAACAGACCCGTCTCCATTTTGAGACTATAATCAAATAAGGGCCCATTCACACTATATGCGTTTTTTGAAGACATGCGTTGCATGCACATTACGCATCTGCATGTACAGAGCATGAAAAATGCGTGCAGTAGGACGTTATAAACAAAATGCATGCGCAAACGCATGCTGTGTGAATGGTAACATTGGTTTTCAGGGAGAAAACGCATTACTGTAAGAACACGATGCAGCGCGTATAGTGTGAAAGGGCGTTTTGTGGCTGTATTTGGCCCTTATGTCTGTGGCACTCATTTCGTGTTGCTGTCTGTTCTTTATCTACGCTCCTCAGCCGTTATATGTCTCTCGTCTGCTCACGACGTTACATTCTCGCCCGTCTCCACCCCCTGGCATTATCAGACAGACAAGATCCGCAGCCCAGACTCCTCAGCATGCCCGGCAGCTTTCGCTGATGTCTTTATCTGAGCGGAGAGCAAAGCATAATGGGATAATCACCCACAGACACACTGACACACAAAACCCAGGCTGGGCTGTGTATGCCTCCGGGTGATGTCATCTGCTGGGCATGACTGGCATTTGTGCAGGTGGAAACTAACCGGATCACCATTCTGCCTTTCTATGTGTCTGTATGTGGGTAGGTTGTCACTCTTCCAGGTCATGGTATATCTGCAGTAATAACTAGATATAGTAACTAGTGACACCTTCCTAAGATAGAGCACAGCAGGTCTAGAATGTCCAGTGCATACAAGTGTGAATGGTATTGCACACCAAGCATAGTATCCCATCGCAAGTGTGAAAGAGCCCCTACTGCAAATAAAAACCGTACGGTACATAAGAAGTCTTCAATTTCTGGACCAGCCTTCTTGTAATGGTTTGTCCTGTCTCAACCATTAATGTCATAGAGTAATTACACAAATAGTTGTGGCCCTTTAAAGAGAACTGAACAAAGACCTTTATGGCAGGATCACCAGGGATTTTTTAAAAGAAAGCTGTAGTCTTAAAAAGATGGAATCACATTAATATGAAAACCATGTGGTTTTATGCAGTGGGTTTATATATACTCTGACCCTATAGCACAGGGTAGAGATGGTTGAATTTTTTTGTCAATTTTGAGGGGATAGGGGTATATAAAAAAAAGTATGGCACTAACATAAATAGTTTTTGCATAAATTAAGTTCAAAGTCAAGTCAAAATTTTAAAAAATCAAAATTTTGACTTTGAACTTAATTTATGCAAAAACTACAAGTGCTAGAGCAAAAAAATCTCTACATCTCCAGCAATTTTGGTGATGATACCATGCTCAGAGGCTTTGCAATTAGCTCACAAAGTAAGCCAGTCGAAAAATTTGACCATCTCCAGTCCAGGGGCGGGGACTTTTTGACTCATGGGCCATAATGCTTTTCTAACTTTCACAGAAGGGCCGGAGCAAGAACCTGTAAGGATCGTGCAGCATAGGTGTCCTTAGTTCTTGTAGCCCAGACAGGAAATGTAAGAAAAGAAAATATATATGAAACAATACTACACAGGTTCAGAATGAGGGCCTGCGGTAACACAGGGTTTTATTTAAGGTAACAGGCACTGTGTTTCTCTATTGGTGTGACTTAAGGTAGCCATACACAGGTCGACTTTCCACTCGATTTTTGACAGATCGATCACTGCGCGCGTTCACGAGTTCGATCGGCAATCGATCTGCAGTCAATCGGGGTTTGATCACCCTGAACGATCTACCCAAAAAAATCGCAATCGACTAAAAATCGGATCGGACAATGAACCGACATGTTGGTCGATGGTTTGGCAATCGGAGTACATTGATGGACCCACAGCCCTATGCAGCAGCCTCTCCGATTGATGGATTTTGTGGAATCGGCCATTTTGGAGATCGGCTCATGTCCAAATCAGCCACAAATCAGATTCCCAAGGGGGTGTTGCATTTATTCCCGATCCGATCAATTGCCAATTCCTGATCACCTGGAAAGATTGGATCAGCAATCGATCGGCATTTGATCGCTGACAAATCGACCTGTGTGTGGCTACCTTTAGATGAAGCACAGATCTGAGCACATTATATGACCAATTCATGTAAAACTCTACGTAATGGCAAAGGGTTCACATTCTTTTTCTTGCAACTGTATAATTACAAACCAACCAATTACAAATGTGTGAGTTTGCAGATTTTCTTCCATAAAGTGTCTGTATCAGGTACTATAGTGTGACAACGCTCTGTCTATATGTCTCAGTTGTGCTCTTGTGTTGTCACCCAGGCCTACACCTTACACAGACATGGTTCATGCTATCAGTAAATCTGATTTGAGAAATGCAGCCATTGCTGTAATACATCTAGACATGAAGTAGTAGCAAAGAGCCTGCAGGAAGTCTGCAGCAGTGTGATGAAACACTGGTGACAACAGTGTGAAATGAAATGGCCATTATTTATGGGACACAATGCATTCAGTTACCCTGACTTATAGTTAATCAGGTCCCCATCCTAGAGACGTAGTGGCAGGGAGATTACTTTGCAGCACGCCATGTGTTGGATAGTAAGTGAATATACTGTTTTATTGTTTATTGCGGTGAAACTATCTGGCAACGCCATGAATGATTTCACCTTCCTAATGACATGTCAGAAATCCAGAGACCAGACAAACTTGTTCAGCTGTCACAATATGCTCATCCTAATTTATGAGCATCAAAGCAGCGGAAATTATGTCACAACCAGTATATGATGAATGGTGCGGTTACCATCACCAAAAAGTGAGAGCAAATCAGGAGTTTACATTTGTCACCTGAATAGGAAGAGAGGCGACTTGTCATGGGGACAACAGTACAAGTTGTATCTGTGATGAAGCACACCCACCAATAGAATGTTACTATCCAGCAATCTGACATTTCTGGAACTTGCATGAGGCTCTTGGTTCTGGTACTCTGGGAACTCATAAACAGAGCCACCTTGGTCAGTTAGCTGCAGCGATGCCACCTGGAAATCTACATGACAACGGGCTACAAGGGACCTCATGGGATGGAAAATGCTCCTGCTTTTAATGTATTATTGTTGGTTCCACCAAAACTATGGTGGTTCAAGTGGTAAGCAGCGCAAAATCCAGGTTTAAATCCTGGCCTGGCACTATTGGCAAGGAGTTTGCATGTTCACCCTGTGTCTGCATGGGTTTCCTCCTGCATCCTAAAGACATGCTGATTTTGCCGTTTTTAGCTTCCCCAAAAAGATTTCCCTAAGTAAGTTAAGATGGGCAAAGGGTGCCCAGCCGATTCTTGGCACTAGCGGCCGCGCGTGATGATGTCATCACGGCCAGTCAGTCTGCTGAGAAGTTGACAGGAAAACGACCTGTCTATGCCCAGCTTTAGGGCCATTTCACACTATATGCGTTGCGGTGCATTTAAAAACGCACATGTTTTTTTACCGCACGCCTTTGGAGTGATCTAAAGGTGTTTGGGGGGCTTTACACTGTGACATATGACTGTGTAAAGCTGGGCATACACACGGCGACCATCGCCGACATCTGCCGCCAATTTCTTCCGGGATTGTTAACGTGATGACGTCATCACGTTTACAATCCCATTGCATTCTGGGGCGCTTCAGTCGGCTGGGCACCCTTTGTGTGCCGGCCATAAGCTACAATGAAGCGGCCGCTTCATTGTAGCTTATGGCATCGGCTCCCATCGGCTCGCGCCGGCCAGAGATTTTCCGACATGCTTTTTTTTTGGTGGTTACTTCCCTTTAACTTCTGATTGAAACTAAAATCGTAAGAGGAATTTAATCGACAATTTTGGATTACTTTGATTACTTTTCAGTCAAAATTGAACAATAATCATACTCCCCATGTGGTGTACATCGATTAAATTAAAATAGATTTTCGACTTTTTGATCGAACTACAAAATCTAATAGAACCTTGATTGAACACTTAATTGAACCATGTGTGGCTAGCTTTAGTGACATGACTATATATGCTGAGTAAGTGCTGTGTAATATGTTGGTGCTATATAAATACAATAATTATTATAGGCGCCCTGGGAACCCTGTCTGATGGCAACCCCCAATGCCTAAAACCACCACTGACCAGGCCAATATATATATATACACACAAGGAGAACAAATATGCAAATGTTGGCCTCTTTTTTAGGACACTTTAATCCTTCTACACAGAGAAATGTGTAGGGCCGGCCCCACTCAGAGGAAGAGCTGAATAGCAACACAGAAGTAGTCCAACCAGTTCTAAAGCTTCATATGTGATGAGATAGCCGTTTCTAGCCCACCTATAGACGCAAGATAACCAGTAGTGTTGATTAGGAATATACTAATCACAAATTTTATTACAATTATCGTCACTTTGAGAAGTCACAAGGATCTGGAATATAGTGTTATATCTTCATAATCGCAAATATTAAAGATTTTTCACAACAGTACCCGGAACTACTGTGCATTGCATTCACAATATGCGCATGTACAAGAGCCAATTTGCACAATGTAGGTAATGAGGACTTGAGATCACAAATGTATTGCAAATATTAGGCAAACAATTTGTGATATTTTGCCAATACGAATATTGCCTTGCTGCTCATTACTGATAACCAGGTTAGCCCAGATAGTCCACCAATGTCTGGGAGACAACCCAATAACCAGGAAAACTACCCTGAGGAATAGGTGAAGACACTCGTCTCTCTATAGAAGAGTAAGGGTCCCCACACATGTAATGAGCCGTGGCCGATTTTGCTGCTGACCGATGTGCGTGTGCGCTCAGCAACAAAGTCGGCCGCAGGTCCCCACATGGGGTGACAGATCCCTGTCGCTCCAAAGCGTGGTCGGCCAGAGAACAGACATGTCTGTAATCTCTGTCCGATGCCATTAGTTTGAATGAGGACCGGCGTCTCCGTCCAAACTAACGGACAGCACACAAAGGGTGCCCGCCGATACCCTGAGCGATGGAGAGCAGCGTGATGACATCATCACATTGCTCTCCACAGCTCATCTGTCGATCCCCACTCGTTACATGTGTGGGGACCTTAAGCCCAAAATTTCATTTAAGTCCCTGTTATCCATGCGGGGGACAAATCAGACTGCTATTACTGTCTTCTCTTTTTCGAGGCAACCAACCAGGGGTCACCTCTGAGGAGCACTCAGCAACAACCACAGATGATTGCTCATGGGTTGACGCAAGCCAGGAAAGAGTCACCTTCACTGCCAACCCTCCACTTTAATTACTGTTCCTTCCACCTTATATGGTTTCTTGGTTAATTAGACTCCATTAAGGCCTTACCTGGATTTAATCGGCTACAGAACCTGTATAGAAAGATCTATGTGTCAGTAATTAAAGGGATGAGCTGGCTGCCATTGGCGACAATGCGGCGGCTCTACAAACACGACGCTGTAAAAAGAGCCATAGCCCGCTGTAGATGCTGCATCCATCTCTGGCTCCTATATCCTCCGCCCGCCCCTGACTTCCCCCACCCTCCCTCTCTAGCTGGTTTCAGCCAGTTTATGGTGAAACACTGCAGGCTGCATATACACACCCAGTGAATGTATACACAGCGTGCTGCAGAGACACACAACAAGGCTCACCGTCACGCGCACGTGTTTCAACTGCCATAAGGTTCTCAGCACTTTATCAATGGGACTAAAAACGCTAAAAGATGTATAGAGAGAAACAAAGAGAAGATACACAGGAGACAGAGGAAAGGAACCACATCCTATATGAAGGTCCCCACTGTGCCATTTCTGTCTCATGTGATGCAAATAAATACCTGGAAGGGGTACCATGACACATTACCGGATATTGCATTCATTTCATAATGAGCACTGCTCAGAATATGTGAAATGCCATTTGGTCGCACTTTACCATGCGTCTCCGGGCGTTTAATACTCACTGTGTTTTTATTCCTAAAGGCCCCCATACACGGGTCGGATTCCGGGCCGATCGATTCCGGGCGCGTGCACGCGAAACGATCGTGCCGGAATCGTGTGCAGCCCACCTTGTCCGATCGATCACGTCCGATTGATCAGGGGCTCAGAATCGGATCTGACAGAGAACCAACATGTTGGTCTTTTTGATCCGATTCTGCACAGATCAGGGGGAGTTGCCATTTGTGAGGTGGAGTCGGAGATGGAATCGGACACGGAATCGTCCCGGAATCCGTTGGACAAGGTGGTATGCAGCGATCGGATACTCTTAATTGGCCGATCGATCACACCTGCGATTCCCGCCAGAATTGCCGGAATCGATCGGATAGGTGATCGAGCGGCCATGGAATCCGACTGTGTATGGCTGGCTTAAAACAGAAGTGGGCACACAGTATGAGCTCAATCATTTATACATTGGCCGCCATTCACTGATCTACTAACCAGCAGTAAATACACCTGCCTGGTGAGCCCACCATACACCTTTAGATCACTCCATACAATTTCCATTAGATCTATAAACAACAATGTAGTGCCGGGTCCTCCCTGATAGAATACATAGTGATAGGAAGCATTAGAAAGGTCCTCATATTACATGGTTTTGGTAGAAGAAAAGTGGATTGTACAGAAATTGTATGGTACGATTGTAAGGTGTATGGTGGCCTTTACTGCACTGTGAATGGGTACAGGCCAGCCATTTATCAATAGGGAGAACTGGGCTTGGGGGAGGTTCTTAATACTTCAAGTAATTGTTATAGTGTGAAAACTTTCTACTGCTGGGTGGAACCCAAACAGAAAGAGTCAACTTGTTTGGTATAAAAGGATCAGGAATTCATGCTGTAGGGAGTCTTTATTGTCACTGTAAATGTCTGAATCCAGAGTTGGAACCCAATTTCAGGTTCTGTATACAAACCTTGCTTCATCAGGGATGTCCGACTTTACTCTCTGAGCTTTAGACCTTAACAGTCAACCTGAGAGTGTAGAATGAATGGGATAAAAAAGGCTCAGGAAGTCATGCTGTAGGGAGTTAGTCGTTATTGTCACTGTAAAAGTCTGAATCCAGAGTTGGAACCCAACACGTTTCAGGTTCTATACACAGACCCGGCTTCATCAGGGATGTACAACTTCACCCACTGAGCTTATGAACTTAACAGTGTACCTGAGACAGTAGATTGACTTAGGATAAAGGGTCAGGAATTCAAGCTGCAGGGAGGATAGTCTTTATTGCAGCTGTAAAAGTCTGAATCAGAAGTTGGCAGCCAACACGTTTTAGGGTTTATACACCAACTCTGCTTCATCAGGGCCATATGGCTTCACTGGGTGAGCTGTTAAACCTAACCTACCTAGAGAACAGATGACCTGGGATAAAAGTATTGAAAAATTAAGCTGAAGGGAGGTTAACTTTAAGCCCCCCCATACACCTTACAATCTTCCCATACAATTTCTGTACAATCAACTTTTGTTCTACCAAAACCATGTAATATGAGGAGCTTTCTAAACCTTCCAATCACTATGTATTTTATCAGGGAGGCCACTATACTACACAGTTGTTGGTAGATCTAATGGAAATTGTATGGCGTTATCTAAAGGTGTATGGGGGGCTTTAAGGCCCCCATACACGTTTCAATTTCCCTACCATCAATGTCAGATTCAATTGTAAATTTTGATCAGCGTTGGTTCGATCGATTGGAGTGCAATCGAACTACCTCCTACACGCATAACCAAAGGAAGTCGATCGTAAACACACCAAAATGTCTACCAAAGGATGTATAAGTATGATTATTATTTAAATCAAAATCAGTCGGGCACAACAAAATAACATTCGATGTGTACTTGATCAATCAATTTATTTATATGTGAATTGCAATTGAACTAGGTTGATCAAACCATGTTGACAGGCATAGATTTTTGGATCAATCGACTTTAAAATCGGTTGGTTTAGGTTAATCGAACGGGAAAATTGAAACATGTATAGGGGTCTTTAGAGTCTCTATCAAAAGGTATCAAGTAATCCATTTCAAGATTTATACACAAACCTGCTTCTTCAGGGTTATGCACTGACACATCTCTAAATGAACTTTTAACTGTTGTTTACAAAAAAGAAAATCTCGGTTAAAGGCTTTGTCCCCACTATAGCGTTGTGCCGCGATTCCAACCACGGTGTGGAGATCGCCGGAAATCACTAGCACCCAGTGATCTCCCGCAGTCTCCTGCGATTAGAATCACAGCACAGAGATCACTGGCACCTGCTGCCAGGAAGTGGGGGGTATACAGGACATCTCCTACCATGGTCGTGTCCAATCGTGGCTGTGGGGAAGAGCCCATTCTCAAACATGGTCATGCCGCAGTTATAGTTATAGTGGGGACAAGCCCTAAAGCTGAACACGTGGCTAAAGTTTTAAGCTCCCCATACACCTTACAATCTTACCATACAATTTCTGTACAATCAACTTTTGT
>CM070037.1:67192136-67215305 GCA_036250615.1 Ptychadena robeensis
AGGATAAGGAGGCCCTTTCCATTGACCACCAGGATAAGGAGGCCCTTTCCACTGACACCAGGATAAGGGGGCGCTTTCACTGACCACCAGTATAAGGAGACCTGTTCCACTGACCACCAGGATAAGGAGGCTCTTTCCATTGACTAACAGGATAAGGAGGCTCTTTCCATTGACCACCAGTATAAGGAGGCACTTTTCACTGACCAGCAAGATAAGGAGGCCCTTTCCACTGACCACCAGTATAAGGAGGTGCTTTCCACTGACCACCAGTATAAGGAGGCACTTTCCACTGACCACCAGTATAAGGGGGCTCTTTCCACTGACCAACAGTGTAAGAAGACCCTTTCCACTGACCACCAGTAGCAAAAGTACTAAAGGTGGGTTTACACATCTAGATTTTTGGTTTGATCAATCGCCAATTTTTTTTATCGATGGGCATTGCTAGGCTCCAATTTCTTCGAGGGCTTCTCAGTGCTTCCTTGGAATTTGAAGAGGATTTGAAGAGGAAACATGTCTTTGACCTTAAATGAAAAAAAAAGGCTTGGAATGGCCATTCTTTTTTCACACACAACTGTATATCCACTTCTACATACTGTACACACACCTGTATATCCACTTCTGCATACTGTACACACACACACCTGTATATCCACTTCTGCATACTGTACACACACACACCTGTATATCCACAGCACGTTGTTACGTTCGTCCACAATGCAATTGTTTTGCTCGGAATGTTCTACTTGGAAATACAATATAAACAACATAATAGATGAATCAAAATCATACATTGTAAAAATCCCACCATTCATTGCACAGGAAATACGTCTACTGCTACTGGTAAAAAATCGAGTGAATATATATCAAGTGAAATAAGGAGCATTCGTTCGTTACTCGAAAAACAAACGACAGATGAAAATTTACCAACATGTTCGGTAACCTTTTGAACGATTTTTGGTTTGAGGTCGAACAAAAATTATCCATCGAACCAAATTGCCATTCCAGATTTTTGTACAATTAACCAAAAAATCTTTCGTTTTTCGTCAATCGGACAAAAAAATCTAGACGTGTAAACCCACCTTTACTCTCTGAAACTACTATTAGAACTATTAGAATTAGGTACTTTCCTACTGGTCACCAACAAAAGGAAGCACTTTCCTAATATATGGAAGCACTTTTTCATTGCGCACAAGAATAAGGAGGTACTTTTCAACTGACCACCAATATAAGGAGGCATTGTCCCACTGACCACCAATATAAGGAGGCATTGTCCCACTGACCACCAATATAAGGAGGCATTGTCCCACTGACCACCAATATAAGGAGGCATTGTCCCACTGACCACCAATATAATATATATTCTTTGACCACCAAACTTATGAAAACTTTCTGCACTGATCCTCAATGTAAGGGGTTCTATCTTTAATAACCTTTAGTATCACAAGGCCCTTTTCGCTGACCACTATGTAAAGGGATCCTTCTACACTGACCCAATATAAGAATTGACATCTATGATGACAACCAATGTAAGGGGACACCAAATTTTTACTGTTTCCTTTATAGCTTCGATGTTATGATTATTACTGATAATTATTTTCTAGTATTAAAAGAGCGGTATTAAAGAACGATTTACTCTGAAATTACACACTTTTCCTAATGCACATAAATCCACAAAGCACAGCTGTCAGTAGATATAACACTTTAGCGGGGGCTCACAGGACCTGTGAAGTTTTCTTTTGAATACTATAAATTATGTTTTTTTACAGCAAATACTATGTAAAGGTTGTGCTATCTGCATGCAGTTTGGATGTTTATCTGTTAGTGTACAATTCCCTGGAGGTGTCAGGGTTTCCACCCACTATTTGCACAGTATGTTGGCATTGCATACACGTGGGAACTAATATACCGTACATGCCATTGATAGAGTTCTTGTGTGACTACTACAGCTGAGCTAAAATGATTTTATGGTAAATCCTAAAAAATCCAGTTACATCGATTTGATACATTAAATGAATATTTGTTACAAGATGTGTTGCTACAATACAGTGTCCTCAGAAGGTGTTGAAATATATATCAGAGTATCTGAGGAAGGGGTTGAACTCAGTGACATTGCTACACAAGCAGGAGCCTGCCCAAAAAAAACGTTCATGCCTCCACTATATATTTCAATGTATTTTAGGAAGGACCATGAACTCGGTGACATTGGCCTTGGAAGAGAGTGGTCTAAAGCAGCCCATACACGGGTCAGATTTTCAATCAATCAACTTTAAACGATCAATTTTTAAGCCGGTATAAAATTGTATGTCAATTGTATCATGGGCCATATGTAATACAAGGTTTTTGATCAATTTTTTTTTTCAATCCACAAAACAATCGATCCAAAATAGTCTGATTAAAATTTCAATCAGAAGTGAGGTAGAATAGGTAGAAGAAAAAAATCAATCAAAAATTGGTTGATCACACTTGGTTTTCAAAATACCGAACCAATTTTCAATCGACCGATCAAAATTTACCATCCAGTCCGATCAAAAAACTACTGAATTTTCACTCAATTTTGATCGGACTAAAGCCCCCCATACACATCTAGATTTTTCATCCAATCAACTCAATGCAATCAATTTTTTTGGTTGATTGGTTGAAAATCTATGGCAGCCCACATGGTTAGATCAACCTAAACCAATTAAAATTGGGAAAAAATTTGATTGGAAAAGGATTGGACGTGTTGGTAAATTTAAATTGGTTGTATTGAAATGCATTACACTTTCAGTCTATCTACAGAAAAGTTGATCAAATATCTGTTACTACAGTTAACAAACATACAATCAATCACAGATTTCCCTGACCCCAAAAAATTTATCTTTTTTAGTTGATTGAACAGAAAATCTAGACGTGTATGGCTAGCTTAAGTCGATTTAACCAGGTGGGCAAAACTCAATTCTCAATCAATCGACTAAAAAATTTATCGAGTCGATTGATTGAAAATCTGACCCGTGTATGGGCTGCTTAAGCAACATCTTATCTTCTCCCTGCTAAGGTTTTACATGTCTTTCAGTCAGCCCTGTGAACTCATTGACATCTGCCCTACAATGTTATCCGTGCCTTCAGTAACCTGGTCTAAGTGCAGACCTTTTATGTGTTTATTACCTTTCATAGAGATAACAATATGCCACTGACTATCCCTTCTCGTTATTACAGATTTATAGATTTATACAGCCCCAGCATATTCTGTGACTCTTTGGGCTAAAGGTGCCCATACACGTACAGATGGGCGCACGATCAATGACTCATTTGATCGCAGCGTCACAATTGAACAGATTCCCCGTTTATTGAGTGGCAATGAAAAACTGCCCAGTGTGGGTACCGTAATATGGTAAAGACAGGGTTAATATAGTCAAGTGGTAAAAGCCCACAGGTTTAGATTTTTACCCGATTTTTCGACCAATCATCACGCGCAGTCAATCAGCTTAAACGGCCAGGCACCCTTTGTGTGCCAACACTTGTGTACCACAGAGGAGACAGCTGGTCCACATTACCTGTCTGCAGCAGCGGCTTTTCTTTTGTTCTTCTACCGGTCAATTGTGGACATGTTCATAATGGCTTAGATCGATTTGGTGAATGATTTCTGGCCCGATTTGAGGTAGCCATACATGGGCGCTTTTTCACCCGATTTACCTGGTGCGCCCATCTGGCAAGATCGATCAGGAATCTGATGCATGTCCACGGTGGTGGCATGTCACACGGTGATCCGACATGTTGGTGATCCCATTACTTTGGATGGGGATGGAAGTAGGAAGTACCCAATCTGGACAGAACACTCTATTTTAATACCAGCAATTAATTCTCAATTGTATTTTTTTTACCTATAAAAAAAAGTTTGATGAAAATCTAATGCCAGTCCGTTTTCTTAGCAGATTGACCACAAATGATGACGTCATCACTCACGGCCGGTCCCTTTGTGTGCTGACATTTACTTTGGATAGGGACCAAAGTAATGAGTAGTGTTGAGCGCGTTCTTGGCTCCTTCCTCCCCCCCCCCCCCCCCCCCCCCCCCCCCCCCCCCCCCCCCCCCCCCCCTCCCCTCTCCCCTGGTCCCTCGGTCGCTTACCGAGTGGTACTCCCCCCTTCGGTGTAAAGCTAATGCCAATGTATGCCTCAAAGAAAAATAACAGCTGATCACTGGCCAAGCATGGACACAAACCCGGAAATGATATTAATAAGCGGTCAAAGGGAGATCAAATTGTTGTTGAGCGCAAATATTCAAAATACAAATATATTCTGTGAATATTAGTTATTCGCAATATTTTGCGGATGTTGTGGCGGCTATTCGCAATATTGAATATTCAACATATTATGCTTCAACTTGGTTAGCGGCATGCGTTGCGCATATTTGTGCACATTGCAAATGGAGATGCGCAGCAAAAAATTTATAAAAACAGCTGTAAAGCTGGTTTGTGAATCTTTGCGAATACCTATGCACTAGTAAGGCCATAGAATAGTCGAATTTCTGTCTTTATATATTCGCAAAATTACGCAAATTCGAATATACCATATGCCGCTCAACACTAGTAGTGAGATCGATCTAAAAATGACGGACTTAACAAATTAAGGTGGGTGCATTCGATTTGCAGTCCATTTTGCGGTCTCCGCAAGCGCGCACTGTGATCTGTAGCCAAATCACCACCCACCTTTAAACACTCAATCGAGATGGCCGTGTTGGAAAAATGTTGTTGATTCTACAAGTATCTGATGTGTTTTAGGCGCTTCCATCAGTGTGTACAGTCCTTTTATGGAGCATGCGCACATAGCTTTATCTTCATAACTTAAATTTTACTGTGTGATTGTACTATTGATCCGTATTTATATACAGGGGTGCACATGAGTGGTACTCTGGTACTCAAAAGGGGCCAAAAACTAGCTCTGCGTATCTGCATTATTGTTACAAAGCTCATATGTGTACTAACAAGTTGGAGGCGCTCCGTGTCTGGGCGGCCGCAGCTAAATGTTACATGTATACAATTTATATCACTTGGATAACTGCAGGGAAACATGAATAACTATAAAGGCTGCAGTTACAGATGTGAAATTGGGAATGTAAATTAATAATCCGAGAAAAAAGGTTGGACTTCTAAGGGTGTTGGAGATCTGGGGGATGAAAGTCAGAGTGGGCATATGTAAAGGCCCCCATACACGTTGCGAACCGCGGCTGATTTTGCTGCGATACTCGTAAATCTCATGTCATTAGTTTGAATGGGGACTAACAGCTGGTACACAAAGGGTGCCCTTCCATACTTTGAGCGATTGGGTGCAGCGTGATGACATCATCACCTTGCAATCTGTCGCTCATATGATACGTGTGTGAGGGCCTTAAGGGTAAAATCTGACAAGAAAAAAGCACTGTGTGACAGCTGGAATGTGACTTTGAAAGGATGACATTTGGACTGCAGGTAGTCTGTTATGCCAGAAAATGTCAGGGTTGTACTACTAAGGTATGAGATCTGGGGGTTCAAACTGTGTTATACTGGGAGAGTTACATGTGACCCAAACCCAGCTGGTGACTTGTGGATGGAGACAGCTAATCGGAGGCTCAATTAGGAACAGGTAGGTTCATCTGCAGCAGAATCTACCATGCAGGAGGCTGACGCAGAGGACAGTGAGGGAGACCACCCTACATATGGTGTTGAGTACCAAACACCATCTCCTGGTACTCATCTGAGGAGCTCACTAAAAATGTTATGTGCACCCCTGGTTATATTGCTCAAGGTGACCGAATAAGAAATGTTGATGGCTGTATAACTAGCTTATAGCTGTACAATAGAACCTGCTCCATCTTGTGCCTTGGTCCCCATCCAAAGTATAGTGATTGACCACAAAAGAACCAACAAGTCAGTTTGCCATGCGACCGACTTGCAGGGCTATTCTGCTCGAAGACTCTAGATGGGCACCTCCCTTCTGTGAACCACCAACTGTCGTGAGTGCTCACTGCGCTCGATTGCTGCCAAAATCGACTGCATATGGACGTATGTATGGGGGCCTTTGTCTGGAGGCAATGGGCATGCCAACATATAAATATGCTTCTCTTCGCCACATTGCCAGCAGTGTAGCCATAATCCCTCCTTGCCTGGTACAGTTTATAAGATGTATTTTTGGAAATGAAATGTTGAGGCCTCCTGCCCTAATGTGGAAGTCTGGGCTGGAGGAAGGCTTGCCACACATGGGAAAGGGTTTGATTGGGACATTAATACCGTAGCTGGAAGGAGACCCTTAATGGGTGATTCTAGTACGATGTTTCCCTAAAAAGAAGACCGTGTTTTATATTAATTTTTGCTCCCAAAGATGCGTATTTTTTTTTCACACCGGCGAGAGCCACACTCACATGTTATTACACATTTTCTATTCACAGAGGAGACAGCCGCTGTTATTGCGACATTACTCCAGTCTACACGAGGTTCTCATGTTTACCACCCCCGCCCTACTTTCACCGCGGGTCTCATGCACCGCCTCTCCGCTTCCCGCCCATTGCGCTGCTTATATACTCGGGGCTGGCCCCCGCCTGATGTCATTGGAAATTCCTCGGTAAGGGAGGCCGGTCTGCCCACGCCCCGCCCTTCTGCTGCCGCCTCTGAGGCCCTCCGAAGCCAATCAGCGCGCGTAACACAGCCGCTCCCCTTCGTCGCTCCTCACGGCTCCGCCCTTCCTCCCTGGCACCCCCCCCTGGTCTTTCTCCACCTTTCCCGCCAGACGGTAACAACTGATGGGTGGGGCTCCGTGATGGATTTGCCCAATGGCATGCCGGTCCTTGTTGGCGGATGGGCGTGGCGAGTAGCGCGTGCTGTTGGCGGCTCAGTCTGGTTGCGTGTGTGGTAGAGTGAGGACGTGTCTGTGCGGAGCTGCGTGTGTGAGCAAGTGCGAGCCGAGCCATCGCCCGGCGGGGGACTCCGCCCGGATCAGCGCTCTCTGCCTGTCTGCTCCATCACTTACCGTAACGTGTGCTGGGTGAGTACCGGGAGGGGGTTAGGGCAGGGATGGCGCCAGGGGGGTCGTGTACAATTGGCATCCCGCTCAGGTCATGCTCATGTGCCAGCAAAGAGACTCGGCACCTTTTGTCCTCCATCTACATTCGTGTGCTATTCCCTCGCTCTCATTCAATGCCAATGAGGTCTTCTGTGTGTACCGCCAGCGTGGAAACAGCTGTGCCCGCTCACCACACTGGCATCCCTATGTTATTAGATTGGTGACTGGCAAAGGCGAGCCCACAAAGGGGTAACGCATGGATCGTCCACACCTCAATGAAGGTTGGCACTGATGGTTCGTATAGACACCCCGACCATCACGCGTTTTATCCCCCAGCTGTGTCCTGCTATCCCCTGTCATGGCATATAGGGGTCCTTTACACCCCTCTTCACCCTTCTAGGGGTGACTATAGGCCCCTCTGTGATGAGGCATCCTTGTATCATCTCCAATTTGTTACCTGTATTGGCTCATCATTGGCACCGGGTTCCCTCTGCCAGTATAGACTCACCATTACCGGTCTCCTAATGCTGCCCCCCCTTATGTCTAGCAATGGCCCTCATCCTGACCCTATTCCTTTATCTGTTATTGTGATATAGAAGCTTTCCTATAACCGCAGTGATATGTCACCACCTCCACATGTAGACGGGTCCCCCCATCCCACACTGGGGTGTCTAAGGTGAGCCCCATATTCTGTCTGTTTCTGTAAAGATTGCCATCTGTTTGACTTAGTCAGCAGTCACGTCAAATGTAAATTGGCATCTGTGGGTCCGCCCATCATGTTCTATAGCAGAAAGGCCACCCCTATATGTGCCCCATCATTGTGGAAATGGTAACCTTGGTGTCTACATAAGGAGGAGCAGCATGGCTGTCCCCATCTGTATGCATCCTATGTCTGAATCCACATTGCTGTGTCATTGCTTTATTATCCCCATCAGCCTCATATCCATGTGTTCCCTCCATCTTCATATATTACACATAGCCAGCCCTCCCCAGTCAGCATCTATGACAATGCTGTAATCAATATGTTGTCCTGATATGGACACGTACATTAGTGGATATGCAGTCCAGGGATGGTAATCTAAGAACTCGTCTTCCCTGTATCCCCATTTGTACATGTGATGATGCGTTCCATTCTCCCCCTGGGTCCTGTGCTCCGTTCCAGGCATTACATGTAGAGAGCGCACTCTGTAGTTGAACTCAGCGGTTCCTCTGCTGAGATATGATTATCTTTTGTAGGAATTGATAATCTTTGTATCCATCCACACAAAGCCAGGGACATGAGTCCGCAGCGGCTGATGTGTTATGTGCGAGGGGAGAAGGAACGATCCACCATATGACACACTGCATTATTGTGTGGGTGAACGGGAGGCTGGCTTAGTGTGAGCCAAGGAGGATGTGCGTTTCGTCTGAAGCGCCTGGTGACGACGGCGGTGGAGGAAGGGGCTTTATTGTGAAGGCACCTGAACATGAACGGGCTTATTTGAGGTTAATGGAGCTGATGAGTAGACCTGGAAGAGGAGGGGCTGCTGAGATTCACTGTGAAGGGGACTATAGATTAGATGAAGTAGGGTGTCCGTATTTGTAGATTGCCCTGTGGTGCAGGACAGAGCTCATACACAGCCATGATTTGGTTGTACAATCAGCCATCTAACTTTAAATGGATTATTAAGGCGTTGGGTGAGCCATGCTTGTGTTGGTAGGTAGTTTGAGGCAAACATATATGAGCCAGTACCATACCCATATTTCTTATATTCTAGAAAGAGATCTATATGTCTTCTTAACCACTTGATCATAATCCCAATTAATCAAACACATTAAATGAGCCTCTTGGTCATTGAGTAATTGTAGTTTGACTTTGTGTTATGGCTTTTACTGATGAGTTGTGATCTTTTTAGATTTCCGCACTTGTTGCAGCGTGGTCACATGCTGCTGCTATTACGAAGCAGGCGTCAGTCACGGATCTGTACTGAAGTGAAGCATATGGTGAATTCTCTTCTGCCTCATGAAAATGGCTGTTCGAGAAAACTGCGACAGTCATCCTAGATGTATAGCTAGGTTTAGCTGTTCGCGCCTGTCTTATGGGAATTTGAATACAATGGGTAGAGAAACCAAGACCAATGCCGGAACCTATAGGAAGCAGCGGCTAGCTGCTCTTCCCTGACATATATAAATGGAAACCACCGAAAGGATCAGTAACACAATGCTACCCGTTTTTGCTTTTGAAAGCTCTGGGTCTGCTCATCTGCCTCATCCATTAAAGATTGGGTGGCGGAGATATTGGCACTTTACGGGCAATGCCCAAACAGATAGCCCATGGGGTTTGCATTGTGTGCTCAATTTAAGCTGATCGCTTGGCCTAAAAATGTACCAAGTAGTAGAGCTTTCTTGGTCTATAAAGATGTAAGCCTTGAGAACTGATCTTTTATTTTTGAGTCTATCTTTGGATCTTTCAGGACCCCTACCACGCATGCAAACGACTCAGAATGAGCAAATGTCTCGCTACCTGCCACTTTGGATAGGATTTCCACCATGTTCTGAAATTAAATTTTTCCCACTTTGGCTCTGGTTCCTAAATATGTATGGAATACACA
The DNA here is from genome assembly GCA_036250615.1 of Ptychadena robeensis. Taxonomy (NCBI): domain Eukaryota; kingdom Metazoa; phylum Chordata; class Amphibia; order Anura; family Ptychadenidae; genus Ptychadena; species Ptychadena robeensis. The sequence goes on from CM070037.1 coordinate 67,201,739, forward strand.
TTTATATTCATTGATATAATCAAGATTGTTTAATAGTGCAAATGCCTGAACTTTTGGTACCCACCCTCGCAGTCCTTTTTTTAGCATCTCAGATTTAGGAAGAAACTGCTCGAGCCAATCAATTGTGCCGCAGTCATCATGTGTTCTACAACACATTGACAAGAGAAGATAGTGGAGTAACAGGCCATGTCCCCATTTACAACCATTATTCTAATTGGCGCTGTGATCGCTATTGTTTTTTCTTGTTAGCGATTGGGGCCTTTTGGACAGGAAGTGGGGGATGGCACAGGTAATCTTGTCCAACCGCTGCTGATCATGCCTATAGAGCCCAGGTACCCAACCTGCGGCCCGGGGGCCACATGCCGCCCTTTGTGTGTTCTTTGGCGGCCCCCTAAGTCTTCAACTTGAGGCCCCCAAAACCTAACTATTAATGCATAAGGGATAGGAACTCGCCTGTCTGTCAAATCGAAGGTTATGTTCCCCATCGATATAATCAATGGCTTTGAAGCACATAACCTTTGGCGATATACATGACACAAAATGTGCATTACCATACTACAGTATTCCCTAATGCTTGAAGTATCATTTAAAACATATTTTGTTATTTAAAAAATAAATCATAATGTCTTCTAGCTCTGCCTGCTGTAATTTTTTTCCATTAAAAATGCTTATACAAGTCAGAAGAGATTGAAAATGTGTGGCCCTTTAGTGATGCCGAGGGCCGTACTTGTGGCCCTCCATATCAATTCAGTTGCCCACCACTGCTATAGAGAATGAATTGGTGGTGCGTTTTAAAATCACATCTCAATGAATTGAGTCACGTGTCTTAAATGTGTCTATGGGCACGATCAGCCGTGACCGCCCAAGGCACACGATCAAGAATGCCACTTAGGCGATCACCCACGATTCTATTCATGCCCATGCCTATGCAGTTGATAGGGCTCATCTCCACAGCTGCGTGCAGATGCATTTTTGATTGTGTGTCACGGCCAATCTCCACCTTAGATATGGACACATTTAAGAATTGAAATGCTATTTTAAGCCGTGCCCCCACTGATTCTCTTTGGGCAGTGATCAGGTGCTGCTAGACAAGATTACCTGTCCCACCTTCAACTTCTTGCCTTCCTAACCATGCCACAATTAGAATTGCAGGTGACTAAGTGGGGACATAGCATTAGCCACGTTTTAGATAGCTGGCTGTGCTCGTGATTAGAATTGTGGGTGATTGTGGCCCATCGAGTAAGTGGGGAAAAGCTCTAAAGCTGCTGCTGCTTATTTCACTGTCCAGAGTTGGCTGGTTTTTGTAGGGGACAGGTTTCAATCATATTTTGTAATTTAGTATTGTGGGTCAACGAAGGGTTAAAAAAAACCCTTCTAAGAAAAAAGTTGACTCAAACTTTCCAGTTCAAGTATTGTATATTTCTAAAGAAAGTATGCTTTGGTTTTCCTTAGCTGACAGATGTAGGTCGCATACATGTCCTGGAGACACTGCAGATTGATTTGCTAATGGCTGGCAGCTGACCGGCCATTAGTGGTCTTTTGATATGATGGGTGCCATTGAGCAGTGTGATGTCGGCATGGGTTTGCATGCTGTCCATGGTAGGCTCGCATTAATATCTTGTGCTTCTGCCCTGTGCCAGCGTTCTCCTGGAATCCGCATAATGTAACGGTAACATCCAACGAGAGATCTCTGCTGACATGACAGTGTTACAAGCACATATTGCTTTTCCTTGGTGTTTCTACATTGCTTGCCATCTATAGCACTTTGCAAAGTGATAGTCAAAAACCTTCACACTGTTCTTCCCTAAAGTTGGCCATACACGGATCAATTTCTTGGCAACATCGCACTAGATTGATCACAAGTCTAACATCAATCGTACCTTCACAGTTTGGGCAATTCAGTTGTACTATGGTGCCCATGCTCTCTAGTGCGATCTGATAGGAATTGATCGAAATACCTAGAAACCCAGCAGATATTTGTCAGATCGTAACAAATTTACCAACATGTCTGATTTTATGTTCAATTACTGTTGGTCGATTATACCAGGTGGGTAGGAATAGATTTCCATTCAATCTAGTTTAGTTGATCGATGGGAATTATCAAACCATGTATGGGCACCTTTTTAGTATGGGTACTTTTAGGGCTTGTTTCCACTAGAAGCGGAAGCCCGCGGTGCGGCTACATCCGCGCCCATTCATTTCAATGCTGCTGGTCCCCTGTCCGCGGAATTGCGCGGAGGCCGCCTAAAAACTCGGTCAACCGAGTTTTTAGGCGGCCGTCCGCGCGATTCCGCGGCCGCCCAGAACTGACCGCGGCCATAGAGATGAATGGCCGCCGCAAAAAAATGCATGAGATGCGGACCTTAGCGGTGGCGGTCCTTAGCGGCGGCAGCCGCGCCGCGGGCTTCCGCTCAAGTGGAAACTAAGCCTTAGAAACAAGTTGGAGTTTATCAGGATTAGATGACACTCATATCTGCCAGCAATAAATTTGGCCAGGGAGGTATAAGTGAACCCATAGGCCCTCACCCCACCCGACAAACACTTGGAAAGCTATGGGGGGGGGGGGGAGGATTATAAAGACACTAGAGTTCTATTTCCAGGAAAATCAGTTCATGCAAAATAAAGCACACCCCATCAAGCCTTCTAATTGTGGTAGCAGTGTCCACATTCAGCTTATCTTTGATTTTCAGCTTACTTAAACAACCTGCGCAGATGGTCATACTCTGCTGCTTACATAAACATGATGTTTTATGGCTGCTGTTTTAGGACGTGTAATTCACTATTCCTGTAATGTGGCCTAACTGTTGGGCAAGATGCTTTTTGGTGTAAATTGATACCGTTTGTTTAGCCCAATCCTAGCTGGTGATGAGTTCCTTTTATACTTCATCCACACCCAAGAGGTTTATGGTAAATGTTGGTGCTCCAGTGTGGAAGTGTAGATTAGGGGGCACTATGGCACTTGCGTTGGGTTTATATAGAAGTACAAAAGGTTACAGGGGGCCATTTGTGTGATATGCTGTGAATAATTCTTTACCATTCAGTACTTCCAGAAGCGCTCTGGACAAATCATGTTTGTCTTGCTTTCACCCCCAAGCATACCATTCTGTATTCTAATTATTTACTGTATCAACATGTTCCACGTTCAGTAATTTATATTCCAGTTTACGGACAATAAATGTAGCCCTGCCCTACTGAGGTTAAGGTAACACAACTAAGCTATGTGGGATGACTGGGAAGGATTGGAGTATGAGCTGCAGAGATTAGATGAGAGGGATAGCCCTCTTTTAAGGAGAAGTGTCATCCAAGAGGGTTTAAATGAATTACACATGGCATGCCTAATTGGGCAGAGCAAATCTCCAATGTGGAGGTATCTGCAGTTGTCATGCCTAGGCCGATGGGACAGGTATATCGCGGAATGACTGTCCTAGTCAAGATTTCAAGTTCTTTTGAGAAATTCATTTTATATACATTTACTTTAAATGTCTGCATTTGAATGTTGAGATGGAAAAATAAGATCTGAAGGTCTTGTGTATATATATAAATAAGATCTGAATCTGTAAAACTAATAAAAAAATTGTGTATTTCAGGGCCGTGTTTGCGTTAATGCCAACCCACAATGCAATATGCATTTTTGTTTGTACAATGCAAGAATCTCCCATAAACTTGAAAGTGCAGTGCATAAGTCCCCATCCAAAGTAATGTTCAAAACACAAAGGGTGTCCACCGATCCTCTGAGGGGCTACCTGCAGCGTCAGATGATCCCTCATCCATTGAGGGAGAATCGCGTTGTCTATGGCTACCTTTTACACTACCACATCCGTAAAAGTAGCCATACACTGTCCGATCCCCTTCCAATTCTCTAGCGGCCGATTGCAGCCTTATGACGTCATCACCCTTTGTGTGCCAGACATTACTTTGGATGGGGGTGCTGGTCCCCATCTGTCCAGGTGGGCGCAGATTTATAGCTGCGCCTGTTTTGCAATACTGTATGCAATTTGGATTCAATGGCATCCAAAACCACTTACTATGTGTACTGGCCAATGCGCAACACACCATGCTTTTGTTGCTGACAGTGCATGTGCTTAGTGTGAAAGAGCCCTAAGGGCAGTCCATCTATTTACTATAACCTATAAGGAGTGTGCCCTATGTGGCTGTAGTCTGTAGCTCTAGTCTGGCTGTGCTTTCCATAGTTAAAGCAGACCTACCACCAGAAATCTGTTTTCATGAATGGCACTAGAAGTGCCAATAATGAGGAGGAATGCAGTAAAAAAACTCAAATGTTCCTTTAATGAGCAATTTAACAAGATTACCACACAGCTCCCATCACTTCCTGGTTCGTGGAGCCAACACATGAAACACATGGGGGTGCAATATCGCGGGTGGCCACTGGGGGCGTTCAGTGATCTTCTATGGGAACTTTCAAAGCAGTTCACTGAAAAATCAAAGCTTCCTGTGACGTCCTGCCTTGCTCTGCTGACCATGAACCAGGAAGTGAGGAGAGCTGCCGGATTATATTCCTAAATTGCTCATTACAGGTATGTTTTGGGGTTTTTTCACTGCATTCCTCCCTATTATTGGCACTTCTAGTGCCATTCATGAAAACATAGATTCCTGGTGGTAGGTCCGCTTTAAGGCTTGTTTTGGATTAGTATAATGTTTGTGCAGTGAAAGTAACCATCACATTCTGTGAACATCATCAGATCAGCAGTCCTCATTGCTCTGGCTCTGCTGCCCAGGTATTACCACTGTGTGTTACAGAGTGGATAGTGTGACCAGCACTATGGTTTGGTATATACACAGCACTTTTGATATGAAGTTGGATTATGGGCAGATATAAACTGCAGTGTTGGCAGAAAGATGGGCCCATTAGGCTGAGGGTTAATGTATATCACATGGTGTTGCCCTATTGTAGAACAGAAAAGGAAGGTTAGCCACCTTGCTCTGTCACAGCTGCATCTCAGTACTAGACACATAGGGACAGGATAGCTTGCCTGGTTTGTGGGAAGATGCCCGCATCAGTACTATTTCATATTTCAGATGATGGTACAGGTTTCACCTCAGACAGGACGGAACTTATTTTGCAAATCATGCATACATTTATTGTAGCTGGTAGGTATTTCAGGGTGTATTATTTAGAGATTAGGAGCCAGAAGAGGAAGTAAGCTCATCCTGCTTTCCAGTTTGGTTGCTTCAGGAATATAAACTTGACATTTAGTGGAGACATAATATCAACCAGCCTGGGCATTGCCAATGGAGCCAGCCAGGGCCTCTGCAGATAACAGGGCACAGATAACTGCAGCATGGAAGTACAAACCTCTGACATGAAACCTGGCTGTCTGATTTCTGTCCTTAAGATTGTTTTGTACTTTTGAAATTGCTGAATTGTAATCGGCGCTGTTTACAAATATCTCTTTAGTGGGAATATTTATGTAATTCAGGATGTTGTGCTTTGTGTTGCCCTTTCTAATGACACATTCTCATCATTCTTTTTGCAGGTTTAATAACTTTTTTTTTTTAAAGAAAACAGTTTTTTTGAGTGGACTCCAGGCTACCTAAACCTCTGTCTGCAGCCTAATGTAAGTATTCCATAATGAAAACTTGAGTTGAACTTTGCTACAAGCAGGTACTATCTTAATACAAGAGTTGTGTGTGTGTGTGTGGTTGAATTGAGCATTTGATTTTTTACCACTCTCAGCACTTATCCAGCATGAAATGTTGTCTTTGTTCAGGAGCTTCCTATACCATGCCTGACCGCTCCTGTCCTATTTCATGATGCAGGGTTACTGGCCTTGTATCCACCCGTTGCAGTTTTCAGCAGGAAGCCTAGAGTGGGTGATTTCTGTTGACTGTTTAGGGTATGTACAATCACCATTTGTGCCTCTTAATACAGGCACATATATAAAAGATATATATGAGCATTATTTTGCTTAAAATTAAGCTTAAAAGCTCTATTTTTGTGCTGAAAGAGATACACTACCCATGTTAATGGTGGTGCCTGATGCTGTTGGCAGAAATTTCATTCCAGTCTCGCTACTTTTTTCCAGCTACCTCTCCCCTAATCCAGCATCTGTGACAAGGTCCTAAAAGGCCTCCAGATACTGGTCATTTACACGTGTGTATTAATGGCTGGTTCCTTTTAGTACTGCTTAGAAGTAAAAATGCAGAAGGCCATGCCATTATTGGGGATGTAAGAAGGGTTGCCAGCCAGAATCTTGTTGGTGAAAAGATCGTGGTGATACATTTTTTTTCCAAAAGTTTCATCTGGGGAGGGGGTTTATCATAGTAAACATTAAAAAAAGCTGATGTTCTTATTTGATTTACTGTATTGTTGCACTATAAGGCGCACCCCATAGTTTTGAAAAGGAAAAAAAAATCAGACAGCCATTCACATATCAATTAAAAATACAGAATGTTCCAACAAGGTAGGCAAGTCTGGTCCATGCAGTATTCACTCTATATTTCTCCAGCCACGCCAATAGGCCAGTGCCAGGGCGGAGGTTTTAGTGCCAGCAGAGTGTGCATGGCTGAAACTATGTCTGTACACTAGCAGTACACAATCCATGCTATCTAAATAGCCTCAATTAACTCAGCTGGTCAGTGTGTTCAGAGCATGTTTACTGCTAATACAGCTAAAATCTCCATCTTGATTTGGTAGAGGGAATGGAACAAATTCTAGCCTTCTGTGAGGCAATGCTATGGTTGCCATGAAGTTTGGGACAAGAATTCTTTATTTACTTTTTTCTCTTTTACATATTCGGACCATTGATTTTACTGGGAAACAGTGTGTCTTCTAGTCTGAAAAATATGGTGTATGCTTATACTTGCCATTGGTTGGCACAACCACATCTGACCCTTTTAGGTTATGCTGTTTTCTTATATTTTGAATGACTGTTCTTTGGAAAGTGATCTGGCCGACATGTCTGGAAAAGCTTGCTGGGTAAATAAACTTGAAAACTGAGTCATTCAGGTACATGAGACCTATTTGGCATAGTGTATCTGCAGTGTATCATCTGTAAATATTTCCACATATAAGTAATCACTGAGATAATCTGTCTTTGTTTGTAAAGTTAAACTTAAATGTATGTTGAATACACTCTTGTTTTTATATATCTGAAACTATTGTTTTTAACTTTTGGTGGCAAAGGAGTTTTGAGAAACTAACACCATTATATCATCTTCCTCTAGTCTTGACTGGTTAACCTCTGTGGCAGTTCGCCCATGGCACACTTTTTTTTAAAAAAGCACGTCATGGGCGATCATGGTGGATCACAATGAAATCTGTTGTGATATTGTGCCCTCCTTATGTGCTTTATGTAAATGAGCACAAATTACTGATTTAAGTTTTGTGCCTTCCACTCTGGACAATCTTGAGCACTGTCTGTTTCTTCTAATAAGATGTAAATTTTTGGGACGCCAAACTTTGCTGGGAACTAAAGCAAATGGTCCAGGAGTTCAGTTAAGGGCTCTATTTGACTGTGTAGCTCCTAGTGTGCAGTAAAAGTGGAGCAAAGAGTTTTAATACAACAGAATAAAAGTCTGAAGGGAATTATGTAGTATGTTTTTGAACTATAAGATGCAACTGATAATAAGTCACAACCAGTTTTTAGAGCAGGAAAACCCCCTAAAAATACTTGAATTGGAGAAAAAAATCCCATGTCGTACCAACTTCAGTCACAACTGAAAATGGTGTCACTAGATCACACTTCACTGCACATTGTCATCTTTCTAACACATGAGGGGGACGGCCGTGGGGGAAGCTGCTTGCATGTCTCCCCTCTATGGCTGTGTGTGTGTGTGTGAGTGAGAGGAAGCTGCCAGCGTAATTGCAGCTTTCCACACAAAGCTCTGCATTGCTTAAACAATACTGTTCAGATGGGAGATCTGGCCATGGATGCATCTCCCATCTGACGGCTCCTCATCTTGCCGGGAGCGCTGGCAGGGATGTGGACAAGTGGTTGCGTCCACATCACTTCACCCGCCCCCCAATATCACCCCCCCTTCTGGTTTTGGCAGTAAAACAGTAAGTCTTACAGTCTGAAAAATATGGTATGTTTCAGGGCACTTTTACACTGCATTTTACATATACAAAAGAACCGCTGTGCAATTTGTACATGAACAAAGCATGAAAAATGCATGCAGCAGGGCGTTGGGGGGAAAAAAACAAAAACGTATGCGCTATCACTGTTTTTAAAAAGGCAACACATGCAGTGTGAATGGTAACATTGATCTTCTATGTGAAAATACAGTGCTGTAAAAATGTACATGTAGAAAAAAGTGTGCATGTTTAAAAGGGCTCTTACTCTTCCAATGCTCTGTTCAGCCAGTTGGAAGTGAAAGCATGGCATGTAGGAAATATGGAGCATATGATTGCTCTGGGTTTTGTAGAAATAGTGTTTCCCCCAATGTTTTGGTGAATACAATGATTTACATGAGCCAAGCAGTGAATCCAGCTATTAGTCTGAAGTTGTGCTTTAAATTGCTACTACTTTCTTGCATGAAGATGTGGTTAAACCTGCATGGTAGGTTTTCAGTTTTACTCTCCGAGTAGTTATTAGTGTAATCCACTCAGCATGGTTTTAGGACTATAAACGCACCCACTGAATGATGGGCTGGCTGCCAGCTATGTGATGACAGGAAGTCATGTGACTCTGACGAAGGGTTAAGAGCTTCGTGGTTGTGTAGTCACACTAATTGAGGCTCATTGAGGAGTGTGACTTTCGAATAGCAAGGCTCTCATATATTCTCCAGGCATTGGAGGGGCGTCCTGTCCTGTCTTTTGGATTGGATAAGCCGTGGTTGTATAGTGCAGGTTTTCTCTTTGTAGGTCTTCCGCCAGGAGGCTTACAGTTGGGCAAATGTGCTGAATAATTTCCTTCCTGCCTGTCTTAGCTGGCTGTAGGTGTGTTGCAGTGATCAGCAAGTAAGGGGTTTCTGCTGCGACGGGCTTAAACGCTCCAATCTGCTCCTACACCACGCTGCTTTGGACTACGAATCAATCCTTTGTGGCAGCACAGCCTCTTCTGTCTTTATTGTGACTGTTCACAAACGTATTGCTTTGTGGCTGAAATTGGATCCTTATTTGACAGTCAAAAGAAAAAAGGCAGCAAAGCTTCAACCTAACTTTGTTCGGTCGGAACAGTACAACCTCAGTTGCTTGATTCCCATTATGGAGCATTGGCCAGTGACTGGACAGTGAAAGAAGTAGAAGCTACTCAGTGTTCTCCCCAGAATTTTTTTTCAGCCGGATGGCATGAAAAAGTAGCCGGGTAGTGAGGGAGGGGGAAATTTCGCGATCGGGAAAAATAAATTTTTCATTTCTAAGGAAATAAATCATACAATGCTCTTTAGGACATCCATTTTAAAGGTTTGACACTCGTATTTTATTGAACAAAACAAGTAAAACTGTCAAAAAACACAGTAACGTTTTAATTAGAACAAAGAGAACACAGCAGCAGTGGCACCTTTACAGATGTTGGTAGATCTAAAGGAAATTGTACAGAGATTGAAAAGCCGTTGATCTAAAATTACATCTGATAGCTCGAAGATCGTTGCGACCGAGATCTACCAGTGTATATTGAATATGAAAGCATCACTGACCCCATAATATACATCAGCACACATTAGTCAGCTATAGCCTATGAAAGCGCTTCATCCACCGATATAATCGGGTCAAGCATCACCTGGGGAAGCAACAGGAAAGTGCTCTGTCCTTGTCAATATATTCACGTCGTCATCCCCCGGGCAGCAATATGAAAGCGCTCTATCCTTGTTTTATTCCGGTCAGGCATCACCTGGGGCAGCAATATGAAAGAGCTCTATCCTCCACGTTATATTTGGGTCCGGCGTCACCTGGGGCAGCAATATGAAAGTGCTCTATCCTCTCCATTGTATTCCGGTCAGGCATCACTCGGGGCAGCAATATGAAAGAGCTGTATTAAAACAACTGCCGGGCAGGGACTAAAATCTGCCGGGCGGCTCGCCTGGCCAATCTGCCCTGGGGAGAACACTGCTACTGAGCTAGTATTTTTTTCCTTCTGTTATCATCCGATCCTATATGGCCCACTAGTCTGGTCATACACGGGTCCATAGCCGTTCAATACAGTCGGACACAGCATGATGGTGTTGCCATGCTGCTCTCCAGTTTTGTCGAATCTTTAGATGGGGACCCTCATTCCAATCAAGCTGATTGAAAGGCTGGATGCAATCAGTTCCACATAATCAATCACCATGGATGCACATGATAGCTTGTGCACAAATCTATTCAAAAATGGAGCCATGTATGGCCAGCCTTATTTGATTGAATTGGTGCTGCTTCCTCCTGCAGTGAAAAAAAAAAAAAAAAGCTGACACAACAGAGCTCCCACAGAACACATCTCAATGCCCACTTGTGGAATAGCCACCTCTTATGGGCCCCTAACACTAGACGCACTACGTTGCGTTTTTGGAAGAGTTTTGAAAGTACTCCATTTTCTCATAGAAAACCAATGTTGCAAAATGCATTTGTTAATGTATAGATGTGTTACTGCATAAAAACCGCATATGGTGTAATAGGGCCCTTGCGGTTTACATCAATGAATTGGCTGTAGTGGTGATCACATTGGTTGGTACTCTAAAGCTAGCCATACACGTGTCGGATTCCATGTCCAATCGATTCATCATCCGATCGATTCCAGCAATTCTGACGGGAATCGCAGGTGTGATCAATCGGCCAATTAAGAGTATCCATCGCAGTGTTCTCCCCAGATTTTTTTTTCAGCCGGGCGGCGCGATGACGTCATTGACCTCCCCATTCTTCAGGAGCGCGCCGCAGCCACTGAAAGACTCCGGCCCGCGGCCCCGGTAGTATGCCGCGGGCCGGAGTCTTTCAGTGGCTGTGGCGCGCTCCTGAAGAATGGGAGGCGCCGCCTGTCAGGCTGCTCGCTGTGTGCCGGGCGGGGACCAAAATCTCCCGGGCGGCCCGCCCGGCCAATCTGCTTTGGGGAGAACACTGCATCGCAGCATACCACCTTGTCCGAGCGGATTCCGGCACGATTCCGTGTGCGATTCCACCTCCGATTGTCCACCTCACAAATGGCAACTCCCCCTGATCCGGGCAGAATCGGATGAGAAAGACCAACATGTTGGTTCTCCGTCGGATCCGATTCTGGGCCCCCGAACGATCGGACAAGGTGGGCTGCATGCGATTCCGGCACGATCGTTTCGCGTGCACGCGCCTGGAATCGATCGTGCCGGAATCTGGTGGGAATCCGACACGTGTATGGGGGCCTTAATAAACTATACCTTCCCTTCTCTACTGCTGTACCAATCCTCTGCTTATAAGCACATTTGAAGCAATACACTACCAAAAGAGAAGGAACAGGGTAAAAGTGATTTGTGGTCATATGACCTCTTTATAAATCTTATTCCAAGTGCCTGGCAGTTTTTTTTTTGCCACGTTGTGATGGTATTTTACATAACGTGGATTGCATGTTATGCGATAGCCTGCTTCCTTGTTGAAGAATTCGCATAAATTTTAAATCTATGAACACAAGTTGGAAATGCATGCCAGGTACTTCTCCAAACTTTTGATTCTTGTTGGTTAAGGATGGCATGAAAAGACACTACAGCAGTAAGTTCTTACTTTATACTGCTAGTGAGATCTCAGTCCATATACTAGGAGCATTGCCTGGAGCACCTGTCCTGACTTGTGAAACCAGCAAGGGTTTCATGTGAAAAGAATGATGGAAAAGGTATTCCTTTGTGTCAACCACACACAGACTCGTCAAAGTGCAAAAGATCTCGGCGTGCATGCTTGAACTAACCCAACGACCTCTGTATCTGTTATGCTATGCTGTATATGCTGAGCGGACTGGAGATATGTAATTAGTTATGGAAGGGGTTCCGAAACTTTCCGTGCAGGGCCCCCCTTCTCTATTTAGGAACATTATTGAGCCCCCCTCCCGCCCTAGTCAAACACAGGTTAAGAATGAGGGCCATGCCCCCCCTAGAATACCTATGCGCCCCTTAGTTTAGGAACCACTGGTTTATGGGATGTAGAACAAAATACTTTTAATTTTTTTTATGTAGATTTTAAATTATTTGTTTATAATCCCAAAATGTACTGAAGAGTGACATGACTGGTCTGTAATATATTGGCAGTGATCTGATGCCAATCCGCTGCCTGTTTGTAGCTGCTTCTGGCTACAGGCACTCCAGTGATGGCTGTGGGGCATTTCTCTTGCCTTGGGTTAAACCGTTGAATTCTTGCAGCTCAGTTAGGTTACCCACCGACAATGAGAGGAATGTCTTGGCCATTGGCTGCATTCCTTGAGCATTTGATGCCTGTCACCAATTTCTGGCACCTTCTGAAGCCTTGTTGAGCTTTGCTGGGTATTTTTGGCTTGATGCATCAGTCCCCTAAGGGTTGGGATGGCCCCCATGAAGCGAACAGTGTGTCTTTTTTCTTTTAAAGTCAGGTTTTTCTGCACCAAACCTGTTGCGTTTGAATCTTATGTCCAGGTGAGTTTATAGCAAATACTGCCATTCTACCACTTCCAGTCACCTGTTCATCTGGTATGGATACTGCTGCATGTACTCATTCATACACTCAGGGTTTGGGAATGTGGTCAATTAGGTGGTTGTTTTTCCACAACCCCAAATGTTATCCTGAGGGCCCAACCCCAAATTGTTGTCCATACACAGTTTTGATCTTTTTTTCTCTTTTACCTGAATCAATCTACTTAAAGATATCAATATCAGAGGTGACATCTATTCAGTGTTCGGGCATGTTGGTCAATTTCAGTCAGTTCATGTCTGGGTTTTCTATGTATTTAAATACATTTTGTATCTGATTATGTATATGGAGATTCCACAGAGGACTAATGGGCAAATTGAACCATGAATGCCAGGGGTGTCTAAACTTTTTCCAAAGAGGACTTAGCTTATGTGTAGTAAAATGTGTGGGGCCTGATATTCAAGCTAAAGGCACCTTCCAGAACATTCGCTGTGACAGCTGTGGTTCTGCAAGGAGATGGGAGTCCTTTTGCTGCAATTGAAGCAAGCAATGTGCACAACAAATGGCACTGGGTTTGGGGTCCGCCCTTCTGGTAGTGAAATGGTGTCACCCCAATGCCGATGGACTATATATCTGACTTTCTGATGGAGGTTGCAGGCCAGTGACCTCTGGGCCTAACTTTGGACATACCTTGTGTATGCCCACCTTCATTCCTCTTGCTGCATTCTCCATTTTATAGAAAATTGAAGACTGATGCTTTTCTTTAAAATGTGATTCTGTAGCTGTTCTATTGACCATCTTGCCAAGATGGAAAAAAAAATCTCGTTGATTAAAATTTCTGATAAACTGTGATTTTAGTGATCGGAAGTAGAAATGCTCACGCTAGTGCGTCACTAGTTCATTAGGCAATTACACAGCACATAAGTGTGAATGGTGGAACAGGTTTCCTGTCTACCATGTGCTGACCCATTGGGCTTGGGTTAGACCAGTGGTTCCCAAACTTCCCTTGCAGGTCCCCCCTTTTCTATTTAGGAACATTATCAAGCCCCCCTCCCTATTCAAACACAGGTTAAG
>CM070037.1:67215405-67247535 GCA_036250615.1 Ptychadena robeensis
GGGGGGGGGGCTGCATTGTGTTTCATCTTCAGAGGCTGTTGAGAGACAGGAAGGGGCTGTCTGCTGTCCCCATGTCTTTGTGGCGGAGAGGCTGAGCTTTGTCTACAGAGATGATCCTGCCAGCATGCTGGTTAGCAATGGCAGGGTCTATTTTTCAGTCTTCTACACAGGTTTTCTATGTGCGGGGCAGGGGCTGGCTTCTTCCATGGATCTCTATACTGTGATTAATGCTGTAGGGCTGTTCCTGGTGAATGAGTGTTCTTGCAGGGGTGTGGTTACTATTGGAGAGGGGGAGGGGATGCTGCAGAGCCCCTGCATCTTTTGTGTGGCTTATTCCAGGTTTCAGGCAGGATGGATGGGGGGAGGAGAGCATGTGGCTGTCTTCTGCCATTACACTGAATCCATTGTCTGCTCTCTTGCATCTCTTTGCAACTGGGGGTTGTAGATCAGCTGCGTCAGCACTGCCTGCTTGCGCACTGCATTGAAGGAAGGAGGGAGCGCATGGTGGAGACAGAAAATAGATTTTACATTAGCCAATTTTCTAACTTAAATGTTGCTTTTTCCTGCAGAGCAATGTACATATTAATGGTGTACATACTTTTCACTAAGCCTATTTAAAGGATTTCTATGGCATCTTTCCAGTGTGTACATGTTGTGGCTGTAATAAAAATGTGAGACACTGAAAATCACTTTCACAATCTAAGTATTCTAGGAGGGTTACAATAAAATGTATCAAACTGGGCAGGTTTACATACAAACTATTTTACATGTGTATGATGTTGCTTTACCATCATGAAATGTGTCCAACTTCTAAGATGGAGGACTGCAATCAATTGGCTACATTACTTCACTAGGTATATTCCCCAGGCTTTAAGGTGCCCATAAATCTGTCGTTTTTGTTTTTTCTAAATAATTTTCAGTAATTATCATTTTAAGTTTGATCTTTTGTCAATGAATTTCTTTTTAATACCACACAATGTGAGATTCAAAACCAAACAATTCCTTTCCAAAGTGTGCTTATGCACCATAGTATGACCACATACAAATCCAGATACTCGGGCGATCCATCTTTGTTTCTACTGAATCAATCGATCCTATAAAAAAAATTTTAAGTTTTCTTTTTATATGTCTTGGTTTTAATCTGTTCCTTTGATCTGAACAGAAGTTGATCGATTCAGAAGAAATATGTATGTATAAATTTCCCTTTTTGTAGTTTTGTTCCAGCTTTCTGGCACAAGATTGGTATCGCTAGTTCTGGGTTAGTCGCTACATGTAGTATTTTGGAAACCATAAATAGGTGTAAAGGTGCTGGGCATCGATTTTTCCATACAATCGACGAAGCTTGAGTGCAGCATGGTGACATTTTGCTTGAGGGTCCAATTGCATGGGTGTCAACCAGTGTATGGCCACCTTTACAAGGATGTCCTTCCCGAAACTGCTAGCAATGAACCAACTTTACCTGGCCCTAGTAACAAGCGGCTATGGCTACTCCTAGGCTGACTGTAAGAAGGCCGTTTTTGTTGAGAAGCCCTGGGCATTGTGATATGTATGATAGTGCTTATTGAGCACTATTACAGTAGACCTAGCACACAGCTTCTCTTTTCTCTTTAGGTAAAGTTGAATGTCTAAGATTTCTTACTATTTTAAGCCCCCCATACACCTTTAGATCAACCAACAACTATGTAGTGCCGGGTCCTCCCTGATAGAATACATAGTGATTGGAAGGTTTAGAAAGGTCTTCATATTACATGGTTTTGGTAGAAGAAAAGTTGATTGTTCATAAATTGTATGGTAAGATGTATGGTGGGGCTTTACTGAAAAGACCTTTTTTTAATTTTTCAGACTACGTCCTAGGGCGACCTCTGTCTCTGCATACCAGGGCCCTTGAAGATGTGCAGCTCCGGTCGTATCTGGTTCCTGACAGACAGAAGGATAAAAGATGACTACCCACAACAAGAGATACTACGAGCCCTCAAAGCTAAATGCTGTGAAGAAGAACTGGACTTCAGATATCTGCTCATGGATGAGGTGGTCCTGACCATCGAACAAGGGAATCTTGGTGAGTACAATATTTGACAAGGCCACTTTGTTACACCCTTCCTGTGGTCGTTAACATTTCTTTTGGTGCGATGAGAAGTGAAACAAGGAAAGTCACTACATATAGAGAGATAATGTCACAAACTGCACTGCCTATATCCTGTTTTAGGTAAAGGATGGGTTGAAGTTGGGTATGCAAGAAACAATTCTACAACATTTAACTGTGGCGATTATTATTCGGTCCTTTAAGTAGACTTAAGGTAAAAATGGGGTGTAGGCTGTTTATACATTTAAAATATACTTTCTGTACTTCATAGCAGTCTCCCGGTTTTGCCTTTATCAAGGTTTATATTGTTTAATATGATCAGCAATTCCAACAAACAGTGGATTTTATTCTACTGCTTTATAACGGATTGCTTTATTATATAATTCCAAGAAGTTAGTGTCAAGGCTGCACATGCTTGTATGGTCACGTGGTGAGCTTCTTTACTGAATCTGGGAATCTGTTTTCTCTTGGGCTTTTTTTATAGAGATGTCCTTGCATCTTCTTATTGCTGAATACAGTTCCTGTCAAAGGACTCTAATTCTGTGCATTAAGCCCCTCATACAAGAGTCAATACCGTTTGATCAATCGCTGAATGAGGACATCACAAACGTGCGTGGCCGAAGTGTGAAACGAAAGAATAATATCCAGCAATCCTGGACCAATCCAAAGGGCTTTTTTGGTGCTAATATCCTGGGTCCCCTACAGCTCTTTAACATCAACGTGAGATCATACACACATCCCTGAAAATGGGAAGTTTATTGTTTTGAGTGACAAGACACGTCTCAAATGCCAAGCCCTTATTTTTATCTCCTTGGATGCAGTGAGATTTGACTTCCTCTGGTTGCATTTTGCTGGCCATCATGTGAAATAAAAAAAAAAAGGTGGTTCCTATCTAGTCACTGCTAAGCCTTGATTCGCTGCTGAGGAGGGGGGTTTAAACTGCTTTATACAGCAAGCACACTCTTACATTATTGGTCCTCCTTTTTCCTGTAACATGCACTAGAAAGATCAATCGGCAAGGTGCCCGCAGCAGTAAAGCATGGCCCAGTGTCTGACTGGAAAGTCTCCTAATTACCTTCTGTCAATTTAGGCTGCGTCAGCTAATCTCCATTCACCTATATCAATCAGATTTCTTCTCCGGCATGGCTTTCTTCGATCAGCATTCTAAGCAATGCTCCTGTCCTCTGCAAGCTGTCCAAAAGCTGCATTGCGGCAGCCATAAAAGTGCAAATGATGTGGCGGCAGGAAGGAGTCTACATGATGCAGCGGGAGACTGCTCTTTGCTGATTCAGATGTTCTTCTTTGCCTAATGTAAACGTTTTGTGAGAAAATTGTCAATATACCAGTCCTACTCAAGGCACTTTGCAAATACTGGCTTCACCCCATACTGCTGCACCGATCCAGATAATGCAGTTTAGGGTTTCTGGTGAAGATTACTACTACTGTCAAATGGTACCTATAGGGATCTGCTTACCTTCTCAATTATTTGGATTTCATCAACTTTGTAAAGGGGAATAGGAATCTTCACCTTTTTTGTTTGCAGTAGGGATGGAAATGAAATACAGCAACTTGGTATAATCACACCAGCTGCATCACTTTTCCTTAGGTGACTGGAAGAAAAACTTAGCCTTTTCTTCTTTGAAGGGGTTTTGGACTCCTTTTTGTGAGTAGTCAAAGCACTAACAATTTCTTCAGACTTTGAGCTATTGGGCCATTTTAAAATGCCAGATTCCTCCTACTGAAGAGGTCAATGTCTAATGACATGCTAGGTGACCTATCATACTGACAACAGACTCCAGTTCTGGTTTGGAGTACTTAATGCATTGCCATGTCGCCCCAAGATAGTTGCTTGTTTGCTTTTAGAGACTGAAAGTTTAGCCCCAGCCTGAGCCATGGATTGCCATCCGCATACAGTTTTGTTGGCCATAGCCCCAATGCTATTACATCCAGCTTGACAGAGGTATGCATTGGCTCCATTTGGCATGACCACTTCTTTTCTTACCATTACAGGTATTCTCTAGTCATGCTGTCTTACCCTGCATATTCGAACTGAAGTCTGCCTGTAACCCTAGAAAAGTCTATGGAGTTACGTTAGCCCATAGACAGTCTTCTGCCATCATTCCATGTCGAAGACCACCTCAGTTTGTCCTTTGTTATTGCCTATTGGGATGCTACTAGAGACCAGAGCTCTCCTCACTATAATAAACGCAAGGATCAAAGTCCCAAATTGTCCTTATTTAAAACATGCTTTGTTTCACCTTTTTATTGGACTAGCAGGCTGCACCCTGCTGTGTAAACCCCTATATAATTGTTTAGGGAGTCCACCCTGATAGATCACTTAACGACTGTAAACATGCTATATGTTCTATTTTGATTTATAGTCTCCATAGTTATCTGGTGTGTATGTAGCATTATACTGGATACACAGACTTTTTATTCTATATTTGTGGCCATTAAACATTTAGTTTGGCTCTAGAACACTCAAGTTGGAAGTAGAACCAACTGCTCTAGGTCCTGTCCATGGTAGCTAACACTGAAGGTAACCAACCTGATTGGCTCAGAGCTGCCTGAGCAATGTGGAGAGGTTTGAATTCTAAAACACATTTAGTCCAACTAGTTCTTCATTTTTGGATGGTGGGGGGGAGTTATTGGTCCACTAGCCTAGGCGCGTGTAATCCTTTAATCTGAACTACTTCCTCTTCATAATACTCAGGATGTAGAAACATTCTCTTACTCACTGACAAATAGGGATTCATCTAGCACAGCTACAATATGGAGGGGCTTAGTGGGCAGCTAGGACTAGGAGACAGAGTCAGAGGTCACTGAGCGTACAACAATGGAAGGTTTAGTTCAGGCCAGACCTGGACTTCTTTCTATTAAAGCATTCCTGAATAGATGTGCGTGAAGAGGCGTACGTGCCTGTGTATGCTCTGTAATAAGGAGGCTGACCAGCAGTTTCCTGTTTGTGTGCTGACCTAGCAATCACTTTCTTCATGAATTTCCCATACACGAGAGAGTTAGACTCTTGTGTCATCTGACTGCAAAGTTCTTGGTACACGTGCAATGTCCCTAACCTCTGGGGCCCTATGCGAACTTGGTTTCCCCAAAACAGGAATTGTTTTGGAAGTTCACTCTGACTTTTTGTGTTGCAAGATTTGCCTTTCTAGCAACGGTTTTCATTGGCAGTTGAGAACATTGCAAACACACACAACATACATTGAATATAGAGGGTTTTATTTGTGACAAATTATGCTTTTAAGAATAACCATAATTAACAGGATGGTTTTGCCTGTCTCTGGGAAATGTTAGTTGTTTAAAGGGATAAAATCATACTGATGTTGACCTACACAACAATGACCAACACTATGTTGGATACCCATTTAGTGGTTTTGTTTTTCTAATGGAAAATGCTGCAAACACATCTTGGAAAAATCTACTTTTTTGCGATCCTCCTGATTCAACACAAGTTGTGTGCACAAGACCACTCCATACAGACTAAATTTTAGGGGTTTGCTGAAAAGGAATCCATGTGATGTTGATCCCCATCCTTTTTGTTCTGTACCCAACCATACAATCTTTAAATTGAATAAGAAATATTGACCTTTTGGGGTCCTATACTAATACCTATGGCTTTTGAATATGCGCAGCTTTTAAAGGGTCTATTTGTACATGATATCTACAGGGATGTTCATCAAAGTAGCTCAACTTGGACCAGTTGCTTTGAATTAATACTATCATGACTCGATGAATGAGAACCTTCATTCAAGCTTTGTCCATATAGTGTGTACTCTGTATTTCCCTTTTAAGCTTTACTGATGTTAGACTCAGGTCTAGTGTGTTTAACAAAAGGTCAAGCTCTAACAGAAACATTGTTCTTTGTTTTGTTGCAGGCCTGCGTGTAAACGGAGAGCTGGTTACATCCTACCCACAGGTTGTGGTTGTCCGCGTGCCTACTCCTTGGGTGCAGAGTGACAGCGATATCACTGTTCTTAGGCATTTAGAAAAGATGGGCTGTAGGCTAATGAACAGGCCACAGGCTATCCTTAACTGTGTAAATAAGTTCTGGACCTTCCAGGAGCTGGCTGGCCATGGTGTACCCCTACCAGATACCTTCTCCTACGGTGAGTTTCTGAAAACCAAATATAAATGTGTTACATTAATTGCAAACACTTAAACAAGCCTCAGAATGTTACTTTTGAGATAATTGACCTATGCATTGTAACAATCTCCACATATCTGTGTTGACCATTGTAAAGTGTTGTCATGAACGAAAAACGAGTTGTGAAAAACACAACCATACTCTACTTCAAGTGATTTGCACTTAATGCCTCCTTGGATTTTTTTAATGTATGTCCTATATAAACCTAATTTTTTAGAGATTATCTTAATAAATTTTTTGTATTTGCCTTTTTAAGGTGGTCATGAAAACTTTTCAAAGATGATTGATGAAGCTGAGGTTTTGGAGTTTCCTATGGTAGTGAAGAACACCCGAGGTCACAGAGGTGAGTGAAGTCTTTCATTTGGAGCCCTTTGCTTTGACATTCTATCTGCACATTACAAACAAAGGCTTTCTGGAGTGGCTAGTGTATTATATTTCGAAATGGCTATTCATATATATGCATGTGTATAAACCAGTGGTGCCCAACTGAGTTGGTATGGAGGGCCACAAGTGTGGCCCTCAGCATAACTACAGTGCCACACATAACATTTTCAATCTATACTAACTTGTATAAGTAGCATTTTATAATGAAAAAATTACAGCAGGCATAGCTAGAAGACATTATTTATGTTTAAAATTATACTTCAAGCATTAGGGAACACTGTAGTAAGGTAATTAACATTCTGTGTCATATATATATCATCAAAGGTTATGTGCTTCATAGATAATATCAAAGCCTTTTCTCAGGTTAGTGGAGGACTGAGTGGGGCCACAGAATAACACCCACCGGGCTGCAGGTTGGCTACCTGGGGTATAAACACACAACAGATGTGGTCATTCTATGCTTACTGAATAGAATAACCTACCCATTTTTCTGTTCCTGTTCTTAGAGTAAAGTTTTCGTAGGTTAACAGTTGGGTGTAAATGCATTTCTAGTAGACTGCCTTCAAGTGCATGACAGTGGGGGCCAGGGTGGTGTGTTGTAAGTTTAAATCAGCTGTGACATTTACTATACATGTTACCCTCAACTTTCTCATTCCAAAATGGTTATTACCAATGCAAATGCTTAGTTGATTATGTATTTAAAATTACACATGAGATGAGGCAATGGATCACTAAATAGTGTAAAGTGTAAGTAGTTTTTCTTCTGCCCCAATTAGAAACTAATAGGGATTAGATTTTTACTGCTTCTAAGGACCCCTCTACATTGAAATTACACTAAAGGCTGCCGTACACGGGTTGATGCCCATGAGAAAGATAAGCCTCCAAGCTCAGTGCGACAGCGTGGAGCCCGATATTAAAGGAGCTGGAGGCTCAGCACTGCGGTGTCATCCAGCTCAGCTGATGCTTTGCATGGGGAACCTCATCAGAGGCACCTTAAAGGGTTTTTTCTTTTAATCAACTGCCAATTCCATTTTTTGTTCAGTGTTGTCGAACATTGTTCATTTTATCGAATGTAACATATATTCATTGCCGATGTCGAATGCAAATACGTTCAAAATTACAACGACAGATAATTTACCAACATGTTGAATGACCTTTCAAACTATTTTTTGTTTGAGGTCGAAAACATTTTATCCATTTAACAAATTGGCCATTCATGATTTTTAAAAAATATAAAAAAAATAGTTCATTGATCGAACAAAAAAATCTACACGTGTAAACCCACCTTTAGGTATTTCATGGTGAAGAATTTCTTGAGGTCCCCATACACCTTTTTTAGTTCTGTCAGATTACCTTTAGCTCTGTGAAGGTGACTAGAGCAGTTGTGCACATAGTTTATTTTATAAAGGGTTTCACCCCAGCGCACTAATTTTGTTTTGCCTTTTTTGTTTTTATTTGACCATTCTTTCTCTGTTCTAGGCAAAGCAGTGTTTTTAGCCCGTGACAAGCACCATTTAGCAGACCTGAGCCATCTCATCCGTCATGAAGCCCCATACCTGTTCCAGAAATATGTACAGGAGTCTCATGGCCGGGACGTAAGGGTCATTGTTGTGGGAGGTCGGGTGATTGGCACCATGTTGAGGTGTTCTACAGACGGGAGAATGCAAAGCAACTGCTCTCTGGGTGAGTATAGATAAGGAACTGGAAGCATGATCAGAAGAACATGTAGTAATGTGCCAACATATTGGGCATTGCCACATTAAATGAGGGTTGTAAGACAAACTCTTGTATAAACTATGACCCAGAACTATAGGAGAACTCTGCACAATTGAGCTTACAATCTTAAAGGCAACTAATGTCCTTTCTGACAGGTGGAATCTGAACACAGGTTTTTAGTTTTTTGTAATACAGGGTGATTGAATTTATCTCTTGTAAACAGAAGTGTTTTATTACAGCTTGCACCATATCAGCTAAATAAGGAAATAATGCCAGCAATGCAGCTTAGTATATTGGCACTTAAAAAAAATCTGGACTTCTGCCAAACATACTTATTAGCCTCTTTATTTGTAAATGTCTCTTCTTAGGAGACATCTCTTCTGGTTTCTACACTAGATCAACAAGCTTTTCAATGTTTTTATTTTTTAAATCTTCCCTGAATGTAATTCTATTTCTTTTGTGTGCTTAACATCGCACTCATTCTTTGCCATTCCTTACGGTCTTTTTTTTCTTTTACAGGAGGCATTGGTATGATGTGTACCCTTAGTGAGCAGGGAAAGCAGCTGGCCATTCAAGTCTCCAATATCTTAGGGATGGACGTATGTGGTATCGATCTGCTTACTAAAGAGGACGGCTCCTTTTGTGTATGCGAGGCAAACGCCAACGTGGGTTTCATTGCCTTTGACAAAGCCTGCAACATGGACGTGGCCTCCATGGTGGCCGACTATGCCATTTCCCTCCTGCCAAGTCGACTGACCAGACGAATGTCACTCCTCTCTGTCGTGTCCAGCGCTAGTGAGACCAGCGAGCCTGAGCTCCCCGGGGGGACCTCCGTCCCAGGAGTTGATGTGCCCACTCCACTGCTCCATCACCATGATGCTGGAGACAGCATGAGTGCCAGTTCCAGTTCTGTGGACAGTGATCCTGACACTGCCACGGAGAGGGAGCTTCTCACCAAGGGAGCCATCTTTAACATGAACCAGCTACTTGCCAGTGAAATCAAGCTTTTGGTGGAATAGATGGAAATTTGGGGGTGGGGATCCAAAAAGTGGGTGAGATTGGGAGGGGGGATTGGAGCCTGTTGGGAGGGGGGGGGGGGGGGGGGGGGGGGGGGGGGTCAAGCACGTGTAAATATTAAAAGGGCCATTACTGCTGGTGTTGAGGGGTGGGAGGGATTGGGGGGGTGGGGGTTAGGGTTACTACAGAATCCCTGTTGTAAATGAGGCTGCACCACTGAGCTATAGGGAGTGGGGAAGACCTGGAGCTTGGGAGACTTCTCCCATATTACCTTGGACGTGATGTTGAAAGGGGAAGTATATATACCTATTTTTACTTGCATATTTAAATCAAAAGGAAAGGTGAAGTTCTCCCAAAAATGAATTTGACCCCTGCTGCTTGTTAAGTCTCTAGACTCTACCCTCAGTTCATCAGAGGTGGTCAGGAATAACACAACACATGCAGAATAAGTCTGCATAAGAACATTTCTCTGGAGACTTTTAACAAGCTCAGGCTAACAAAAATGTTGTTTTAGCCAAACTTGACCGGTCATTGTCACACAAAGCTAGTATGTATGAATTTCGTTTATCTGCTGTGTCTTGGATATTTTCCCTTTCAGGAGAGTAAGTAGTTGTCTATGCCTTACCACTGTGTGTTCATGCTCTGCTTTCTTTGCAAGATGCGCACTGCAACTGTTAAGCATAGGATACACCATGCTTATTTCTTTAACAGCCAGGGTATTATGGAATCATCTCTGACCATTATGCAGCATTTGGTCTTTTTTGGCTTCAAAAGCAAAAAGGTGCTATTTCTTGAGACCAATGGAGCGGTTGTGTTGGACGACAATTTTGGATTAGTCTGTTATTTTCTGCATTGTTCAGCTGAAAGTTTGAGGGCACTGTAGTTGTAACACCTCCTAGCTTGTATAATATTTCCCCTACAACCCCTTTATTATAATAAATATCAAAAGTATACTTCACATTTATAAAACACCAATTGTAGGCAAGAGAGCATGGTCTATTTAAGATCAAAATGTCCTTTTAGAGAAATATACACTAAATATGAGGGAGCTAGCAAAGAGCCAGTCAACCTTTTGCTCTCCAGGTGTTAAGGAAAGCTGTATATAAGACTGAGGTACTTGGCATATTGTGGACTGAGATTTTATAAGATTGCTGTAAAGTTGAAACGGTTCAACAGAGTATGACTGTTTGGTTTCTTTTTCTGGTGCCTTGCAGGAGCATGTTAAGGTGTTTTTTGTTTTTGTTTTTTGTCATTTTTAACTGGTTAATTAAGGATAGTATCTGCCCCTGAATTCTGTAAATACACGTAGCAACACTACTGCCTCATTATTTCATCATGGCTGTAGTTATGCCCTTGAAATTCTGCTTCATTTAACCCCCTATATTAAATAAGAATACACATTCTACTCCACTATATGGTTAAAAAACAGTAATCCCTGAAACCACTTGTTGAAGATTAGGTTATGAAATTTTGTAACTTATCAAATCTTTGTCCACACGATTGTCAATGTTGTTGAATTACCTCAGAAGTTGCAGTGTGTTTTTCCACTTGCTCTTCCTTAACATATTGAGAGTAGAGGTTAGTGCCACTTGGTGTCACTATTTTGGCTGCTGACTTTACTTTTTACATCAGAAAGCGTTTTTACAGGAATCTGGAATATGGGGTATGTTCTAGGCTGGAAATATGCAGTATTTTGGAGTGCTCGGCACTCTAATGCAGAAGTTGGTGGCTAGATGCTTATTTGTTGTTCCGCACTTAACCTTTTAACATAGTAGGCTAGCTTTCCCTAGTCTTCAGCCTGCTTCCGTCATACAACTTGCACATGCATGACTGGGGTATTCAACCTTTTTTCAACAATGGTGTTCAAGTTGCAGGGGAACATATTATACTGGCAGCCATGAAAGAAATATGCCTGCCAAGCCAGAGATGATTGGATTATGCAAGGATGTAGTACATCTTCTGCACTCTCCTTCATTCACTACCACTATAAAGAACATTGAGCAGTATTATGTACATGTAGATCTTGCAATATAAGGCATTTGCCTATCTTTTATTCCAGTCACTGTTTACTGCTTAATTGTTTCTAATTCTGGGTCCCAAATTGGGGGTTCTCCAGCAGCTTTAGTGTGAATATTATGGTAGCTTCCTGGCTTGTCAAGCAAGAACAGTGGTTTATCTCTGGGATCTGTCAGTAAAGATTGTAGACCATTTATGATACAGCAGAATGTTCTTCCCTAAAGTGAATGGTTCACTAAATTGTGGAAGATAGTGGCCTGCTGAGATGCTGGTAATGCATCTCTTGGGACAAGACAAGCGGTTTCCTCTTGGTGGCAAAATTAACATGCCTCTCTTCACAAAGAAATAACATTTCAGGTGGATGGAAAGCCGAAGTGGTGTTCACCTAACTGGACCTGCATCACTGGGCAAGCAATCCCTAATTCCCACTCTGAATATTTATGGTTCTTCACTATTTCACTGCTTGCTTGTATGACGGGTGGATCCTCTCTGCAATCTTCTGACAGCAGATTCTGAGAATGTCACATCAGACCTTTTGTGTAACTTGAGGTGAACTGGCTTAATGTCGCTTGTTGATCTCGCCCCCTTCTTTGGCCACTTTTAAACAATCTTCCCTCCTTTTTCTGACTGGGTCCTCCCTTATCCCTTCAAGAAGATGATTGATCCCTGAATGTGAAAATGTTGGTAAACTCTGCAACTGGTCAGGTTATCCTATTTTTGGGATTTGGAAAAGCAGATTAAACAATGATGGAATATGCTTTCCTTATGACACCCTCTAAGACCCGGGAATCATTTTAGAAAAAGGCAGGGAGTTGTCTAAAACGGGCAACCTTATATCAAGTCCACTTTACTGACACCGATTACAGCCTTATTCTACAATATGAGAATCTCCTGTTCTGCTTGATGTAGTTTCCCTGAGCCTAGAAATATGAAATATATAATATGTCCATAAGGTTTATTGGTTTACGTGTATGTGCCTCCTTTACTACCAGTATATTCCTAATGAGCATTGTACTTGAGCTCAATCTCCTGTTGCAGTGCCACTGGCTGTAAAGGAGTCCTGCTCCATCCCCACTTTCCCGTAACCCCATCACCGCTGGCGTCCTGCAGTGTAAGGGTTAATAACAGTGTTATATTATGCTGTTTTTATTGCCTTTTGAAAACCTGTACATTTGTTTTTCCCTTTTAAAACCTGGATTGCTGCTTTTTTTTATGATTTGCACTGGATGGAAGGCGTTAGTGGGGAAAGGGAAGATAGGCCCTTTTTAACAGAGTTCTTCACACTTGTATTGCTAGGCACCAGACCATCTCATCACAATGTCTTTATATTGTAAATGAAAGCCCTTCTTAGGCCGGGATTCCTCTTTTGCTTGTAGCAAACTATATCTCCATATTGGTAAATCTGGTTTCTCATGCAGAGATGAAAAGCCCTGGCTATTGTACAATTTTAAGAAACTGGTGTGTTTTAAGAAGCCATTAGGGATGCCTGTTTATAAGATGTTGAAACCTTGTTTCAACGTGTCCATACTTGAAATCCAAGCTTTCTTTAACATTCTCTTTGCACAGTTTCCTCCCCATATCAATAATCTAGTGCTTGTAAACTGGATTCTGTTTCAATAATCCTCCTATTTGGTTTCTGAAAGTTTTCAGATTGACCATTGATACAAGTGTGAAAGGACCTTAGGATCCTCCAGCAGATGCCTGTATGTTTTGGCTTCGTCTGCTCAAGTCTTAGATTTTTACTTTAGGAATGGGGAGTAGGATCAAAAGTTCTTTTTTCTTGCATTCCTACCCTTCTTCCCTACATTTCAGGTCATTACATGTAAAAACACCACGCCCATCTAATACAATATGCATTTGGTGAAAGGCAGGGCTTAAATATTAAAATTCTACCTTTATTGTCTTGGCCTGGTCATTCATTTTTTTTATTTTTTTTTGTCATTCATAGTTTCTGACATCTCTGCTCACAGAGCAAATCAAACTAAAGCACTTTTGCAAGAGAATTTTCAGGTGCTCATACACCAGACCAAATGTGTAGTTTTTGCATGAAATTTTCTTAAATTAACTGTTAGTAATTACTGTAGGGGGCAAATTCTTCCCTTTTTTCCACGCGGCCTCCAGTGCATTTTTGTTTTTCATTTTTTTAAGTCTTATTTAAACCAACAGCCACAAATTTAATAAAAAGCTGAAATGTAATAAATTGTCAACTATGAAATGATTACTGCCTGTGATGTTTTACTGCCCAATTTATTTATTAGGTTTGTTTCTCAGATGCAGAGCTGTTACTCTGGCTTGGGACAGCCTGCAATTCATTTAGGATTGGTCTACTTTCCTGATCTGTGTCTCCAGAGCACTCCTGGCTCATGAATATTAAAATAAGTCAAAGAAATCTTGTAAAAAGAGGGTGAAGAACATTATGCAAAGTTGGAAGTATTGCCATTGATAAACCTGGACACATTTAAAACTGAAGTCTAGCAGTAGTATTACCAAAAACACATGCTGTAATTGTTTAGCAGTTGTGAGTGCTGCTGGTCATGTGATTTATCCTTAACATCATTCCTACTAATTTGTCCAAAGTAATGTAGCCCCTTGCCATAGGCTGTCAAACAAGATTAAACAATATTCAGTTCCTATGTGCAGGATCCATCCCTCAAAGTGCTTTTCCCTCCCATGAGTAACTTCTTAAAGTATATCTATATTACCAACACACGTTACCTACACAATCTCAAATCCCTAAATGTGGCCAATGATATCAACAGATTTTCTTCTAAGAGTTTACAATGGCAAAGAAATCCCATAATTACAAAAACTGTTGTAATACACTAACATTAGGTTGGTAATGTGTTCAATTGGAGGACTTGGTTTACTTTCGTCAAGGTTCATGCAAGCACCATGTGCAGTCTGTTAGCCTCTGATCTTCCACAGCCACCAGAACATTTAACCTTTCCGTTCAGACCACAGATGAAAGCCATAGTAAATCCATGAAAATAAAATTTAAAACAAAAACACTTAAAGTATAAACTAAAGTAAAAGTTGTTGCTGGTTTAAAGAAGATTCACAGCAGTGGTAGTTGAGAGAAGGGCCTTGAATGCAGCCTCTGACATTGCTATGGAACCACACATAATCTATGTATGTAATGCTATAAAAGTTGAGATTGATTTGGTCAACCTCTAGACCTGAACGTAAACCGTGAAAAACTGAATGTAATGGGAGTGTCATGCCCAGCGTGGCCATGCCCCCCTACATTGGAAAGGTGAGTCACATGCCTAGTAGTGTGGCCAGCTAACAGCTGTGTATGCTGCCATGTTATCTCCATGGGATCATTGGCCACATCTAAGGACTCCTTGTCAACAATGTCTTAGATGTTTAACATGGCAATAAATACGACTTAAAGTAATAGGGTGGTTGTTATTTAGGGTTTAATGGCTTGTGTGATCAGCAATTTAACTGTCTTTTTATTCTTTTAACAGTTTTTTAATTTTTTTTTTAATTGCTGAAGACATCAAAGCGTTGTAAACTTTTTTGCTTGTTTTTTGTTTTTCTCTAAATTCTAGCAATCTGTCTTGTGAGTTTATAGCTTCCTACCAAGCTCCTGGAGGGTGATGTTGATAGTGCCACTCCTGGACAAGTGACCACCTGGAAGCAGTGATTGAGCCAGTGGTTCTTTGTCGTGGGTGGTCTGACCTGTGAACAAGGAGCTAGTGAGGTTCCGTCCAGATGCAGGAACGTTGGCTGAGGCTGCAGAGGAGCCACGGAGTCTCTTAACATCAGTGGATGGTTGCCTGTAGATTTTCATTGGATGAGGAACGAGAGAAGAGTTTGCAATTCTGCAAGGGGACTGTAGACATACTAGATGATACCAGAAAAAAAAATCTCTTTAACCGCTTCATGAGGTACCAGAAAGCTAAGAAACCTTTATAAATTAAGAATATGCAGGGGAGCTGTTCTATCTGCAGTGTTATCAGCTGAAGGACACATGCAAGTATACATCTAAAACAAAGTAAAACATGAGCATTCCTATTTTCAGTGATTTTATTCATTTATTTTAAAATGAATACTACATTTTTTGCAAAATTTCTATAGTAAAATTTCTGAATCGAGCCTACCATTTCCAGTGTATGAATATCTTTACCTTGGTTCCCATTGCCAAGTAAATAGAGCTATATACACAGTGACCAGTACTCTAAAGATGAGGTCAGTTGGAATATTAGAGATAGTTAAATTGCCCATTTCTGCCATGGCCCGTTATTGTGAACTTGCGATTTATATGCACATTGTAAGAGCTTTCACTGATTTTGTTAGTAGGTATGCCATTTCTGGATCAATCGTCTTATTGCGTAGTCCCCATCCCAGTATCAGAAGAGCTAGTTTTAAACACAGTGAATGCACTATGGGGAAAGACCAAATAATTTGTGGAAGAGAATACATTACTTGATTTAAGCATCCTCAGAAGATCTGCATCAAGAACTAATATATGGCCATTAGTCAATAGGCATCATTCCAAAATGAGGTTTGTGAAATTTGTTTTAGGTTCAACAAAAACATCAATTATAATCTATTGTGCACTTCCTCTTGGGTAAACACACTGGAAAAGGTCTTTTGTTCACAGATGTGCTGGACCTAGATAGCTAAACCGATCATCTTCACAACTCAAACATTTGTTGGGCAATTACTAAATAAGGTTTAGTAATTAAACTATCTAGCCACATTTAACGGAGTCAGTTAGTGTTTCCTCTACTGGCAGAGACCCTGTATAGAGTCTTCCTTTAGTGTACTGTGTGTACAAAATATTCTCATCCGGAATGCATGAATACTTTTACATTTAATTAAGTCTTCATGTGTAGAAAGAATGAAAAAACGATCAACTTACAAACCTCTCAAGCCTTGTTTCAATCTCTACTGCCAAATGGCTCAGTCCTAATGGTTTTGAAGCAATGTCCAGATGTGGATCCAAATAAATTTGATCCATAAAGGTGCAGGTCACTTCAGCCCTATTCCTGCGTTAGTTACAACAATATTTATGCTTTTTTAAATGAGATGGAATGATGGTCTCTTGCTTCAAAGTTCAGGAAGTTCATGCAACAGGGATGTAGCACAATACTGCATCCGAGACAGATACAAACTATGGCGCAGTAAAAGCGCAAGCAATAAAGAAAATTATCTCACAGGTGGGGAGCATGGTAGGGTTAAACTATGGATATATTGTGTACTTGTGCAACCATGAATGGTCATGTCCTTCATCTGTTGATAACTAAGCACTAGAAACAGCTTCTCATTGATCGTAGACCTCTGGTTTATAGTCTTCTTAAAGTATGTGTAAAATTTGACTGCTGCAGTGGACTGGTTTATTAACTGTTCCCATAAACCCCTACTGTTTGCCATATTTCTGCCTCTGGGCCTGGTTTGTCATTTGGATGACCCTAAAAAAAATTCAAATTTTTTTTTTTTTTTTTTTTTTTTTAGTTTTAGAACATGCCTCAAATGATACTACCACCTCTTTCTATATATATATATATGAGAACTAAAAGGGACCATTACTTTCCACTGTGTAAGGGACAAACCATTTTCCATTGATTTCCGGATTCCTTTTGAGATATTCCGATCAGGTTTACAAAGCCAATGATTGAATATTTCATGCAAGATTCTACTTTAATCAAAATGCCCGTCAATTGGTTCAAATACATTAAGTGTGATGGCCAACATTTTTATCACATTTGTGAGCCACACCTGGGCATGTTGGGTAAACCACATCTATATTTGCTCTCCATATTAGGGCAATACAAGATTGGATAGTACAGGAGCTGGCCCTGTATTTCCCCGCTACTCATCTGCCACTGCAAAATCTCAATGAAAAATATCTTTACTTCTGGCTGATGAGAGCAGATCACAACCATAAAAGACAGATGAGCTTATTATGATGGCCTCTACTGTCCTAGTGTTTGTAGTACTGATACCTTTCCCCTTTTAAGTCTTAGTCCAGTTAAAGACATTAAAATGGCTTCCTAGGAAGAAAACCAATTTACATTTAAAGATAAGGATTACATTATTTTTGGTTGCATACATTGGAGCAACAAGGCCCGAGAGTACTTTTAATTTGGGGAATTGTTACATCGAAGCAAACTTCAGTTAAAAGCTGCCCGTCATCTGAAATCTAAGGGGAGATTACTAAACTACCAGTTTTTTATAAAGCTGCTCTTTAATTGGAGGAGGCATGATTTCACTTCCTCGAATTACCTTACCATAAGAGATCTCTGGATAGGCACGACTCCTTTTAATATAGGATGTAATCCACTTGCTTGTCATCTTTAATTTTCAACATTGTGGATCTAATTTGCAAATGTGCCTGAGAAAAGAGGAGTAGCTTTGTTGCCTATAATATCCAGTCATTCTTTCTGAAAAATAAGACCTGGTTGGCAGGGGTAGCACTTAATTCACAGACCCATTAGTAGATGGAGGCCATTGCTTGGGATATCCAGATACAATGTTTAGCCTGAGCTGTTACCAAGGCAGCAGAATTATTGTTTGGGTCACTCAAATGTGCAACTTGGTCCAGAGGCAGAACGGGTGTGATTGAAGGTGGGTGTTAAACCCCCTTGAGCTGACAAACAGCACTCACTTCCTGGTGAGATATCTCTACAAACAGTTCTGCTCCTCTGCCTCCTTTATATACCCAGTTGTATTGCCTGCTTAGCTGCCCATCTGGGACAGATGGTCTGCAGCATTGATGACTACCATGGCACTAGTTATTAAGAGGCAGCTAGTACCTGTTTGCAGAGACGGCTTAAGCTGGCCATACACCTTTAGATCTGTCAGATATCCTTTAGATCTACCAACAACTATGTAGTATTGGGTCCTCTGCGATTGAACACCGGTAGACTTGATGGTTTAGAAAGTCCCTCATATTACATGGTTTTGGTAAAACAAAAGGAGATCTAAAGGAAATGTGACAGTGAAATCTAAAGGTGTATGGGGGCCCTTAGCCTGAAGTGAAATCTGTACAGGGGTGAAACATTTCTGTGATGAATAATTGACTGACAGTGGAAACCACACATACTGGTTGCTTTAACAGTTGTATTTTTTTATTTTTTTTTACATTTTAGTTTGGCTTACTCAGCTGTGGTAATGCAGGGGCGGTGTATGATCTTCCGGGGCTTGAGGCAAAATTTAAAAATTTTTGTTTTATCCCCTATGTTTGTGTCCTGCAATTCTAAAATGTATTTTTATTGACTTATTATATATGGGGTATGCAATTTCATACAAATGTAAAGCTGAACATTTTAAGAGCAAATATTTAATCATAAACTCTGCAAGCAAGTTTACATTAACTGAAGTTTTGCCTGGGAGTCATCAAGTAGAAGTAGAAAAAGTCAACATGCATATGAAGGGAAAAGTCGCACTCTACTTGTCTTCATCAAAATAGTTTTATTCAGCATGGTCTAGGCCACGTAGGGAATCGGGGACAACAAAGCATTATTGTCCATTTGCCAATAGTAATTCCCCATAACCGAATAGTTGAGATCAAGTGCGGAGTTTCATATGTAAAGTTGATGGAGAAGGACCAATTCCACACTCAACGTTACGTTACATATGTTCTTTCCCCAATGTTCTAGTCCAGGGTTCAGCAGCCCTCGGCTCTTCATCCTTGTTGTGGCGCCTTTTGCAAATCTCCCACCAGCTCGTACACGCTGGAAGAAAGAGCAGCCAAGATCATTGATGCAGAAGTAGCTGCAGCTCCATGCTCTTGTTTTTCTCCTCCCTTCCTGCAGCTTTTGTGGTCGACCCCTGTTCTAGCATAATTGGTGCCATCATAACCGCTTTCTCCTCTTATAGGGCTGACTACATGTGTGTGCCACTAAAGGTGAAATACACATATTTTTCTCATCAATCTGGCAGTAAAATAGATTTTTTGAAAGTCTATTCCTTCACTTTTATTCAATTAACCTAAAGGCATAATGTGAGTGGATAGAAGTGAGGTAAGTATAGAGCCAGCAAAATGCTCCAAAAAAAAATTTCTAAAACGCATCAAAATCTCAGTGGTCATGTTTAGAGATGGTCGAATTTTTCGACTTGCTAATTTTGTGAGCTGATTGCAAAGCCCCTGAACATGGTATCCTCACCAAAATTGCTGGAGATGTAGAGAAGGGTTGGAGGAACATTTGAAGAAAAAGTATTGCTCTAGCACATGTAATTTTTGCATAAATTAAGTTCAAAGTTAAAGCCGAAATTCCGATTTTAGAAATTTCTACTTGACTTAGAACTTAATTTGTGAAAAAACTGTTTGTGATAGACATACTTTCTTTTTTGGATTATACCCCCAACCCTTCTCTACATCTCCAGCAAGTTTGGTGATGATACCCTGCTCAGGGGCTTTGCAATTAAGTCGATACCGGCGAAATGGTCGAATTTTAAAAAAAAAATTCGACCATCTCTAGTCATGTTAGTGGTACCCATTCATTTTTGATGGGCGCATACCCACAATGTGTGCGCAACCTATCATTTTTTGATGACTGGGCTCCATATACTTTATTTTTGCCGCAAACTGAAGTGGAGTTTAAGCCGAACTGACTTTTTTAAAAATGACTGCTAAAAATATCTGCCGGATCGGAACTGCAGCATTTTATTTTTGCTGGATTCTGCTTAATTAAATGTTTTTTTTAAATTTTAACAAAGTTCTTCCTTGATTTATGCTCAAGATTGGATATGCAGCCAGAGATTTTTTTCTGTTTTTTGGATAGTGTGTAGGCCTTGGTGTTCCTGGTTTTTTTTAGTTAGAAGAAAAAAAACATTTTGGCTTGACATACATTTGGGAAAAAAAGGAGGAACCAAAAAACAAATAGGAAAAACATCTGTGTTAATAAATTTAGCATTGCAGGCTTTCCCTACCTCAATGTTACTATTGAATTTATGAACTGCAAAACAGACCACATGAAATAGACTATTGTTTTGTTCCCTTAGTTGTCCCAAAAATGTTATTGCTTTGGCAACGTGACTTGCCAGTAGGCCTAAAAGGCTGTCTTTATGGGTTATACACACCCCTTGTGTTGCACAGTTGAGTAAAATGAATAGGTTTTCAAAATATTGATTTAATTTCTTTCTCTGAACTGCATATAAAGTTTTGACCTTGGAAAACCAATGTACATTCACCAATGGCAATGAAACAAAATGTACAAAACAAACAGCCTTTGTATCTGTATGTAAAGCAAAACCTTAAATTGTGTGATGAATGTGAAGGAACCAGTGTGTACAGCGTAACAGGGTTTTAGAATTGATGATTTCGAGCAGTTTTGCCGGCTAGAAAGAAAAATTGCGTTAACTGACGGCCTCTATTGGTGCAAAAACATTCAAATGGGATTTTTACTGAACTGTTTCTGATGTGTATTTGAAACAGATTTACCAATAAAGTGTAACTTGAAAAGATTGCAATTTCCTTTTTGTATTTATTTGATTTTCTTAAGATATTCAAAACCATAAAGGCTCATTTATACATCTACATATCTGAATACATAGCACCCCAACACATTGACACAAAACGCATCCTCAATCACCTATATTTACCCGATACTGATACAGTTTGGAGCTCTGCACAACAACCGGCCACATTAGGAAACACTGTTCTATGCTCGGCTTGCTTTCCGTGCCACTTGATGACGCAATGCCAACATATGGAGAGACTTGGTAGGCAGGGAAGGTTACTGGCAGTACTGGTGTCCATACCTGCTTGAGCGCAGCGTGACTTTACCACGCTTTGCTTGAGCGTTCATCTATTGAACAGCAAATCGATGAGCACCACTTTGTGCAATCAATTCCCATTTGGTGCTTTGGATGGGGACCCTGGTCACCATCCAAAGTGATGTCCATGGAACAGGGATTTACCAACATGTTTGTTCCACATTCGCTTAAGGTTTCCCGAATAAATGATCGTTTTGCTCATGACAATTGTTCATGTTTGTTCGGGAATCAAATTAAAAATAGTCTCTGAACAGATTACAATGGAAACAATGTGGAACCAGGAGAGTTAGAAAGCTTCTGAATAACATTAAATTTCTGATCTGCCAAGATTTATTTTGAACACTGAACCACCAGCAACATTTTTTATTTAACAGATTAAAGCCACAATTTTCAGCACCCAAATTGTACCTTTTTTTAAAAAGGAAATAAATGGCGTTCGGCTTGTACAAGAGTACAGATTCAAATCACAAAGTTTTGTGGACTTACTTGGTGAGTAACTTGCACAGCCCTTGAACATGGTACTATCATTAACAATTTTTAAATAAAATAGGTAAGTATTGGCAAAGTTGTGGCAACATTTTGAGCCGGGGAAGTTAAATAAAGAAAGATAAGTCATAGGAAATATATTACAAAAGGTAGTTAACTTATATATTCTATTGTAGACATGGTGAAATCTCTACTTCTTACAGGGAACGAGCAGAGGGGAGCCAGAGCATCTTGACACCAAGGTAAGAAAGAGCCAGATGTGGTCTGCGCTAGACCAATAGTTATGTTCTAGAGTATGGGTGGGCAAACTAGGGCTTGGGCCGTATCCGGCCCATTTATCTTTCTTTTCCGGCCCTTTATTACATCGTTGAAAAGATGCTCCTCTCTGCTTGTTCTCTGAAATAAATGCACATAATGCCTAGGGGTCTCCAAACGTTGTCTTGGGGATGATGTAGTGACATAATAATGACACTGGGCTCATCCTCATGGTGACAACAGGAAGTCTCTAGGAATTATCCATGCAATCCATTTCTTTGTAAGTGCAAAAAATTAAAAAGATAACCATGTCCCTGTCACATGCCGGGGTCCTTAGCCAGTGGTGGGCAACTAAGTTAGTATGTAGGGCCACAAGTGTGGCCCTAGGGATCACTGAATGGCCGAACATAACATTTTCAATCTATAATGAATGTATAAGCATTTTTTTTATGAAACAAATTACAGCAGGCATAGCCAGAAGTCATTATGTTTAATTTTTTAAATAACAATTTTAAAAAAATACTAATACAAGCATTAGGGAACACTAGTATGGTAATGCAAATTTTCTGTCATGTATATCCTTAAAGGTTATGTGCTTCAAAGTCATTGATTATATCAATGGGGGCACATAACCTTCTCACCTTTAGACAGGTGAGTTCCTATGCATTAATAGTTAGTTTTCGAGGGCCTCAAGTGGAAGACTGAAGGGGGCTGCCAAAGAGCACCCAAAGGGCTGCATGTGGCCCCTGGGCCGCAGGTTGGGCACCTGGGCCCTGAATGATGCATGGTACACATATGGGGGTCGGCCATTACAGGCTCTTGGTCTGACCCCTTCATCAAATTTAAGAAGCCAATGTGGCCCATAAGTCAAAAGGTTTGCCCACTCCTCGGCTAGAGAATTGTTCCTACAACTATTCTCTTACCTCTCCAACTTTGGTGATGATACCATGTTCAGGGGCTTTGGCGATTAACTCAGCTAGTCGAAATTTTACAACCATTTCTTATAATGACATCCCAAAACAGAAAGGTATTTGCTGTGTTGTGCTTTATCTGCTGTATTTCCTACGCTAGGCTTAAATAAGTCATTTTTTCTCTGGCTTCCTAATAAAAAAAAAAAAATACTTCTGACTTTTGCTTGAGTATATACAGTACATTATTTTTAGAATGTAGCTATTTTGGACCGTTCTTCACAGATCTGTTTTTCGACATAGCTGAATTATGAATGTTTGGGACTCTTGTTGCCTTCATTTTTAATGCAGATCACCAGCTGGTTACAATGTCATGGAAAATTCTGTTCCTTATTGAGCATGCTTTCCTGTGAAAGTATGTATATGTCTGGTTGCTGCTTTGTCAGTCTGCAACTGCCACCCTGTCTCATCAGTGCAGGTTTTCCCGAACTGGCCACCTGCTCAGCTGTGGAAGATGTACACAAAAAAGAAACCTGTACAGAGGAAGTGAGCAGGCTATAAATATTTCCTGAAGGTAATATAATACTTACATTTTAGTGTCTTAAGGATGTTGGAGAGACCACCCCAGTTTCCCTTGGGGACTATATTGCAGAGGTTCCTGCACCGAGTTTCTGGGTCTACACTCCTATTCCCATTTGGTGGACTTCCACCAGTCCTACTTCATATTTATCCTCCACACTGCTTCAGAAAATGATAGGAACATTAAATCACATGTCACCGCACATCAGCTGCACTGATGCATAGATGCAGGTATTAAGTGTGTGTGTGTGTGTGTCTAATATATATATTTATATGTTATATATATATATATTATATATATCAAGTCTCAATATCTTTGTCAACAACTAGATAAGCCATAGTCCTGCTACGGGATGATCTAATGTTGCCTCCACACTGTGGTAAGGTCTGGTACCGGTGTGAAATTCTCATACCCATTGTCACACAGTAGCTAGGATAATGTTTGCTAGCATGTGAAGGTCTATGTGTCCCTCAAAAGTGATGCCAACGTTTTGCTTTTACCCCACACCCAAACTGTTCATGCTGGATGATGTTGCTAGCATGTCAAGGTTTATGTGTCCCTCAAAAGTGATGCCAACCTTTTGCTTTTACCCCACACCCAAACTGTTCATGCTGGATGATATTGCTAGCATGTGAAGGTCTATGTGTCCCTCAAAAGGGATCCCAACCTTTCACTTTTACCCCACACCTAAACTGTTCATGCTGTATGATGTTGCAGGCAGTGTAACAATAACCATGGCATCTACAAACAGACAGGAGCAGAGCCAGGGATTATGGCAGCGAATAGGAGTTCTCGCAGTTGGGAGCATCTAATGCAAATAAGATGCCAGAGCAGTCCAGCAGGCTCAAACTATAAAATATTTCCTATCCATTTTTGCTCTTGGTATTGTAACAGAAAGTCAAGATATTTTCACCCTAAAACACAGTTCACAGGGCTGAGCTTCCATTTAGTCTGAGAATGGCCTAATATTTTTAATGTCATGGATTGCACATTCCACATACATTCCTAGGATTTTCAGCTCCATGCTAACGTGATTGCATCATCCAAATCTTCCATCTTACCACATCCCAAGTTGTTAGATCAGTTGACAGGCTACTGTGCAGTTTTGGTGATCCCAGACACACGAAGATACTGTTGGGCTCACCATAGTTTGAATAACTTGTTTGGAGTGACTTTTGTATCAAACTTCCACTTGGTAGGGCTTTATATGAAGAAAACAGTCACATAGGTTATAGCTTATTTGGAAGCCTGTAATGATCAAATATATTTACTGCTTCCTGCAATTTACTGACACTTTATCAAATTTCTAAGCCGTTTTCTATTAACTATACAAAATCTTCTACTTACATTGTGGAAATACGCAAAGGAGTTGGGTTTACATTTTAGAGTCCAAATAAGCGGTTTGTGGTGACCTGCCTCTTTTATAGGATACAGTGCATGTGCTTCCCAATTGCGGAACCCAAAAAGATCATAATAGGCAACCTCCGAAAACTATTATCTAGAATCTGTATTATATATATGCATTGTGGTTCGTTTTTAAAACGCGCAAGTTTTTTTACAGCACGCAATTTTACATAAACAACCAATGTTACCATTCACACTGTATGCATTGCGTTTAAAAAAAAAACCTTACTGCTGTATGCATTTTTTATTTATTTTTCCTGCATTTTTCATTACTTTCTTCAAAACCGCAAATGCAAAACGCAGATGTAATGTGAAAAACGCATGCGTTTTTGTATATATGCAGAAACGCATGCATATAAAAAAAAATGCATGCCTTTAAAGCTACTAAGGGCCATTTTCACACTATATGCGTTTTTTTAGAGCCCATGCCAACATGTTTTCTTATTGTGACCTTTTGACTGATGGCATAAGTGTGGCAATAAGCACCTCCATCACTGCCTGAGCAGTAGATGCATAGGGTGTGGCTAGATTCCATTTTACAAGGAAGTCTCTCCTATCCTAGGGATCATAATGTAAAAATGTTATCCTTTAAAATACATGCAATCTTAAAATACAAACCCACAGAGTTTTGTTGGTGTAGCCCAGATGGTTCAGCAGCCCCAAGCTTCCAAAAGTATGCAGCGGTGCTGGTTCATTGTCATGGCAACGGCGAGCACCAGAGATAAATAAGTATTTAGTTAAACTTCTTTTCTGCATACATAAAAAAATTGGGGTTACTCGAGCCTTCAAAAAGTCAGGATTACTGCGAGGTTGTATCCTTATGCATTGCTATGGGTAAAGTGACCGACTTTAGGGGGCTGCTGCTCCTGAACAAAAAGGGATTGATAAACCAATATTGTGCCTTCTGTAAGTCTGGTCTAGTGCTGCTTGCACACCTAATTAGAAATTAACGTGTTAAGACTTAAAGTCAGCCTACTGCAACATTCACCTAGCCATTGGACCGATGTGAAATGTGTAGATCATCCACTGAGTTAGGTGGGTCTAGCCTAGATCGTTCCAGCTTACAAAAGTTTGGAGCGGTGCTGGTTCGATGCCATGGGTAGGTAGTAAGTCTTAGCAGGTTAAGAACTCAATAGTGTAGCCGGGTTAAGGTCACCATTCAACCTTACCACACAATTTCTGTACAATCCACTTTTGTTCTACCAAAACCATGTAATATGAGGACCTTTCTAAACCTTCCAATCACTGTTTTCTAGTGATGACCTAGATAGTTGTTGGTAGATCTAATGGAAATGGTACAGAGTGATTGAAAGGTGTATGGGGGGCTTTAGGTTCCTTCCTCATCTTGGCTCTGGTCGGAAGTTCAGGGGGTCTAGCCATTTGTTGAACAAGGCTTAGGTGCCCACTTGTGTGCGTTTAGATCCACTTAACCTCTCTAGCGTTCATGGTGAGTGAAGCTTGTCAGGAGTATGTTTGAAAAACAAACTACGTACAAGCTGGGCTCCCATGAATGCTGCACATCCCTGGAAAGCTGCGGCGATGTTCTTTCCAACCACAGCATTTCTGGGGCACCACCACCACAGCAGTAGATCTAAAGAGTTACCAAAACTTCAAGATGTGTTAAGCAATGTCTTATGAACATAAGTCCAAAGATCTTTCACATGTTTAGCTGCTAGGAGAATGAAGGTGATGATTATCTGTTGGGTCCTAAGCCATAGGGTTAATGAAAGTGCAATACATGGGTCCTTAGGAAAGTTACAATGAAATAACTTTAAAGACATTTGAGCAAAGTCTGGCATGTGTCAGACAAGTTCACTTCATAAGATGTTCATCTGGAGTGCCACAGCCACTGAAGTACAATGTGTATTGTTGAGGATGTAGGAATGCTAAGTAAGCATGTACCATGTACCTTCTGCCATGTGTCTTAAATGCGTGATGTTTTATTACCCACCTATAACTTTAAATAACATACCACAGAACTAAAATGCTGGAATTCTTTCTACACGTGGGAGGATGAGAATAACGGGTCACCTGACCTGACATGCTGCTTCTTTGTCCCACCTACAGACCTGAGCCGTGCTATGTCAGAATAATGAAACACATCATGTGACCTTAATAAAAAAAAATGAATACAGTATTTGTCTTAGCTTTGTGCAGTTTATGAATGGATACTTTAGTGTTTATGTTTGTAACCTCTACACCTAGAGGTTGTTTGATAGTTTATATAAACTTTAAATAACTATTGACATAAAAGAATCTGCTGTGTGTTGGTATGAGCCTGAGGTTAGTTTTAAATCATTTTAGAACCTGCTAAGCCACAATACTTTTTATTATGTGCTGATATGTTAAACCTTAAAATTAAAAGAGGGTATGCATACTTCCTTTATTTCCAAGCATGATGTTTTCTGGCAGAATGATAGACGATGATGGATTGTTAGAGAAGCCATTGATGGTGACCACCAAGGCCATTTTCAAAGATCATTACTGATGTTTTTCCCCCCTTGACATTGTATTAACACACACTTTAACCTCCCTAGCGCACTGCCGGTACCGCATCGTTTTTAACAGTGTGGTACAGGCAATGGCAGCAGTGTACGAGGTACACTGCCTGCCATTTCCTCCCTCCCCCTCCCCTCTCCATACAGCCAGTGTCATTCATGACACAAGCTGGGAGGGCTTGAAAGCAGAAGCCCCTCCATTAACATGGAGGTCTATGGCACTGCTCACCCTCGCCCCCTTCCGAGTCACCGCGACACGATCAGTGACGCCCGGAAATGCTGCGGCTGGAAGCAGCATCGCCGTAGCTTTCCGGGGATATGCAGCTTTCATGGGAGCCCAGCTCATCCAGAGTTTGTTCTTCACACAAACTCGGCTTGAACGAGATGGGCTCGTCATGAACACTAAGAAGGTTAATGCACCAGACCAGCAAACTGCTTAAAGCTAGGCATACACGGTTCAATTTCAGTACAATTTCAGAACGATTTTACCGATCCGATTTCCGATCTTGATATTTTGACCGGACACCCATCATAAGCGAATCCAAAGTAGTACCACATGAAAAGGTCGATCAGATCACGACCAAAATCACAGATTGTAGTTTCGATCACAAAACACAGGAAAGAGTCATATATATAAATGTGTCATCGAATACAATCTCCCCGACCAACACACACAATGCTATGATTTTAGTTTGATCGTTGTACAATCAATGAAAATTTTCCAACATGTCTGATCATTTTTCGATCGATGTTTTGAAGGGTATCGAACAATTTCCGCTGATCATATTTAAATCGTATGCTGCACACATGGTTCGATCGATCTAAACTTTTATCGTTTTAGGCCGATGGAACGCTAAAATCGAACCTTGTATGTCTAGCTTTATTGTCTTCTTTTATAAAAGTGTTTGGATGCAGCTTTGCTCTAGATCAGCTTCTAATGGTGGTCAATGCCTAGCATGGTGTTGTAGACATAGGAGCTTATAGTCTTTACAAAGGGGATCAGTGGCAAAGGATGACATATGCGTTGCTCCCCTCTGCCATCAGTGGTGGACAAGCTAACACGGATAGACTGAATGCCAGCGTGCTAACCCGGGGTTCATGGTAAGGAATCTAACATATATTTTCAATTGTGCTTTTGTATAATGATTGATGCTTGTAACTTTATGCTAGTGGATTGGGCTAACTAACCACTTATATGTGAATTGGGGATGTTTTAATTGGTTATGGGAGTCCAATGAATATTATACTGTTTTATTTATTTTAGATAACTGCACTTGGAAACTTACCTCATCTACACCTGACATTGAAATTGAAACCCAAATTGATTCCTTCCTGATGAGGCCTGCCTCCTTAATGGACACATCATGGTATATCCATGAGGGGGGGGGGAGGGTACTCAGTGGCTCCCCTTTCTAATATTGGCAACCTATTCTGTTGATTGGTGTTTTCACTTGGACTGTTTCTGACTACCCCTA
Organism: Ptychadena robeensis; assembly: GCA_036250615.1. Taxonomy (NCBI): domain Eukaryota; kingdom Metazoa; phylum Chordata; class Amphibia; order Anura; family Ptychadenidae; genus Ptychadena; species Ptychadena robeensis. The sequence goes on from CM070037.1 coordinate 67,244,116, forward strand.
TGAGGTGTTATTATCATATGGACCTTTAACTTTCTTATTCTTGTTCAATAAAGCTATTGGTTTTAATCCCACATCCCTTGCACCCCTTTTCACACTGTGCCAATATTTTGTGTCTAAAGAATGTTTGGGACCAGTGGCATTTATTGAGTAATACTGATGCAACTTACACCACCGCCTTTTTATAGTTTGTACTGAATAAAATACGTTTTCAAAGAACTTCAGTGAGTGGGTTGAGATGTCCTGTAAGCTGCCCGTGCACATTTCTTTTTTCCACCAATATTGATTGTTGGATCTCACTAAGGTAAAAAAATGTCTCCATGGCAGCGCGAGATGTGCTCAGAGTGGCTGGAATTTGCCACAATGGAACTTAGTGGTGTCTGTGTGGTAAAGGGCTTTGCATTCTGCATAGAGAGGAATTAGGGAATGGGTTACATAAGCATTTTTCTGAAGGTCATGAGATCTCTTCTGAAAATATGATTAGAAGTGCAGTAAAAACAGTAGGGAAGATGTAGAACAGAGACCCTGGAGGCAGAGATTCAGCAATGGAGTCACAGGGGAGGGTGTTAAGGCCTCCAGACCTCGGGGCGGAGAGCATGGCGTACAGAGAAGAGACTAGGCTATTCATTGTGAGAGAATGCAGCAAAGGAAAAGCAGTCAACTGAACAGGAAACAAAATATTGTCCTGAGAGGTCCAGAACAGGCGCTGGATATCTGAATATCCAGGATTTGGGTGAACCCGACCAAGAGGCAGAGAAGGATGAAGCCTGGTCCAGAATTTGTATTAAAAGTAAAGCTCACTTTTCTGTAGTCACCAAGAGTGAAGAGCTTTTAGAACCCCAGTTTTTAAAACTAGAACAACTGATGTTTAACCAGGGCTGTGGAGTCGGAGTCGAGGAGTCGGAGACATTTTTGGGTCCCTGGAGTCGGAATTAAATTTTAATTTTTTTTTATTAAAAAAAAATTACTTCAAATGTCGCAATTAACAAACAGGTAATATGCACATAATGCTTCTTGCGATAAGAATAAATGCATCAGCGTTATAACACTACAGCGCCACTGTGACCGAGACTAAAGGCCCCCAAACGTACCGAGTGGGGCCGAAAGACCAGCTCAGATGGCTCTAGAGTGCACGTGATGAGGTCATAATGCTGCTTCCCAGAGCTGACAGCAAGAGCGTTTCACTGAGACTACAGCATCGCGAGATTATGGACAGTGTCCGTTCTCTGCCAGGCCGAGCTGTGGGCGTTCGCATCGTCACCATGTGGGCGTCCCCGATAGGGCATACACCACACGCATTGCGGGGCAGCAAAATCAGCGACGACTGGTGGGTATGGCAGCCTTAACGTGTGCTTGAATGAAAGTAAATGTGTTGTTGCCGGAATAGAGCGCTTGTATAATGATTTGCAAGACACATGCGATAAGCTTGAATCGCGGTGCATACGGGACTGGTCTGCCTGCACACCATCGGAGGGTGTGTATGGCAGCCGTAAGTGAAGGAAGGGATCGCCAATAGTTCAGGGACTGACCGTTTAAAGCATTTGGCAAAAACGCTGTCAATCAGCTGAGGCAACAAATACTTAGATTGTAGCTTCCACTAATCATGACTCTGGGATTCCTAGGGAAATCATGAATAATGTTTTGAAGTGCCCTTCTCCCTGCCTCTTCTTGGCGCCTTCCACTGCCCTATTTCGCAGAGGAAGATCAGAAAACACTAAAGCTGTGGCACACACGGGTAGATCTTGTAACAAGATTTGTGTACTAATCGCACTGGTACGGTTGCCATTGATTGGACTCAATCTGTTTACAGCCTACCCGTGTGTGCCTTCCTTCGGCGGGATCAATAGAGCCGGCTTCAAAGGAAACTTGATTGAACGGGTTCCAAAAGTTGAAAGACCCGTACTTTTGCATGGAGGAGACAGGTCTTAATGGAAAGTATATTAAAACCAGCGGCTGGGCTCTTGCCTCATCCAAAGCCGTCGTCTGTCAGTGTGAAGGGGGCGGAGCCAGCGCTCCTCACTTGGATGAACGGGGGGAGAACAGGCGGCTCCTCCCCAGCTTGGGCGGGTTGTATTGTAAATCACCCACTGCAAGCTGGGCTAATAACGGGTCCCATTGAACAGGAATCGACTGGGCCCATGTGGTGTGCACATGATTTCCCTTCAATGATCCCCTGATCAATCACAGCGTGGTGCAGCTTAAGGAAAAAGCAGCCAGCATCTTTGCCTACTCCCTTCTCTGCTTTAATTGGCAATTACGTGTTGGTTTCCTGGCCAGTAGTTCTGTGGTAGTGTATGATGCCTTCCTCCTTCAATTGGATGGATACAATACATTCGCATATTACATACCGAGGAAGGAGGAGAGTCGGAAAGGATAAGAATCTGAAACTGAGGAGTCGGAGTCGGGGAATTTATCGTCCGACTCCACAGCCCTGTGTTTAACAAAACCCCATTAACATTAAAAATGTGTTTCTGTACCTCTCCTGATTTAAGGAGAATCTGTGTATCCCCATCAATGAAAAGCTGTAGAGTTACTTTAACTCCATCCTCTCCATGCTGCTCATCCTCAACATCCTCTCATTTAGCCTGTTGGATCAAAGGAAGACATCTGACTAGTGAGGGCTTGGAGCTGAGGACTTCAATTGGAAAGAGATGTGAGTCACATGACTACCTGTACTCAAAGGGTAGGTGAGTATTCACAGCTTATTAATGCAGCAGTTAAAAGTATAGAAAATACATATGCTGCAAAAATCCACAAGCATGCATTTTATGTTCTATATCCACCCTCCCTCCCAAAAAAAGTTATTTTACTTGTTTACCTGCCTGTTATTTTTTCTTTAATAAAGTGACAACACTGTCATCCTTCATTTTCACCCCATCTTCATTTTAATGAACCAGAACCATGCTGTTGCAGAAAAAAATAGGTTACTTAAAGCAGAACGATTATGGGGATTAGGCATGTATCAATTATCCAGAATTATTATAATTGTGCAGGCCTACTTTTGAAATTTATGTCATTTGTACTGCTGGTTATCTCTTCTTTGCCAGATACTGATTCTCCAAGATGAAAGTTATCCCAAGATCTAACAGTCTCCGTGACTTCATGTGTTTAGGACATACTGTCTACCAGTTACTGAGCATCAATTAAAGTATCAAGCAGCAAAGTTCCAATGTAATTCATATTTGTATTACAAAGTCATTTGTTTGAGGGTGACCTCCAGGTGGCTGGATTTGGTCACAATGGGCACTTATGGTGTCTGTATGGTAAATAGCTCATCATCCTTCAGAGAGGAAATTAATAGGTTGCATTGGTTATCCCTTAAGGCCCCCATACACCTTACAATTTTACCATTCAATTTCTGTACAATAAATTTTTCCAAAACCATGAAATATGAGGACATTTCTTTTCTTCTTTTTTTTTTTT
>CM070037.1:67247560-67283799 GCA_036250615.1 Ptychadena robeensis
TTTTTAACGCCCTAGCGCACCGCCCATATCGCGCCGTTAGCGCACATGCCACACCCCGCGGAGGTGTCAAGTGCGACCAGCGAAGATGTCTGCTCGCGATGGTTGTTTCCAATACCTACTTCACTCTCGACCAGACTGTCACGGTGCCCACGTTTGCAACCAGCCCCCTAGGCTCCACGCGATCGTCCAAAAAATCCCTAAATGTAGGTGCTGTCCGTGATTTCCACTGTCTAGTTAATATTATATGAGGACATTTCTAAACCTCCCAATCACTATGTATTCTATCAGGGAGGACCTGGCACTACATAGTTGGGAAATTGTATGGAGTGATCTAAAGGTCATACACACTGATCAGGCCTCCCTGATAGAATCCATAGTGATTAGAGGCTTTAGGCCTAGGCCATAATGATTGGGGGTTTAGGCCTTCTTACTACTTGCAATCAATAAAAAGTGTCAGCAGAATACAAAGTAAATAGAAAAGGGCACAGACATGCATGCCACATTATCATGGTCAGGAAGGGGTAAGGCAGAACGTTAAAGGGCCAGAAAAAGGCACTGCAGACTCCTTCGTTAAATGCCCCAGTACAGATCTCCAAAAACTCCAAATCCCCTCTTCACCAAGCACATGCCAGCTTATAACCACTGCCCCATCATGCAGATCATCCTTTTCTCTCCTAATTGATTCAGATTAAGGGGAAGTCCTACTCTTGGGGAATGGAGAACAAATGTTAAGCAGTTATGGTCTCTTGATACTTTAGACTCCATACAAGATCATTCCTTGGATCCCAGGAGCCCCCAACACCTATAGAAGCCCTAATTTTATTCTGACGGATTATGTCCATATACTACTATATTCAACTGAATAATGATGCCAATTGCCTTTTTTACAAAATCTGCCCTCCCATAAATATAGCTCTATAAAAATAGTGATCAGATATAAAAAATTGTGACAAAGTGGCGATCTGTTATACAATCTCTTCTTCTAGTTATAAATAGTCTCATTAATCTGTAAATTTAACAATGACCCCCTGATTGATTTTATGTTTCATTTTCATCACTTGCGGTAACTCATATCAAAATAAGTTGAACAGAAAAAGTGAACCGTGTATGGGCACCTTAAAGCTAGGCACATGGGTAGATTTGTAAAAAGATTCCAGTACAATCAATCAACATGCGCGGTCACGGTGATTGATTGTACTCTAATCTGCTTTCAAGCCTACCAGTGTGTGCTGTCCTTCGAGTGGGTTCAATAGAGCCTGCTCGAAGAACCTCGATTAAACGGGTTTCCAACATGTTGGAAAACCCCGTTCAATCTCCAATACTTTACATTAAGAACAATCTTCATGTAAAGTATAGGAAAAGCCGATTCTGCCTTCTTGACACAGCCTGGGGTCAGGCAGAGCTGACAGCTGAGGACGGCTGTGTGAAGGGGGTGGAGTCCGCACTCTTCACTTGTACGGGGAGAGAGGCTGGATGGATTTCTGGTCAGCTTCCAGCATGTTCGGATTCACTGAATCCTGGAAGCTGGGGAGAACTCTGCTACCCAGAGGTCTTCATTGAACAAGAATCGATTTGCCCGTGCACATTAATTTCCGTTCAATTGATCCCCGATCAATCACAGCGTGGTGACGTCACCTTGCTGTGATTGATCGGGGGTCGATTGCATGGGAATTTACCCGTGTATGGCTAACTTTAGTGTTTAAGGCTGGGCATACACAGGTCAATTTTGATTTGAGTACAATCGATTGCTCTCTAATCAATTGCATCCAGCCTTTTAATCCCACTCGAAGGAAGCTTGATCGAATTCCTGTTTGATCGCCAACATTTGCCAAAGTATACAACGGGATCAATTGCAGAAAGAAGCTCGAGAGCAGCGTGTAACACCATCACGCTCCGCTCGAAGGTTCATCGATTGAACAGGTATAAACCCGTGTATGGCCAAGTCTCTGGTGACAGCGTAAATTGTTTAAGGATTCTGGGACTCATCTGACATATTTTTCCAGCTCCGCCCTCCTTTTGCCATCACATGTGATATCTTGCACTTTCTTGCATTTTTAATTCGTCTATAGAGGTGATCAATGAGACGAAAAGATTCCATATTAGCATGGAGTTGCATGTACAGTCCTGGCCAAAAGTTTTGAAAATGACACAAATATTCGTTTTCACAAAGTTTGCTGCTAAACTGCTTTCAGATCTTTGTTGCAGTTGTTTCTGTGATGTACTGAAATATAATTATAAGCACTTCATAAGTTTCAAAGGCTTTTATTGACAATTACATGAGATTTAAGTCAGTATTTGCAGCGTTGGCCCTTCTTTTTCAGGACCTCTGCAATTCGACTGGGCATGCTCTCAATCAACTTTCGGGCCAAATCCTGACTGATAGAAACCCATTCTTTCATAATCACTTCTTCGAGTTTGTCAGAATAAGTTGGTTTTTGTTTGTCCACCTGCCTCTTGAGGAATGACCACAAGTTCTCAATGGGCCATGGACCCCAAATTTCAAAGTTTTGGTCCCCCGAGCCACTTAGTTACCACTTTTGCCTTATGGCACGGTGCTCCATCGCGCTGGAAAATGCATTGTTCTTCACCAAACTGTTGTTGGATTGTTGGAAGAAGTTGCTGTTGGAGGGTGTTTTGGTACCATTCTTTATTCATGGCTGTGTTTTTGGGCAATATTGTGAGAGAGCCCACTCCCTTGGATGAGAAGCAACCCCACACATGAATGGTTTCAGGATGTTTTACTATTGGCATGACACAGGACTAATGGTAGCGATCACCTTTTCTTCTCCGGACAAGCCCTTTTCCTGATACCCCAAACAATCGGAAAGGGGCTTCATCAGAGAATATGACATTGCCCCAGTCCTCAGCAGTCCATTCACCATACTTTCTGCAGAAGATCAATCTGTCCCTGATGTTTTTTTGGGAGAGAAGTGGCTTCTTTGCTGCCCTTCCGGACACCCGGCCATCTTCCAAAAATCTTCGCCTCACTGTGCGTGCAGATGCGTTCACACCTGCCTGCTGCCATTCCTGAGCAACCTCTGCACTGGTGGCACTCCGATCCTGCAGCTCAATCCTTTTTAGGAGACTATCTTGGCGCTTGCTGGACTTTCTTGGATGCCCTGAAGCCTTCTAAACAAGAATTGAACCTCTTTCCTTGAAGTTCTTGATGATCCTATAAATTGTTGATTTAGGTGCAATCTTAGTAGAACAATATCCTTGCCTGTGAAGCCATTTTTATGCAACGCAATAATGACTGCACGCGTTTCTTTGCAGGTCACCTTGGTTAACAATGGAAGAACAATGATTTCAAGCTTCACCCTCCTTTTAACATGTCAAGTCTGCCATTCTAACCCAATTAGCCTGACATAATGATCTCCAGCCTTGTGCTCATCAACATTCTCACCTAAGTTAACAAGACGATTACTGAAATGATCTCAGCAGGTTCTTTAATGACAGCAATGAAATGCAGTGAAAAGTTTTTTGGGGATTTTGTTCATTTTCATGGCAAAGGATTATGCAATTTGTCTGAACACTCTTCATAACATTCTGGAGTATATGCAAATTGCATTATAAAAACTTAAGCAGCAACTTTTTGAATTTCAAATATTTGTGCCATTCTCAAAACTTTTGGCCAGGCCTGTAGGTTGCACCTCTTCAGCTGCTTAGTTGGATTGGCTCAGTTGGAGTCTGTATGCTAATATTGCATTTATTTGCATCTGATTGATAAGGATTGGTCTAGAAAACAGGCAGCTTAGAACCCAGAGCTAACCTCAGAATGCTTATCTAGACATACATAGGAAGTGATTTGCAGCTGCCGCCTGGTTATCTCAGCACAGTAATCTCTTCGGATCTAATCGGATCACAGTAAATCTGCTTCCAGGCAGACGCCTCCTTCTCCAGCACCAAACATGAAGAATCAGCTGCAGCACGCTCTGGCGGCTTCTCTTGCTGTGAAGTCAGACACGCAGGTTTCCGGTTGTCAGTAGAGATGCACCCTTAAGCGTCAAATTCTTTAAACCGCTACAAAAGTCATGGTTAAAATAAACAGGACTTCAAGGCAAAAATTATAATATATATACATAATAAAAAAGAATAAAAATTTATTGACTTGTATAAGATTTCAGATTTTCCATAACTTCTGGACCTAAACATGAAAAGGGTTATAAATACCTCTTATATCCATATTCACCATACCCTAAAGCTAGCCACACATGGTTCGATTTTAGTGTTCAATCGACGTTTTGCGATTAAAAGTTCGATTGATTGAAAGAAAAACGTCTTTCTGCCCACATAGTACAATCGACGATTATTGGTCGATTTTTGTCAAATCGTCGATTGAATCGTGATCGGACAGGTTGGAAAATTTTGGTCGATTGTACAATCATCGAACTTCATTCCTTGCAGCTTTTTTTTGGGCGAGTCATTCATACTCAATGTGTGTCACTACTCCCCTTTAACACATCACTTCCGATTGAAACTAAAATCGTAAGAGGAATTCAATCGTCAATTTTTGATTACTTCGATGAACTTTTCAGTCAAAATTGAACAATAATCGTACTCCCCATGTGGTTTACATCGATTAAATTAAAATCAATTTTTTCATCGAACTAGAAAATCTAATCTAACGTCGAATAAACACTAAAATTAAACCATGTGTGGCTAGCTTAAGGGTCATCCAACCAGAACTTATTGTTCAATGTTCCTGAGAGGCTAGAAAGTTATCTGACTCAGAAGAGGGAGGAACTACAGAGTAAGGTAAAAGTAGCAGGTATTTGACCCATCCAACTGTCAGCTGGAAGATAAGGAAGTAAAGGCCATAAAGATCATGGGGCCTTTTCATCAGGGGTGTCAAACTCAAAAATACAGAGGGCCACGTTTAAAACGTAGGACAAAGTCGCAGACCAACCTTAAATTATTTAAAAACATTACACTGAGGGACATGGGCCGGACTTTGACAACCCTGCACAACACGCACACTATACATAGAGAGACAGAGATATACAGAGATAAAAGTGCACATGCACAGTGCATACAGTGTGTGTAGTCCATGTATGGCCCTATTCCTGTGTGTCTTCCAGAATGGGAGAGGGGGGCAGTGAATACAGCTGGTAGGGGGGGCTGCCAAGAAGGCAGATCTGCCGCATGCCAAATTGGCCCCAGGACCAGAGTTTCAAACCTATGCCTTACATAATCTTCTATCTCTCAGGACTATTGGTGAGATCTTTAGGCCAACTACCTAAGGAAATGATGGGACGCAAGAAAGGTGGGAGCACTCATAAATTCCAGGCATAACAACCACCACATTCACCTCTACCATTATCTCAGTGATGGAAAATAAAAGCACATTATCTATTAGGAAGGCCAATTCTGCTGATTCCAAACTATCCCTGCATAACAGCCACAGAGGAAGCTGCAAAAACATGAAACCTAGCTCGGTGTTCAGAGCGCCAGAGGTTAGGAGTACATAATGTATGGAGCATCGGGAATAGGAGTACATAATGTACGTATTTCAGTGCAGAGGTCAGGACTTTATAGTGTACAGAGTGCATGGGTGAGGAGTACATATTGCAGAGAGTGTAGGGGTCAGAAATACATAATGTACATATTACAGGAGTTAGGATTATATAATGCACAGAGAGCAGGGATCAGGATCATGTAATGTATGAAGTGCAGGGGTCAGAAATACATTATGTACAGATTACAGGAGTTAGGAGCATATAATATAGTGCATGGGTGAAGAATACATAATGTAGAGAGCTGGGGTGAGGATCACATAATGTACAAAATGCAGGGATCAAAAACACATAATGTAATGGAGTGTAGGGTTAGGAGTGCATTATGTATGAAATACAAGAGTTAGACGTCTATAATGTACAGAGTGCAGGGGTCAGGAGTACATAATGTACGGTGGGCAGGGGTCAGAAATACATGATGTTTGGAGTGCTGGGTTCAGCAGTTTTCCTAGGGACACCCATTTCTCTAGACGGGCATGTGAAGAATAGTTTGGTATTTTCATAAGCCATCCCAAGTTGCAGTTTGAATGAGGGCCAGGGACTCATGAGAGCTTCCATTTCTAGCCTTTCAGGGGCCCTTTGCAAGTTCTTACTTAGTAGTGGAGGTGTCTCCTTCCCCACTGTTGAGATCTGCAGGGGGAGGGTATCGCATATTCATGCAAGGAAGGGCACCTAGGTCCTTTCGGGGCCCTATGCACATGCATATTTAGCAAAGCGGGAGAAACAGTCCTACATGAGAGACTCAACCAGAATGCCATGATATTTTGAGAAAGCTATGTCCAGGAACCTGCTCATCCCCTCTTATCCTATTCTTGCATTGCACATAAGAAGAGAGAAGCACAGAGAATTAAGGTCCCCACACACGTAACAAGCGGGGACTGACAGATGAGCTGTGGAGAGCAATGTGATCACGTCATCACGCTGCTCTCCATCGCTCACAGTATTGGCGGGCACCCTTTGTGGGCCGCCTGTTAGTTTGGATGGGGATGCCGGTCCCCATTGAAACTAATGTCAATGGCCAGAGATTTACGGACATGTCTGTTCTTTGGCCGACCGAGCTTGTGGGCAGCCGCAAGCGTGCACGCTCGTTACGTGTGTGGGGACCCTTAGTGATGACAAATATAGGATTTTTTGTGAAAAATCTTATAAATAAAATATATAAATAAATAAATAAAAAGAAATTGTCAGCTTGTAGCACCACTGAGTATAGACAAAAGTTTAGCTCTGGGCTCCACTAACCGTTAAATCCTTGCGTTGAACGTAGGGGTTTTAATGGAGTGCACAATCTGCCCACTGACAGCAATGGGGCTTCGACAGGACTGTCTCCACAGCCTGTCAGAGCTCGCAATCGATCCCGCCTCCGTCAGGCTAATGTCGGTCTAACGTCACAGAAGCTTGACTGATGACCACTTGTCATAGTGGAGCCCAAGGTTTAGCATTATGCTTCAGTATTTATCATAATACTAAATGTGTGTTGCCCAAACATAGAACATTTGTGTAAATTGCCATGATAGGAACCCATTACTTCTGAGATGAGTCCCATAGACTCGTCCATAGGAAGGGACGTAGTGGAAGTTTCCTTCCAAAGTAAAAAAAAACCTTAGGAAAAAACGTTGAGTGATTCTCAGTAATTGTCTGAAGCACTAAGCAGTTCATATGTATAAACAGCATGAAGCAAGTTCCCAAATTGTTAGCTTTGTCAAACATGATAACTTACTCACATGCTGTGGTTTCCTGTTCAGTATTTTTACCCTCTGCAGCTGGCTCTAGTGCCCTCAAGAAGTTGAAACACTCTTTGACCCTTGGGGAAGTCCCAGCAAACCAAAGGGACATTGAGCAAGGTGACACTCAGCAGGAGGGAGCTATTTAGAAATTGATGTATGCATCTGCACACGCATTGCAGAAAGATGAGCAGTGGAAAATCGATAACGTTGGCTCCTTCCATTGAAATGTCTGACTCTGTAGAATAGCTGGGAGACTTGGATGCAATTTGTACATTTACACAGCTCCGAATTTTCCAAACAGGGTTGCCAACGATTATAGACTTCTTAATGAGAGAACATGGAAATCCTGCATACAGAATAGAATGTAATAAGAAATAGAAACGATTACACTAGGTTCATGTGTCTCTCTCTCTCTAGCACAGATATAGTGTGTGTTGAAAGGCGCATTGTTCAAGTTGCATGCATTTGTCTGGCATAGTATCTAAAAGAGCAGCCAATTAAATGATTTATTGAGACAGGGCCAGGAAGTGTCATCACCCATTATGGTGGAAGAGCACATGGTCTATTTGCATACTTTTCTCTTAAAAAGAGTGGAACAGGTAATCAAAACAGAATACTGTACAGGTTCAGGATTAACCACGACAAGAGGCGGACATGCTGCTTAACTTGTTTATTTAAACTGCAAAATAAACTTACAAACTCATGGTTAACAGATCGGAACCCAACCAAGTCCTTTAAGTCTCTGTCTAACTGTGAAGAACCTGTCTGTCTCTCTTGAGAGGGTCTCTCAACATGCTGTGCAAACGGGTCCTCCTAGCCAGGGCAGGCTGCAACCGCCATAGAGCCCTGCTGGAACGATACAAGAACAACGTGCGCTCCACCAGTCGGGGCTCGGGTACCAAGGGACTTCCCATACTACTTAAGTAGCGTACTGCGTGTGACCCCAGCAAGTGACACTCAGACTGCAACTGGGTCTTGAAGGAGTAGTGCAGGCTATTAAGTCCCCCAGCTGCCTGCACTACTCCTTCAAGACCCAGTTGCAGTCCGAGTATCTGCAGTACAAAGCCTTTAGTAGCAGTTACCATTCACATTAATGTACACATGCACCTTTTCTTGCAACACAATATGCAAATGTGTAACTGACCCATATATAAAACACAGGGCATGCCCGAAAACCGTTACTTTCTGAATCTAGAATCTACAGTATTTAACTACACCTGCATGAGCTTGCATGGATATTCCATTTCAAAACCATGGCCACTTATATGAAGATGAGCCTTCTTTCTGGAAATATCAACCTTCCTCAAGATCCTGTAGTGTTTATGTGTGAATTAATCCTAATTATGGCAAAACATCATATGTTAGGTTAGGCAAGTAGTGGGCAAACTTTTTGATGTCATTACACTGCTGTCAGATATCGGAGGAGCTGGGAAGACAGCTCTGCTCTCTCCCCGGCTCAGCGGAAGCTTTGCCTGGAGACCCGCGGTCTTTAGGAAAAGCATCGGACATCGGCTGTATTAACGTCATGTCCGATATGGCTGTTTTCGAGCAGGATTGGTTTGTCCCACTCGAAAACAGCTATGGGCGCATATTTTATGGGCCAGATAGATGGCCGGGAGCGCGCACGGCGCTCAAAGCAGCCATCGATCTGGCCATATCTGCAGGTCTGTACCCTGCTTAAGTTTGCATTGATATTGCATAAGAAAACCCAAACTCAATTCTGTTGAATCCATAACAGTTGTCATAAGGTTGGAATCGCACAATTATCTGAAATATCAATAATTTCCATTGCAGTAACAAGACCCTTATCAAGGTATGCTGGAACTTAAAAAAAAAAGAGGCATGTTTGGTCACTTAGTAGGTGTGTTTGACAGGTATCCCCAATAATTTGTCCATATAATACATAATACAATAGTATCTCACAAAAGAAAGTATACCCCTTTCATTGTAATATATAGTTTATTATATGTTTTCCTAGGGCAACACTGAAGATAGTTAAGAAAGATGATGGGTAGTTGCGCACAACCTTCAGCAGTGATTACACAGCTATAGACAGTGGCCAGAAAGCCCTCATTGGTGTTGGGGCCGAGCAAGGATCAAGAGCAAATGGGTCAGTATGAGGGATTGGTGTTTCGTTGTGTGTAAGGGGTGCAGCTCTCAAAATGAGGAGTGTGGGCCCCAGTAACTGACAATAAGACAATGACAGAGGCGCACACCTATTACAACAAATGGTTAAATCATGTGGAATAGGATAAGGTAAAACAAATGGAACAAAATTTGAACAAAAACAAACCGACAAGATGACTCACATTGAAGAGGTTTCAAGGTGGCTCTCTCAGGGGCCATGTGCTATCCAGGGGACCCCTCCTTCCTGGTTGGGGAGACGATCACTTCCTGCTTGCAGATCTGGGGGGCTCAATAGGAACAATGGGACTCGTTCGAGCGAACTTCTTTTTCAACCATAGGGGAAGGGGTGCGAAGTCTCTGTTTTATACACACACCAAAAGAGGAGCTGCCCTCCCCTTCCCAATTGCATGCGGCGGTGAGGGGGGGGAGGGGACAGGGAGGCAGATCAGCTCAAGAAACACAAACCAAATGGATAATTAGATGGTACACCTGTATGGTGGAGACCAAAGTAAAGCATGAATGTGGGCTAAGAGTACAATGGAGACTGATAATGAACAAATGGGAGAGAGAAAACAAAAACAAAAAAAAACCCAACAATTCATGGATATATATACTCCCATGCACACTATATAAAAAACAACTAAAGTACCACCTCAACAAGCATGGGGCCGAGACAAATGGATCAAGGGTTGTGAACACCTTAGGCATGACACAAATAGTTTGATGGATGGGAAGAAGTGGTGGGTCTGGTTTTTTATGATAGTATTGATGGTCCACTTCTTCATTCAGAGCCATGGGGGGTTCGCGTGTTTGAGGTTGAGGGCATTATTCCAATATGTTTCCTTCTTGGGAGCACAGCCTTTTAAAATCTTTTCAATGAGGTTAGGGGGTAGACTGGCTCAATGGAATCAATGCATGAAGCCTTGCTCCTTCGGTTGAGCCATTATGTTTTAAGGTTTAAAATGCCTGGGTTAATGCATGGTCTGGGGGACCCTTTTTTCAAAAGGCGGGCGATGTTCACCAAACGACTTTCTAAAAGGTAGGATGGTTTCTTGCCCACATATACAGGTTGCAAGGGCAAATCAGAACGTATATTACGTGGTCTGAGGAGCATTGAGCAATGGCGAATGGGATGGGTTTACCACCAGAGTTGTCTGTAACTGTTTATGGCCATGGGGATTGAAAGGACATGTCTTACTAATCTTTTTTTGCATTGTAAGACCCTTTAAGTTCATTGATGCTGGGCCTAATGGTGTGTGAAGGTTGAAGGGACTGATTTTGCTTTGGACAATCTCGCCCCATGCTCAGTTCCAAGATTGCCCAAGCAAAATCGCTCCCTTCAACATTCACACACCTTAGGCCCGCATCAATGAACTTAAAGTGGTCATCATTGAGTCCATTGATGCACAGTCACCCCTAATGAAAGATTATAACTGTGCTCCCAAGAAACAATTGATATATGCTCAACACTCTAACCCCCCATGGGCTTGAATGAAGAATTGGACATCAATACTATCATAAAATAACCAGCCCCACCACTTGCTCCCATCCATCACCTATTTGTGGTCTGCTAAGGTGTTCACCCCCTTGATTCATTTGTCTCTGCCCCATGCTTGTGAAGTGTGTACTTTCATGTTTTGTTTTTTATATATGTGTGCAGGTGGGTATATATATCCATGCTCTGTTGTGTTTGTTTTTTTGTTTTTGTTTTTCTCCTCTCCCATTTGTCCATTATCATTCTCCATACTCTTAACTCACATTCATGCTTTACTTTGTCGCCACATACAGGTGTACCAGCTAATTATCCTTTGTTTGTTTTGTTTTTCTATGAGCTGATCTGTCCTCCCCTGCCCCCCCCCACCCTCCCCTGCAAGCATGCTAAGGAAGTGGAGGGCACGGTCCTCTGTGTGTGTTATAAATCCAGAACTCTCTGCACCCCTTCCCTATGGTTAAAAGAGTTCTGCTCGAAACGCGTCCCATTGTTCCTATGAGGCCCCCCAGCATCTGCAAGCAGGAATTGATTTTCTCCCCACCATGAGTGAGGTCCTCCTGGATAGCACATGGCCCTGATAGAGCCAGCCTTGTAAACCTCTCTCAATGTAGTATCTGTCTGTTGTTTTTGTCTCATGTTGTTCCATTTGTTTTAACCTTACCTATTCCACATGATTTAACCATTTGTTGTACTAGGTTGTGCGCCTCTGTCCTTGTTCTTATATAACACTGAAGATAGTGAATGTTCTTAACACACAGCTGTTAACTCCCCTAGAGGTTGAGACCAACCCAGTTCGCTCGGAGTTTGTTTTTCAAATGAACCGGGATTGTAAAAACTGACCTGACCCCCGGAAAGCTGCACCTATTCTCTATCCAGCCGCAGCTATTACGGAAGTGCGGGACCACCCCTTCTGCGTCATTGGTGAAGCTGAAGGGGCGGGCGCACCATAGACTTCCATTATAAGTGAGGGGCGTTTATATAGAGCAGCAATTCTTTTATTCAGATTCTGAAGAGTTCAATGCCAAGAGGTGCCACGCTGAACACCAAATTTAGCATACGTGTGCGGGACACTGGGGAGGGATAATGGCTGATTGAATGCAAAGTGTACACATAATGGCTGTGTGTTTTCAGTTATTTTGAGGGGACTGCAAATTGACACTGTTATACAAGCTGTACACTGACTACTTTATATTGTATTAAAGTGTCATATTTTTAGTGTTGTTCCATGAAAATATAATATTAAGCATTTACCACAATGTCAGGGATGTACTCACTTTTTTGAGATGTTGCATATAAGGTGAGCATGTGTAAACTTATGCAGCACTTTTATTGAAGCAATTGAAGCTATTTTAGCCAAACAGAAACAGTTTGGATGAATGGTTCTTCAACATTATCACAGCTTTAATGTATGTGCCTATTTCTTCTGAATATCCTAAGATTATTGACATGCTAGCTTAACTGGTTGTTCACATAGCAGTGATTACTGTACAGACATGGAGCTAGCGGTTCTTGCACTTTGTACATTTCTTCTTGTCCTACTTAATAACCTTCCTAAGGATGAGCTCGTATTCCATTAACAGCCCCCCTTGCTGTCTGTACTCTGTGCATGGAAGGACAGACCTTGTTTGTTCCTGAAGTCCTTAATGCTGCAGACAAATAGTTCTCTGACTGTGATAAACCCACAACATAACTGTGCTATCTCATCACCCGCAGACAACAATTCTGGCCGAATGACCAGCATTTTTTACTGCATGTGTTCAAGGCTGAAGATGTGTTTGTTCAGCTATAAACTCACTGATTTTAATGGGTATCAAACTTCTTTTAAGAAAGTGCACCTCAAGCAATTGCGGCGGCACCCTCCTTCCTCCCCCTTTACATCTTCGGCATCATAGTTGAAGTCAGCAATGTGCTGGAAAAAGTGATACTGCCTCCTTTAAATGGGAGTTAATGGTAAACCTGGAAAGAACGGCATTGATACAGAGAAATGCCATGGGCTCCCACCGGATAGGTGAGTATGGCCAAGGTTAGCTCAGGGTGAGTATTTTTGGTAAACAAACTTACCTTACTCAGTTAACTCAGGCTAACAGCCCAAGAGGTTAATGTATCCCTGTCACAATTCAATAGTATTTTTTGTAGGGCCCCCATACACCTTTAGATTTCTCTGTCAGATTTCCTTTAGATCTCCTTTTGTTTTACCAGAATCATGTAATATGAGGGACTTTCTAAACCACCAAGTTTACCTGTGTTCACTGCACCCAGCACTACATAGTCAAAATATTAGTTATTAGTTATTTATAGACAAAATAATAGTATACTTCCCCAAAGTGAAGAAATTGTCTCTTAGACAGTTGGCAGCTATTAGAAGAATCCCAATCTATTCCTGTTGTGATTTATTGGCATGGTCATTACCTTTTTTTTTTATTGTCACCTGGACAGATCGAGTAAACAAATCACCCCAACAGACATATAATTATAAAATGCTGTAATTGTCTCCGAACTTTTTAATAAAGTTATTTTGGAAAAAAAAATCTGGAAAGAAATCCCAAAATATGGGTATCAGGCTAGTATGAAATGATAAACACTATAGTTTCTAGTTCAGTGACTGAAACTATTGTGGTGCTAGAATTAATACCTGATATACCTTATGATCAGGTCCTCCAGCACAACAAAAAATGGAAGTCCTAATAAAGGTGGACCTCATATAATTCTTGAGACAAACAATAAAATTTTTTACAGGACTAATAACTGGACATAGCCAAGAGTCCTGTTATGGTATCCATACACGTGTAGATACGCATTAGCTTAATGACCCGTTTGAGCGCAGCATGGTGACGCCACAATCGATTGAATGGGAATCAAAGCGCAGCACTTTAGGTGCTCAATTCCCCTGCGATACGTTGTACGCATGGTGACGCCACAATCGATTGAATGGGAATCAAAGTGCAGCACTTTAGGTGCTCAATTCCCCTGCAGTACGTTGTACACATGGTGACGCCACAATTGATTAAATGGGAATCAAAGCGCAGCAGGTGCTCAATTCCCCTGCGATACGTTGGATAGGGACCCTGGTCCCTATCCAAATTATGACAGTTGAAGAGGGATATATGGACATGTCCGTTCCCTGTTCGACCGACCTATTTCAATCCCGCTCGAAGACAGGGGTGGCCTTGCTCCATCTAGTGGCTATCTACATGTGCATGGGTACCTTAAAGCTAGCCATACACGCACCGAGCGGCGATCAGAGCTGATCTCTCCTGCTCTGTTGGCCCCCACTGGGTACGTGTGTGGGTACCTTAAGGCCACTAGACGCCTTAATTTAAAACTTGTTTTTCTTGATCGATCTCCAAACTAATCTTGAGATCAACAATTTTCCATCCTAACTACTTAACAATCAAAGGCTTGCTCACTGTAAAAAAAAAAAAAATATATATATACCCCCCCCCCCCCCATTATTAAAGAAATTGAAAATCTGAATTATGCCACATAAAAAAAGTTTTTTAGCCAAGTCGAAAAAAAAATGATTACATTAAAATTTTGTATCAGTTATACAAAAAAGAATTCAATTAATATTTGATATTTCAGGTTAAACTGAAAGTTTATCAGAAAGAACTTAGATAGCGTTAAGGTGCTTTAAATCCAAAACACATACAGCATGCATCCAGCTCTTAGCACTGCATACCACCATCACACAATGTGATGTGATGTAAAGAAAAAATACAGGATTCTCGAGGGGGGATGGGGTGGATGTTTGTCAAACATAATGAGTAAGCGCACAATGCTCCCAAATTCCTCCAGAACCAGATGCAGTCTGCAGACAAAGGAATGGATCTGACCTGCGCCCCCTGCTGGACACAAGCAGTCCTGACAACTAATCTGGTCCTGCAGATCTGCTAAACTGAAATTCCAGATTCCATCCTCCACCACGAAAATGCCACTTCGCTCCAGATAAATATTTAAAAACATGCCACTTCCGACACAATGCTTAACATCAAATTCACATTTCAAGTGACCCTTTACAGGTCTACGAATATATTCCTGACATCTCTATATATAGCCTATAACCACAACTGCAATTTAACTCCTTACATGTAATAATATACAACATAGTATTATTCTTTTTTAAAAAGTTCAATTCAAATAATTATACAGCTATCCTTATTACTAAACAGCTTTATGTCATCAGTGTACTGAAGGCATGAGCTACCCATAAGCGCATCAACTTTTTTGATCAACCAACCTTAGATCCAATCCACTTGACCAACTGTCAGTCTGCTATGGATTGATGATACCACCACACAATGTAATAGATCTAAAATATGAATCTAAATCATTACAGTTATGGAGATAAAGGTGTGTGGGTATGCTCCATAATACGATTAGATACAATTTGTTTGAAAAACCTGAAAAATATGTCAGATACATAAACTACACGTAATATAAACTTTGCCTTAATTGGTTCAGAAATGAATATGCCATCGTCCCAAAATACACAATATATGGTTGGACCCGATCAGCAAAGGTGACCACACAATGCTGACTATAAGGGACTGTTGCTGGAAAGGAATACATTTCCTTGCCAGCAATAGTCCCTTATAGTCAGCATTGTGTGGTCACTAGAGATGGGCCGAACTGTTCGCCGGAGAACAGTTCGGCCGCGAACACGGCATGTTCGCCGTTCGCCTCGCCGGCGGACAGTACGGGTGTTCGACCCGTACTGTTCGCCGGCCAGAAGAAGGTCTAAATTCTTCCTCCGGCAGGATCACAACCTGTGTAATCCTGCCGGAGGAAGAATCTTTTCACTACAGAAGCCGGTCTTGTAGTGAGAAGACCGGCGGAAAAACCGGATGTGACGTCAGTGACGTCACATCCTGCGGCCGTAACCAGGAACTATGCGTTCCAGGTTGCGGTCCACGGACCGGATGTGACATCACTGACGTCACATCCGGTTTCTCCGTTTCAAATTCCCCGCCTAGAGGCGGGGAATTTGAATATGTCCGCGAACAGAGCGGACGGCGAACATCTTTGAAGTTCGACCCGCCCTGTTCGCGGACACCCCAGGGAGGGTTCGCGCCATCACTAGTGGTCACCACAGGTGCAACCATCAGTTTCTTTTGTTTAGAAAAAACTGCAATTTGCCAGCCAATCATGTTTTTTTCTATTTTATGCTCCATATTGATCACTTTTGATTTACTGAAATGAGAAAAAAGGAATCGATTTTCAAACAATCCAATTAACCTCCTGGGTGTTTGGCCTGAGTTAACTCAGTTTGCATCATAAAACTCAGCCCGAGTTAAGTAGTTAGATACTCACCTGTCCGCCGGATGTATGCCAATGCTTCCGGGTCTGCCCCTGATCGCGTCACCGGTGACACGAAGGGGGGCGGGGGTAGGCGGCATCATAGACCTCCATGTAAATGGAGGGGCGTCGCCTTTTTTCAGCATAACTTTATGTTCTGAACCTCCGGCCGGGCAGGCAATTGTGCTCCGCCGCAATTGCCTGTGGCACGGTTATAAAAAAAACGTGCCACGTGCTCAACGCCCAGAAGGTTAAACAATCATTTTTACAATCAGCAACATTTGTGCTATGTATGGGTAGCTTTAAGCTAGGCATACATGGTACAATATCTGTATCAATTTCAGCACAATCGGTTGCCGCACACCTTCGTGGTGATTAATTGTGCTGAAATCGATACAAAAATAGAGTAGGCATCAATTTCTCCATTCAATCAAGGAAGGTGGAGCGCAGCGCGATGATGTCATCACTTTGCGCTCGAGGGCTCCTGGATTGCACAGGCATCGACCTGCATATGGACAGCTTTAAGGTCCCACACACGTAGTGAGTGGGGACCGACAGATGAGCAAATCGCTGGGCACCCTTTGTGTGCCGGCCATTAGTTTGAATGGGGACGCCGGTCCCCATTGAAACTAATGGCATCGTCCAGAGATTTACGGATGTGTCCATTCTGTCGGCGACCAATCTTTGGGGTGACAGGGATCTGTCGCCCCATGTGGGCACCCGCGGCCAATTTTGCTGCTGACTGACGGCCACGAGCGGTAATAGCCGTGGCTCATAACGTGTGTGGGGACCCTTAGTCTCCTCCAAAGACATGACTGCAACATCATAGGTCATATCTATTATTATCATGGGTCCTTCTGGGATCCTGTAGGATCTGGAAGGATGAATTACTAAGTGATTGACATACCTGATAAACGCTGTTTCCATCTCTCCTTGTACAGTGATTGTTTTATCAGTCTCTGGAAACCTTCACAGTTATTCAAATCTAATGTCTTTATGCCACTTCTACTTCAAACATAATTTCTCATAAACATCAAATCTTAGAAAATAATTCTTAGTCTGGGTCAATGTGTTTTTCCCTTATTTAATTACTATAGAAATGGTACATTGGGTAAAGTGAAACTAGGTTACTGGATGAAAAGACAGGATCACTACCAGCTTAGGAGGTCAGACAATTAACAACCATAAAGGGAAGTTGAAGGATAAGACTTAGGCTGCTTGAGGTTTAACCTGAGCTTGTGCAAATCATCAGCTGGAAAATGTGCTATAAGACTGTAAAACAACTCTAACTTGGACACTACTAAGCTACATCACTACTAATGAACACATTGTACAGTGCGGCATAATATGTTGGCGCCATATAAATAAATGATAATAATAAAAATAATGCATAAGTCTTATAACAGGAATTGCATGCAAGGTGGGACCACATGGCTATTCCATTAATAATGTGGCCACTGACTCTCTAATGTTGTCCTACGTACACTAACTAGTGATGCAGAATACAAATTGATTGATGGAAGCTTCCAAACCATATATTCATTCATGTACAGTATATTGCCAAAAGTATTGGCCACTTTAAATCATCACATTCAGTTTTTCCATTCAGTTTGATAGCCACACTTTGTAGGTTGCTTCTACAAACCGCAGCTCAGGAGATTTCAGTCCATTTGTGAAATGGTGATAAATATTCCCTGATGAACTGTTAGGCCCATTTTACTGATACACCGGAAAGTGACTGGGGCGCTCCTGTGGGGGAGAGTTAGATAATGGCCCAACAATTCCTATTGTGTGAAAGCCCGAAAACTGCCCGGCAAAAGCCTCCTGTCCACGTATCCACAAGTAGAGACTCACGAACACAGGATAAGATTCCAAAAAAGCGACAAAATCCATCAAAGACGTTCACAGCAAACTATTTCAGGTACCCCTGGGGGTCACATATGACACGTTTCACCCCACTATACCAGGGCCTATTCGTAGATATCTCGATATAGTGGGGAGAAATGCGTCAGAGGCGAGGTGATCCCTTAGGGGTATGTGAAATTGTTTGCTGGCTTTTGTTGCTAAATAAACTTTTTGGGGAATATTATCCGGTGTGCGGAGTCTCTACCTGTGGATATGTGTACATTGACCCTTGGAGTCGGGGTGTAGGCGATTCAGGCACATGGATATCCTTTGCTGATGATTTGGAGATGGGGATGGAGTCTGTGATTAGATTGCTTCGAACACGGTGAGTGCGGGTCTCATTGCTCTCTTATTTGCATGGCAAACACCTCCTATCCCCTGGCAGATATCAAGCATTAATGAGTGGTTACTGATTGTAAAACTGGTGGGTTTCAGCATTGCATGCAATACGTTCAAAACGACTTAAAAGGCTCCATGTTTGTATCTTAAGATGTGCGGTTAATTTATAAAGCACCAACATATTACGCACCGCTGACCTGACAAGTGTTAGCATATGTATCATTTTTGAACCGCTAGTAATATGTAGCAATCAAACCTCAAAGACTAATAAAATTGACCCTATGTCTCTAAAAGGTAATGTTAAATGTATATATAGAAATTTTATATAGTTCCCCTCCCTTGTCCTGACTGTGCTTAATAGAAGGACGCCAGAAGCGGCTAGAAAAGACTATACAACTAATGTGTGCAAGCTGATCTTCACATTTTAAAAGGGTCATGTTTTATTGAAGAAACTAATGCAATCCTTTTATCGTTGCTATTTTCATCCAAAGATATCAGGAAATACAACTCCAAGAATCTGCTTAGACTGAAGCAAAGCTACCCAACTCCATCTATGAAGAAACAATTAAGCAGCCCACCTCAACATTAAACATTCTAAAGTCTATGGCTGATTGACAGACCAAGCCAAATGTAGTGTTAGCTATACATGTAAGCTGGGAACACACATGTAGAAATGGGCCAGATCCATGGCCGTTCGAGCGTCGTGCACGGTCAAGACCATCTATCTGGCCCATATCATATGCCATCCCTGTTTTCGGGACCAAT
Organism: Ptychadena robeensis; assembly: GCA_036250615.1. Lineage (NCBI taxonomy): Eukaryota > Metazoa > Chordata > Amphibia > Anura > Ptychadenidae > Ptychadena > Ptychadena robeensis. The sequence goes on from CM070037.1 coordinate 67,266,721, forward strand.
CAATCCTGCTCAAAAACAGGGATATTAGATATGACTGTAAATCACGGTTGATGTCCATTGCGATGTCTCCATGCAAAGCATGTGTCTCCGTGTACACCAGTCTCAAAGTAAATTCTCTATTTACTCTATTTCCAATTAACAGAGCCATCTCAAAGCACAATTATGGTGTTATTGGAAAAGAGTCCTATGGTAGTGGCTATGATGAAATTCTATCTGTGTTTGCTCATCAAGGCATCCTCCTCCAATTATTCCATCAGACCTGCATTAGGGCAAGTTGCCAGCAACAAAAATGGAATTAAATGTCTCTCTTCTGTCATGTGACATCTGCTGGTTGTGTCTGGTGATGCTCTGCCCCCTGCTGACTACTCTATATACTCATCTAGATAGATTCTATCTATCTATCTATCTATCTATCTATCTATCTATCTATCTATCTATCTATCTATCTATCTATCTATCTATCTATCTATCTATCTATCTATCTATCTATCTATCTATCTATCTATCTATCTATCTATCTATCTATCTATCTATCTATCTATCTATCTATCTATCTATCTATCTATCTATCTATCTATCTATCTATCTATCTATCTATCTATCTATCGTCATATATGGTGTAGGTACATACTGTCACACATGGGATAGGAACAATAACAGGGGTGGGCAACCTTTTTGACTAGTGGGCAACATTGAGTTATTAAATTTGATAGACCGGACTGTGAGCCAGGAACAGCCTGCCAGCATATGTGTCCCTATTCCTTGGACCACTGGTGTCATTAATGCTGCCAGGACCATGCAGCAGGGACATTGAAATCTTTTAAAAGTTCCTATAGTATCTTTCCTATTGCTATATAAAATTTTGTTATAGAAATAATGGAAAAATTGTGCCCAATCACAATTAAACTTACCTAATATATTTTAATTTACATAATATTTACCCAATAAATTAATCTTTTAACCAAGGTGACAACAGGTTTGATCGGGCCTTTGTTTGCCCATGTCTGCACAATACTGTGGCATAGGTATGGTACTGTCACCTATTGCACAGATAATGTATGTTACAGTGACTCATAGGATAGGTACAATACTGTCAGTTATGGCACAAGTAAAGTGCTGGCAGTTGTGCCACTGTTTGACAATTTTGGCCCAGGTATTGTCAGTGGTATACCAGGTATGGTATTGCACAAGTTTGATATTGTCTATAATGGCGCCAGTATGGTATTATTGCTTATGACACACGTATGGTATTATCATTTATGGCACCAGTTTATTATTGTTACTGTCTCTGTCATTGTCTATAAGTTTACTTTTCACATCCTGTCCTACAGTTGTGTAATGTGAACTTCAGTTATTGATCTCTGTAAACAGGATTTCTGCACACCAAATCTGATAACATTAACCTGCTTAAATTGTAATGTGTAGAGGTTGGTAAATATGAAAATATCATGCAGTTTATGATACATGTATAGCTCGGGGTAAGTTTATTTACAAATATTGTTTACTCTAAGCTTACCTCTAAGCTTACCTCAGTGTCGGCGTTCTCGACAATTTTTACAGGTGGTGGGGAGAGCCCTCACCATTTGCCTGTATGTAAATACAGGCATAGGTGTCCTGGATCTTCACATCCCTGGCATCATTGATGACATCGGGAGAGGGGGGAGAGAAGGCCGGAAATACATTACATTGTAATCTGTTTATATTTCCTGTACCACTTCATTAAAGAAAATGGCCAATGGGAAGATCGCTAGGGAGGTTAGAGAAAGCAGACACTGTTTTAATGGCTCCACATATAAATAACCCTAACAACTTAAAGAAAACCTAAACTGTGGTAGACATGCAAAAACACTTTTACAATGGACTGTAGTTATTTTTTTTTAACAGAACCATAACTAACCATAATTAACCATAATTTTTAAAAACATGAAGTAATGATATTTGTTTTCTTTACTTTTATGTAATGAAAGGGTGGGGGAGATGAGTGTATGTATTTCTTCTACTTTCTCTTCTTTCGGAACAACTCTTCAATCAGGGTTTTTGCTGTGTATTATGTAAGCATGTGACTACATACCTCCTTCCCCTTCTCCCTTATCAAGGGTTAGACAGCAGCTTGTCTGTTATCTGTCTTCTGAGTTTTTAACTGAGTTTCTAAATCCTGAAAAGTTACTGACTGGTCCTTTTTAACGTGTTTGTAACCCCTAATATTAATCTTATCTTTTTTAAAGTGTATCTAACCCCAAAAAACAAAAATGTAATACATTACAACTTGAAATCTCTTATAGTAATGGCCAGGGGTGCACATAAGCAATACACTGTTATGCAAAATGGTCTAAAAACTAGCTCTGCATACCTTTATTATCCTTCCTAAGCGCATCCGCGTACTTCACAGGCAGGGGAGAGATACACAGAGCTTCCTCCCCCTCCGCCCCCTCTCTTCCCTGCTGTGTGAGAAGCAGTGTTGTGTTGTGCTGGTAGACCACCCTACATATGGGATGAGTACCAAACACCATCTCCTGGTACTCATCTGAGTAGCTCATTAAAAAAATTATGTGCACCCCTGGAAATTTTTCAGGTTTTTTTATCCCCAGGCCTTTTACATTTTTCCATGGAAATCCTGCCAGTAATATTAGTGGGTGGATGTAAATGAAAATAGCAGGTAAGTATATTGACTTTATGATTCTGCAGTGCTTCTCTGATCATGCAGCGTCAGAAGTACCGTATTATAAGGTTATAAAACCCTCATGTACAAAATAAATATTATAACCTACAAACAACATTTGTAGTTCAGATATAAAAACTTTTATTCAGTCTTCCTTACCTTTTTGATCCAGTGCTGACCAAACCTTCCATTTGGGGAACTGTGCACACTTGTCTATGCCCCTAAATGTCCCTTGTTACCTTGAGACAGTATAAGAAGGAGGGCAGGAGAAATGTTGACTATTAAGAATGAGGTATTGCGGCTTTGTGAGTTTTGAACAAAAACATTGAAAATGACACCATGACATACAGAATATAGAAGGACCACAGGTGCCCATTTAATAACACTGCCAAGGCTGATTCAAACATACTATAATGATCATAGCTGATATTTAATGATGGGAATGAGTAGGTAAAAGAAAAAAAAGAGTTCATACTAGAGTTTTAATTCACTTAAAGTTTTTTTTTTTTTTTTACTTCAAACTCAACCAAAAGCTGCAGCAGACCTTAGAGAATGCTGATCATACAAACTAAATGAAATATGTGAAATTAGCTAAGTTATGCAGTTTTTGTATAATCCATATTATTAATAATTCACTAAATGCTTCCACTTGTGTCCCAGAATTGCTCACTAAAGTGACCCTGTCAGATCTCTCAAGAGAAGTCCCTGCAAAAGAAGTAGTTCACTCACTTGTCTAGCAGAGAATTTTTCTTATCTATCTTAAGTTTCAAGTGCTTCAGCCTTCATCAAGTTCTTCAGCTTTCCACGCTTCAAGATGGATGCCCATATCTCTTTCTGTGAACTCTCTTTCCATTCTATGAACTCTATGACCCTGATGTGATGAAGTGTCTGGCACTCTGAATGCCAGAGAATGTTATGGAAACGTCCATCTTGTTTTAACCTATCTTTAAATTAACACACTTTCTGTCTTTGACTGTTATAATAAGTAGAACAAAACCTAAGTAAAAACTTATTGTGTTCCCATGTCCACATCAATACGCGGATGATGGCACAATAACTTGGGCTGTGAGGCAAACTCTCGTACAACAGACTGTTATAATAAGTTGTATCTATGGGGAGAACCATGGTTATCACCCAGGCTAGACAGGTGCAAATATTTCACAAGCATTTAATAACTGAAGAAAGGTAAAAAGGTGCATTTACAAAGAGACGAGTACCCATGTATGTTCTTGGTTTGAAACAGGGAGATCCTCAAAAAGTAATACCTTATTCTTGGAAACCATTTTTGAAAGAAATTGACATCTTGGACAGACTCGCCAATTAGCTCTGCATCCCAGGCAGGGGTGGTTCTAGCCTGAAGCCATGGGAATCACCCCCTCTCTCCCCCCAGGGGTGTTAGCAGTGTCTGACTGAGGGGGGGGGGGGTGCCTGAAGACACAGCCTTGCCCCTCTTGAACTGAGGTCCACTTCCCCATTGGATAATGTCAGGGTGGCAGCATGAGCGGGGGAGGAAAAACATAAGATGTCTATGATGCTACCCCACCACGATGCCGTTCTTGGCAACCACCCATATTGCCCATGCCTAAAATCGCCATTGGTCCCAGGACTGCTTTGTTGAGTCTAAAAGTTTGCAAAAGGTTCTGGATTTAATGAGTGCTTTGTACTTTGTAAGTGCATTTCCACCGAGCTCTTAATCCGGCCAGCAGAGTAGGAGAAAGCCAAAATATTTTTCATACATAATGCATTTAAATACTTATGTTAATACACATCCTCCATTTCTTAACACAAAAAACACAAAGTTGGCAAGCAGAATGAAACCCTTATGTTATCCTTTTAAACACAGAGTTAAATCAGTTAGAAGTCGCTTCTACCTTTTGCAAGAAACGGTCACTTATCTCCTCTGACAACAGATTGCCAATGAGATAATATGTACAAAATCTTCATTATCTGACCAGACAGGTGGCTGCTATGGGGTTTCAGTAATGTTTCATTTTTTGCCACTTAAATTACAACACAACAATGTTTCAACACACATCTCACAATAAACACCACAATCTAATATTGTGTATTGCCATACTGAGCACAAGCCCACATTCATGAAAGAGTGTATACAGCAAAATCTAAACTGAGTAAAGGCATCATACACATTTGGACAGCTACTTAAACGAAACCCGTCGAGAAGGTGTTCTTTAATATTGTCGTTTTCTATGTACATTGGAAATATGTTACCCAACAGGATGTGCAATAGCTGTATGCAATCACATTTTTATTATATTTATGCAAATTGTATTGTGAATGTTATTATATACTATGTTCTAATACGGGATCAACTTTTATACATCAGAGAAATAATTAGTGCCCTAAAAGTCCCTTGAAGTTCCCAGTCTCCATTTTGGTAGGTGAATGGGGGGATACAGTATGGTACCCTCTTTTCGCATGTCCAACCCCGTTTTGTTTGTGTATATATACATTTAATGGGATGATGGCACGCAATGACTTATAAGTTAGAGTAAATTTTTAAACGTAATACACTGCCTGGCCAAAAAAAAGGTTGCACACTGTAATATTTAGTTAAGCTTTGATTGCGACACGCATTCACTGTGGCATTGTTTCGATAAGCTTCTAATAAAATTTATTTCCATCCAGTGTTGCATTAATTTTTCACCAAGATCTTGCATTGATGATGGTGGGGTCTGACTGCTGCACAAAGCTTTCTCCAGCACATCTCAAAGATTCTCAATGGGATTAAAGCGGTTTTACACTCAAAATAAAAAAAACAGACATACATTAAACAGACAAACTACTCACCTGTCAGCAGTTCAGATGCTGGGAAACTGCTACACAAAAAAAAACTGTCTTCACTTGCTTGCAGAAGGCATGCTAGCATCTTGGCTCCTGGCATCTGCACACTTTCGCCCACACTGACCCCCCCTCTCCTCCCCTCTCCTCTCCACATCCTGTGTCTTCTGATCGGAGCTGCAGGGACTCGTAGGGGAGGGGGGGGGTTGTCAAGAGGGGGAATCGTCTGCAGAGATCTCCCAGACACCGCTTCGGCTGCCTAGGCGCGACGTAAGGCAGTGGGAGGGGGAGCACTCCTGACAAGCTTCTCTCCAGCTGTCAGAAGAAGATTTGTTCACTACAATCAAGGATCTCAGCTTAGCTGCAGCTGATAATGCTGAGTGACCTCCCAGGTGGTAGGTTCGCTTTAAGGTCTGGACTCTGTGGTGGCCAATCCATTTGTGAAAATGATGTCTCATGCTCCCTGAACCACTCTATCACATTTAGAGCCCGATGAATCCTGGCATTGTCATCTTGGAATATGCCTGTGCCATTAGGGAAGGAAAAATCCATTGATGGAATAACCTGGTCATTCAGTATATTCAGGTAGTCAGCTGACCTCATTCTTGGAGCACATACTGTTGCTGAACCTAGACCTTGACCAATTGCAGCAACCCCAGGCCCATTTGCTTAGTTAAATCCAGATGACGACTTTGGGCTGGGCAGTTTAAGTAACAATCAAAACAGGAAGAAAACCAGTACACTTGAAGTCCTTTCAAAGAAGAAATACTACCACAATGTATCCACCTGAGAACAAAAACACATACCTTGGAAAAGGTGCATGATCAATGATCATTATTTTTGCTATGTAGCATGGACAGCACAACTCATCTAAAATAGACTGCGTTATGGTTGTAGCCTATTTACAGCAATCTCTGCAATGTATGAAACATATGAGCGCCTTTCCTTCTAAATACTGGATCTGCCGTTAGAAAGCCATAAATAGACCTGCCCCCCAGGACTTAAGCGCACAAAGTATCCTTCCTGAGACTAGGGCAACTGGTGAACCTTTCCAGAAAACCCCAGGAAGCACATCCAAACAGAAGTTGAGGTCATACACAGACGATCAGTCAAATAAATAGATTTGCCGTGAGAGTAGTCAAAACACAAGCAGAGGTCGGTGTAGGTGGCAGGCAAGAGAAGTAGAATGATTTAAGCCTAAAACAGAAGTATTCAATTCAAGAATTAAAACATCTAGAGCTGTATAGGCACATATCCAAACATGATGGAGACATATACGGAGACCTGGCCAATCCTAGGACAGAATGTAATTCCTGATCCTGATATGGAGATTCAAACTGATCCACTGGTAACATAAAAGTATAGTATCTGAAAACCATCAATGAATTGTAGCAACATGGCTCTAAACTCTCCATCAGACACGGAAGTGTGGTCTGAGAGATCATATACAAGATATAGGTCACACATGGAGTGACACATGAATGACACATGGAGCACTCAAAGATGTTACTGTAGAACTTTGTCCAGCTGCTACAGCAAAAGTGTCTGGGACTCATGAAATTATGAGGTAAACTCACTAACAAAATGTAGCTTCTGTTTTAATATCTAGTTTAGCTAAGGAGCTTAATCACATGCGGTACAAGGCAACCATTCATGGATTCTAGGGTATGGTGGATGTTCATGGGATCCAAGAACAACTGAGGCCTGCTACCTAGGGCCCAATCTTGCCTTATGGATCATTCAGACAGATTAAATGCCCGAAAACTGTAAACGCCTCCAAACATGGAGTTCCACACTTGGCAGTTGATTTGTAGGCTGTCACCAATATAGTTATTTTCAAATGATGTTAGCCATGGTATTTTTAGTTGGCAGGGGTCCTGCTTTATTCCTGATGTATTTAAAAACGAACAAAGAAAATAAATTTAGTGTGCCACTTATAAGTGGACATATATTGTAAAATATAACATAAACAAAAATACAGAACACACTAAACAATATATTATGCAATTCCTTTAATGATGTTGCCTCCCTAGTTTTACTAGATTTAAAGACTTGTTCCAGTATCCCAGAACTGGATGTGCTAGGGATTTTAAGCAGTTAATTTACAAAGAAAAAAGACTGTTTATAAAAGAATATTTATAAAATTTGGATTGTGCCAAGTATGAATTCAGTACAATGGGGTAAATTTTTTCTCTGCTTTAAGAGTAGATGCAGTATGCTAATTTGCCACTAGATGTCAGTGTTTCTGTGATTGATAGTCAGAATGTGAGTGTGACTATGGACCAGCAGGTAAAAAACATGCTGACATTACAGAGCATGCCACATACAGAATACAACACAATATGGTAAAGTTGAAATATGACTATGAAAGGTTGACATTTAGACTGCAGATAGTCTCAGGGGTTAGATAATAACCAAGTAATTTTCAGGGTTGCACTACTGAGGTATCAGATCTGGGGGTTCAAACGGTGTTGTACAAATCAGAGAATCCATCAGGCACAGGGAGGTCCATCTGCAGCAGAATCTGCCATTCAGAAAGCTGACGCAGAGGACAGTGAGGGAGACAGTGCGGTAGACCACCCTACATATGGGGTAAGTACCAAACACCATCTCATGGTACTCATCTGAGGACAGTGTTCTCCCCAGAGCAGATTGGCCGGGCGGCCCGCCCGGGAGATTTTAGTCCCCGCCCGGCACACAAGTGCTCCGCGGCGAGCAGCCCGACAGGCGGCGCCTCCCATTCTTCAGGAGCTCGCCACAGCCACTGAAAGACTCCGGCCCGCGGCACACTACCGGAGCCGCGGGCCGGAGTCTTTCAGTGGCTGCGGCGCGCTCCTGAAGAATGGGGAGGCGCCGCCTGTCAGAGGACTTGTGCTGCCGCTGGCCGGCAGCCTATCAGAGAGGCCGCCGGACCGGTGCAGGCGGCGCGATGACGTCATCGCGCCGCCCGGCTGAAAAAAAATTCTGGGGAGAACACTGGAGGAGCTAATTAAAAAAGTTATGTGCACCCCTGATTATATCAATAAATATATTGCAATTCCCTTTTCATACACAACTGTATATTCTTGTGTAAAGTGCTTCAGCAATACAGTTCCATGTGAAATATGGTTTCTGGGGCTTATTTATGGTGACATTCACTGTTTGCAGTTTAAGCACTGATTAAAGCACTCTGCTACTATTTAAACAGCATTTTTCTATTAAAGCTGAAGTTCATAGCGCAAAGTCAAAATTGCAAATTTTTTGGAATGTATTTAGACAAATTTTCGTCTGTATGGAAATTTTGGACTGTATTTTCAAGGCGAAAATTCGCAACCAAATCGAAATTGGATTGGGAAAATTTAAATTCAAGTCGAATCCAATTTTCTTCATTTTGACCATCTCTGCACAATATATCCAATGGGCCACATCAAAATAACTGTCAATATTGACATGTCTGGTTCACAAGCTGAAAACCCTAAGGCTAAATTTAGACTGTCGTTTCTCAAGAACCAACAGCGCGGGAGAAACGACTCCCTGTGATTGGCTGCAAAACAGTGCAGGCGATTACAGGGCGTCTAATTAAGGACCCCATAGAGGTCCCATAGAGGTCCCGGAAGCCGGAAAACCGACCAGCGGGTGCCTAATGTGGCGTCTGCTGGTTGGTCACGTTAAAGGGTCGTTTACCTGGTGGTTGATAATAAGTATTTGTAATGACAAAGGTCAAACGTTTTCTGTCTTTACAAGGTTGTCACACACTGTTGCTGGTATTTTGGCCCATTCCTCCATGCAGATCTCCTCTAGAGCAGGTATGTTTGGGGGATTTCACTGGGCAACATGGACTTCAAAGTTTTTCTATGGGGATGAGATCTGGAGACTGGTTAGGCCATAGCTGTGACCCCACCTAATATCAAGTGCAACTATCACACAACATGACCTCATAATAACAAGTTTTAATTGTTTTTTGTCAGTTAACAAGATAAGTAGGACGCTGCCCATCCATAATCGCATAAACCATTCGGTAACTTGATGTTACAGGTACATGGTACAATTTAATACATTGCAAAGTAAGCATAGGTTGTGTCAGTAAATCTCATGAGATCAGTATCATGAATCACCGGATTAGAACTGGGCTGGTTCTTTAAAAAGATTCAGTTACAGAAATGGGAGGTAGGAAAGAGTGTGCGAGTAAAGTGCAATAGGGGGGGGAGGGGGATAGGGGAAGAGGCAGAAGAGAAGGGGAGGAAAATGGATAAAGAGGGTAGACAAAAGAGAGGGGGAGTGGAGGGAAGAGCACAGAGAATATGGAATAGAAAATAGAGAATCCCTGTTCTTGAGTTTTGATATATGAATGAACATGTAACTTCATTAACATTTACGGTATATTTCTTTTTCTTCATTCTTTTTTTCTTCAGCAAAGACTGAAAAGCTGACCTGATATTTCTCTTATGCATCCAGGAAAGAATTCAGCAGCAGAGACCTGAGCCCAGATTAGATCCCATATGACTCATTAAGGGTTCAGTGATAAACAGCACACTTCCTTGAGGAGAAGTTAAAATTCTGACTTCAAGGTTTCAATAAACAGAATGACTTGTCCCAGTAGGCCACGAAATCACCTTCCCGGGAGAGTGGGCTAGTAATGACCTGATTTTAATTAAAAATAGGCAGAGGTAGACATCAGAAAATGGGGACCAATTTTTTTCTGATAAAAGTTAGTGAGAACAGTAGGTGAGAATGCAGACGTACATAAATAAAAGTATGACATCAGACACACTTTACAGAGACCAAGTGCACCACTAACTCTCTCTCCCTGGCAAATTTTGACTTAAAGTTATTTTTATTCAACCAGCAAGTTATTGTTTGACGGGAAATGACATAGGTGTCTCTCAAAAGATAATAAGACGATGTACAAGAGGCATTTTTGTGGGAAAAAAAAATTCTCAGCTTTTATTTACATTATTCATACCCTTCACAAACTGTCACAGTCTCTGGGAGTCTGGGAATCCAAAGTTCTATACCATTTCAAATAGTCCTAGCTGTTCTACAGCATCCTAATTATCATGATTAATTGGGAACAGCTTTTTTAATCAATGTCTCAAGGCAGACAATCTGACACTGCACACTGCTGGGTTCCACGGATGCAGAGCAAGGAGGACGCAACTTCTCCAGATAAAGCACACAAAAGCTTGCTTGGCCTTTGCAAATGCTCCTCTGGACAAAGAAGAAGACTTCTGGTCTTCTGTGTTATGATCAGATGAAAGAAAAATCGAATTGTTTTCTTCATTTGGCGTAAAAAGGGAGAAGCCTTCAACCCAAAGAACACCATCCCCACTGTCACACATGGTGGTGGGAACCTAATGCTTTGGGGTGTTTTTCAGCCAATAGACCAGGGAACCTAATCACAGTGAACAGTACCATGAAAAAAGAGCAACACATGAGGATTCTTAACGACAACATCAGGCAGTCTGCAGTGAAACTTGGCCTTGGGCACCAGTGGACATTTCAGCATGACAATGACCCAAAACACACAGCAAAATTGGTAAAGAAGTGGTTAGCAGACAACAACGTTTTGGAGTGGCCCAGCCAGAGTCCTGACTTAAATCCAATTGAGAATCTGTGGAGGAAGCTAAAGCTCAGGGTGATGGCAAGAAGACCCCCCAACCTGAAAGATTTGGAGCTCATTGCTAAAGAGGAATGGGCAAAAATACCTGTGGAGACAAAGCTGGTCTGCAGTTATAGGAAGCGTTTGGATTCTGTAATAGCCAATAAAGGCTTTTCTATTGGTTATTGAGAAGGGTATAAATCATTTTGGACTGACACTTTTTGCTCAAATGTAAATAAAAGGCAAGAAATGTTTTTTTTGGGAGACACCTATGTAATTTCTTGTCAAAAAATAACTTGCTGGTTAATTAAAGTAACTTAAAGTCAAAATTTCCATGAATAATTATGGCTAGACTATATATATATATTATATGTACCTTTCTTTTTTTGTATATTCATGTTCAAATATAGGTCACACTTAACTGTTTAAATGTGTGTATGTCAATGCATGTTACACATGTCCAACAAATGCATATGGAATCAATGGACCTGCTAACATAAAAATGAATGTCAGCATATGTTCAACGGTATGGTCCAATAAAATTTTCTAATGCTAGTTTAAATTTTCTAATTTAAGGTTGTGTACCCATGTACTTAATCTGATCTAATATTTTTCCCCTGTGGGTGTGGTTAACCATATATCCCCCGTACATTGTAAGAGCAACATTTTCTAAGGACATTCATTTTTTATTTAGATCTATTTTCCAGCAATGCCAGCCCTGGTGTTATCCACTAAAACACTAGTTCTTCCCACTTGACTAAGGTTTTGTTACGACGGCTAGCAATGTAATCAGATCCAAGCAACAGTTTTAAATATTTTGTGGAGTTGTCCAGTGATTGATCCAGTGAAATGATTCCCCATTTCTGGTCTTCAGTTACTTCAATAATTCATATGTGAACTGATATTTTAATAACTGATAACCTGCGCTGGCCCTTTTGCAGGTGTCTATCCTGACCAGGAAAAAATATCGCCATTTGTTGATGGCAGCCAGGCATTCTTGTTAGAAACAAACAATCCCCCAGTTTATTCTATTGGTTCACTCGGGTAATGGCCCCCATACATGCACAGATATTAGCGGCCAACCGATTAAAAACGATACATTTTTAGATCGGGCGACTGAAAATTGGTGCATGCCCACATGGTCCGATCAACTAAATTTGATCGTAGTTGTGAAAAAAATCGATCAAAACCATCGATCTATTTTCCATCAATCAATCTCCTATTGAACGATTGAAAAAAATTGATCGTTTTTAGTCTGTCGGACGCTAAAATCTGTGTATGTATGGGGGGCATAACTGACATGGAGGAGCTGGTAGCTTCTGGAGACCAGACAGGCAAATATATAACCTGGTTTTAGCCCCAGCCCCAGTAACGTTCTTCTGATGACTACCTTGCACAGTACAACATCTGGCAATTCCTGAGTATACCACAAGAGCTCGTTAAATGCCAAGGTCTATATTTATGTCCTGAATAGTCATGGCGGAACATCGGCCATGTCCGTCCGCCATCAATAAATAAATTCCACCATAGAACACAAGTTCTATGGTGGAATTTATTCTCGTTGGACTTACCGACAAGTCAGAATTGAATATTCCCTTGTTTGTCATCTTTCTGCATATTTACATCATAACTCGGTAGGAAATGTAGGGATTATCACATTAGGTATCCTTGACAAACGTCTCCATAAACCAATGTACTTGTTTCTGTGTAATCTTTCCTTTGCCGAGTCACTCCAAAAATGCTAAAGGACTTTTTATGCGATGTCAAGGTTATCTCTTTTGTTGGCTGTGCCCTACAGATGTACACTTTTGTGTCCTTTGCAACCATTGAATGTCTTCTGCTAGGAATCATGGCCTATGACCGCTATGTAGCCATCTGTAACCCATTGCTATATAGCAGTGGTGGGCAACTGAGTTGATATATAGGGCCACAAGTGCGGCCCTTGGCATCTCTAAAGGGCCGCACATAACATCAATCCATACCCTCCCCTCAACGACATATCTCGGCAGGCGGTGGAGCAGATCCTGACCGGCAGTCAAAACCCGACAGCGCCCCCCTCCTCCTGCCCCTGGGTGCAGCGCTCATATGTAGACCTGGTTTCCGCGATCAACATTGACAATTTTACTGATGTAAGACACCCCAAGTTGATTAGGAAAGCTGGGTCAGCGTGTGACCACTTCACAGTTGAGTTGCTATGCCCTATGCATTAACAGTTAGGTTTTGGGGGCCGCATTTGGAGGACCAAGGGGGGCCGCCAAACAACGCCCAAAGGGCCGCATGTGGCCCCCGGGCCTCAGGTTGGGCACCTAGGCTATATAGTATTGTCACGAACAGCATATTGTGCATTTTATTAGTGGCTGCTGCCTATTTTGGGGGCTTTATGAGTGCTCTTGTGCACACAATTGGTGTTTTTAATCTTAACTTCTGCAAATCCAAAACAATCAATCATTTCTTCTGTGACATCCCACCACTCTACAAACTGTCCTGTTCTGATACAACCAAGAACTTTGCTGTTCTGATCATTTTAGGGGGTTTGATCACCATGAGTTGCCTTTTTCTCATCCTGTTCTCCTATGCCAATATTATTTATGCTATTATGAAAATACGTTCGGCACAGGGTAGGTACAAAGCGTTCAACACATGTGCTTCTCATATGACTGCTGTTAGTATATTCTACGGGACTGTCCTCTTTATGTATTTTCGTCCATCTACTAGCTATGCTCTGCAGCAAGACCGGGTGGCTTCTGTATTCTACAGCATAATAATACCCATGTTAAATCCTCTGATATATAGTCTTAGGAATGCTGAGGTTAAAGTTGTAGCATTTCACAGGGTAACACACTGGGGCAACCAGGTCTTTTTCAGATCTTTATGCCTATTTTCCCAAACACTGACATATGGCTGCCACACAATAAAGAAATGTCCATGCAGCTGGTTAGGGGAATAAACTGTTTACTAGAGGGATGAATATTTACAGTGTTTACACCCTTACCCGTAGGTAAGGATGGGGTTTAAGCGTAGGGACTGAACTTACAAACGTCCTGCTCAGAGGGGTTGGCTGATGGCTCTCTTACCCAGATTAGGAGAAGCAGAAGTAGTTGGTAGCAGCAGCGGTCTAGCAGAGGCAGAGAGGGGAGGAATCCTGCATCTCACTCTGACTCTAGACACCTCTTGAAAGCGTATCCATCCACTTGGCAAGATGAGGGAGAAACTAACCCTGGTCCAAAGGATGTCCCTGTCATTCTCCATGGATGGGGGCCCAGCTTGGCCACTGAAAGTGGATGGCCATCAGGGGGACCCAGAAAAAGATGGGAGCACCTAGCCCCAAGGGTAACTTCAGACTTACTGACAAAAAGCCCAGGAAGAATCCAAAACAGGGAATTTAAACCTCTGCCCAGTGGTAGGGAAATTACAGTTACTAGGCAGAGTAGAAAGTATAGAGTGGGAAGAAATGCCATTAACCCATCCTCTGGCAGCACGGTATGGGCAATCGCGGCAGTGTACACAGTACACTGCCTACAATTCCCCCCCTCCCCCCGCCTCTCTCCACACAGCCGGCATCATTAATGATTGAGAACCTCTGGTGGCACTTGAAGAAAGCAGTTGCAGTGTGCAAGCCTAAGAATGTGACTGAACTTTTGTCCATGAAGAATGGGCTAAGATACCCGTAGATTGCTGCAAGACACTTGTGTCAAGCTATGCTTCACATTTAAAAGCTGTTATAACTGGAAAAGGATGTTGTACTAAGAATGAATGTCACTTGGGGGTTGAATAAAACTGATAATGATGTGACACAGAAAAGACATTTGTGGTTATTTCATTATTAATGTTATGTTATATTTGTCGGACTTACAAGTGCCTCTTTCATTTCATTGTAAACAAGATGACTGAAATGATCAAAATCAATGTCAAGATGGCCAAAACACAAAATTTCAGTGGGGGTTGAATAATTTTGAACACAACTGTAGCACCCATCTAATGCAGCCACCCCTGTCTTCAAACGGGATCAACTGGCAGGGGTGAACACAGGTCTGTTGACCAGGTAATGGACATGTCTATAAATCCTTAACGAGTGTCGAATAGTATTAACCGGTAATGACGACAATGTGATCGAACAGGGCATCTGTCGATCGCGCAGTGTATGGGCACCCTAACAGTAAAAAATTAAAAAAACTGATTATCAGATAGCATATGTGATAACGGTGTAGGGGTGTAATTCATGAATATTGGATATTAAAGTGCAATATAACAAAGACATTCTGTTTCTGTGTTTTTTCTATGTGCCTTCTAGAAGATAATATATGCAGATTTAAAGCTGTGAAAAATAAACATTAATGAAATACTTAAACAAAGTATCACAATGTATAGAAAATAATGGCCATTGTGCAGGATTAGGCTATGTTTCCATTACGTCGGGACCCCTCCGCTAATGCGCTAATCCTCTGCCTCCTCAATAAAGCGCATGATAGCCAACAACAGCTTTTCCCAAGGCCAACACATGGCCGCACGGTCCCAGTCTGCTCCGGGGAACCAGGGGATTAACATTTCGGCGATGTTTGCCGGCAGCCGCGTGCGCAACGCCAGCAGGCAAAATGGTGGCCCCTGGACCGGAGGCCGCCTCACCGCCGCCACCTGAGATTGTGCCCGGAGAGAGCCCGCCACCGCAGGGACAGGGGGTATCCCCACCGCGCTCTCCATACCAGCTGGGGACCTCACAGCAGAGCTCTCAGCAGTGCCTGGAGGCTTCCCAGGCCGGATGCCCAGCCACACCGGCGCCCAGCCATGGAGGTGAGCAGACGTCTCCCCCACAAGGGGCCTTCTCCCCCTCTTCTCCATGCTCACCTGCCCTGATGGAAGAAGAGTCCCACAGTGAGGGTGCACCCAGGGAGGCCATGGATGACTGGGATCTGAGGGCGCATATTAAGGCCATCCCTACTATGAAAGATATGGTGGCCCTGCTCAGACAGATGGAAGCCTTAATTTATCAAAAGCTAGAAACTCTCCAAGGCGAGACGACTAGGCTGGGCCACAGAGTAGAGGACATTGAGACCGTGCAGGAATCAACGGTGGCCTCCCTGACGGCGGTTACGCACCGACTTAATGCCCAAGCGGACACAATTGATGATCTACGCTGGCAGCTGGATGACTATGAGAATCGCCACAGGAGATCCAATATACGAATCAGAGGTCTCCCCGAGGAGATCCGCCCAGCTGACCCGAACCTAGTCTTACAGGACAAGGTCCCCGTCTACCGGACCAATGCAAGCCCAGAGATGTGGTGTGTGCCCTGCACCATTTTCCGAGCAAGAACGCCATTATGCAGAAGATGCATGGGCAGCGGGGGATCCAGTTCCGCGGTAGCAATGTCTCCCTGTTTGCTGACCTGTCAAAGTGCACCCTGACCGTACAGCCCTGCGCCCCCTGCTGACTGTTCTACAACAGCGCCATATCAGCTACCACTGGGGATACCCCTTCCGCCTAATGGCCGAAAAAGATGGCAGGATGGCGCTCTTCCGTAATCTCGACGACCTACCCGCTTCCTGGAGATCCTCCAGCTACCCCCGACAGCAATTCCAGAATGGCAAGCAGTGAATCGGGTTCAAGTGCCACACCCAAAGGACCAGTGGCAAGAGGCCCCCAGAGGAGTACGCCACCGCTGTGAGGCAACCAGCCTGATACCCTCAGGCTCCCAGGTGATCCCCTTGGCCTACTGAGGTGGGACTTCGGTGTCGACTTCAGGAATGGACGTATAGCCCCATTTGTGACTACTGAGACATTACCCGCCTAGGCATTCCCTATGTCCCATACCGAGTGCCCCTGGGGGGTAGGGCCCTAGTTAGCTATCAGGTTGGCCCGCGGTTAATTTTTTTGCCTTCTCTCCTCCCTGGGTTTATTGCTAGAATGGTGATTGATATCTGAATGGTGGAAAGATGGAACCACAGTGACTCTGGCTTCACCAAGGCTTGATTGGTCTCCAATAGTTATGGCCCGAACTGTTTGCTGGAGAACTATTCGCGGCGAACATCGCATGTTCGCGTTCGCC
>CM070037.1:67326642-67341143 GCA_036250615.1 Ptychadena robeensis
TTCCAATAAAATTGAGTCATGTTTGTGGCTGTAATGTGACAAAATGTGGAAAAGTTCATAATACTTTTGCAGGCCACTGTATTTGGAACACTCTGTAGACAATTTTTTTTGGATGTTTACAAAGCAGTTGAGAGTTTTATGAGTTGAGAGTGATAGTGATACTTTTTCACTATCGGTCACTGTATTTCCCCCTATCCCATTTGGAGAGGTGATGAAAACAGGGTCTGGTGATCCACTAGGCGTCGTGTCAACTGTACCTACTGTACCTCGATTGGAATATCTAGCTGTTCTTATGGACATTAAATAATATTTCTTTTATGTCTTTGAATGGATTTGTGGATACAACCTTCTTTATGATTGAAACATCTACAACCGAAGCCTCTAAAGTCCCCTAGCCTCTGCTAAGCCAGAGGACATCTTTGCTTGGGGTTAGAATATTTCCTCTATACCCTGGGACCCTTTGCATTTATGTATTTTGGGATGTTGGCTTCTCACCTTTTGTTGGAAGCATAAATAATATTTTCAATAGTTTTATCCCTTCATCTGTATTCTAATTACGGTAGTCATTTTGGCCACATGGGAGCATAGTATAATATTGATTATGTCGGTTCTTTGGCCGATCGATCTGTCATTTACCATTCCACCATTTACACTTGTATGTGCTGTGTTATGCATATCAGTGTTGTGTTATATGTTACCGCATAACACACTGCTGCACTTTACATCCATAGGAAACCTGTGTTACCTTTTACACTTATGCACTGCAGTGTGTTTTCGCCTTTTCTTAAACAGATTGCAGTATTCATTTTGCAATTGCGTTTGTAATTCAAAATACTTTTTTTTAGAAATGAGGCTCAGCTACAAATGTTTACTGCAAAATGCAGAATACAGCACACCTCAAACCACACATGCAATTTGTGATGCTGTTCCATGCTGTCCATGTCTATGGATGAGAAATGTAGCCACCTTTGGAGAGCAGCAATGTAACCCTGCGGAGAGGGTAGTGAAAGATGGATAAATTAATTTAGATGGCCTTTACATAGGTGACTAGGAATGCCCAAGTTTTGTTATTAAATTGACATTTTTGCTTTATCCTAAATAAATAATAAAAAATTGTTTAAATAAAAGCTGATCATTGTAGTTTTGTTTAGTCTGAGAAAATAAGAATGACTGGCAGGATCGACAGGTAACTGAGCTTTGTTACAGTGGAGAACTAATGCTTAGCAAATATGCCTTCTCCCATTTCTATTAACAATATACAGTATTTCACCAGCTGCTAAAATAGTTAAATGAGCAAAGTGGAATTTCTCTTTAAGGGTCAATCCTGATAATCTGGTCCGTTTTGTGCTGTGGCGTACAGTATGTGATGTATTAGAGTCTAGTGCCTGGGCAGGTATGACCGCATTCCTCTCGTGGCATAAGACAATAGGTTCTGTCTCCAAACACACAAAGCATGTCCTCTATTGGTATGGTATAGATCAGCAGGCTGTACTTAAACCATTATACACATGAAGCAGACTTGTCCTCCGACAACCGCAGGTCTTCTAAATACTTTTGGCATGAAAGCAAGTTATGTACATATGGAGAGACATCATCTGGACCAGGGTACATAATCCTCTTTTCATAATCTATTGGTTACATCATTATTTGCATAATTACTGACATGTCAGCAAAGGTAAGTGAATGCAAAACCTTCAGCTTGTTTTAAGTATGGCTTGTATGGTCATTTACAATACAAAAGTTTATTAACAATCTTTTTTTATTCCCCTCCATCTACTAGTTATTCTGTATGGCACAGAGAATGAATAATGTCCAACATGTTACATATGTTTGCCAAGCTTGTGTTTCATAAACATTTATTTTTAATCCTGTTTTCACCCTTCTTCGTCAACTAAGTGCTGCTGATCTCCTCCAGTTTACTACATCCACTACTGGTTCAGTTTCAGGATGCACATCCTTGCTCTGACCTGGCTTTTTATTGACGATTATGTGTCAGCACAGTTGATTGTAGTCTCCAAAAGGGAAGGGAGGTTAAGCTGGCCATACACAGGTCGATTTCTCTTTTGGATCTATGCAAAAAACAGAAAATGATGGAAATGCAACATTAAATGCTAAAAAATGCAATAGTTCATGTTGAAATTTTTGATGTGATTGTACAAGTATCTGATGAGTTTTACAGGTGTTTCCATTGAATGTTATTTGATTGGATTATGGAGTATGGGCACATATATTTATCTTAACTGTAAATTAATTTAAATTAAGCAGTTTGGCAGTGTGGTAGTACCATTAATTTAAAATGGATTGACAGTTGATATTTACATAATACACATAATATATAAGAAAAATATAAGAAAAATCTATGGTCTACGCTAAGGCATAGGTAACAATGGTCCCTGTCCCAAACTTGCCAACACTAAGCTGTGGCAATGTAATGCACACAATGGTTATGTACACATAAAACGGCAACACTAGACCAAGACTAAAACATTGCCAATGGTTGATTTTCCATTGAATGTTATTTGATTGGATTACCTATACCTTAACTGTAAATTAATTAAAATTAACCAGTTTTGCATCGAGTGATAGTATCAATCATTTAAAATTGACAGTTGGTATTTACATTTCACAAGATGGTTGAATTAAAAATCGATGGATCAAATGTTGATATGTGTATGGCTAACTTTAAGGAGTGAAAACACAGGATTACAGGATTACTAGGAATTATTTTGACAAAAGTAAAAAAAAATTTTTTTTTATATTTCGATATAAGCAGAAAGGTTAGTATGACAAAGGTACAATTAGATAATAAATGCTTCAAACATAAACGTACCCTCCCCAAACAATACCTAAAACTAAACTACAAAATATAAGTCCTTCGTAAAAGAAAAAAATGCCATGCAATAATTAACCAAGCATTAAAGATTTAATGTAAATTCTTAGCATGAGAGTTGTCATCGATGCCACCAAAAGAAGGTCCTTCAAAAATATTAGCAGTGGAGGTTTAAGTTAATCCTTACAAAATAAAGTCACAAAATACAATATAAATGTTTCATCCTAAACAACAAAAATGTTTATGAATGATAATAAAACATTAATAATAATAAAGATATTGTTTTGGATACAATAAATGTTATTGGTTGACATGAAAGTTTTAGTTTAGTTGGACAGCTATTTACAAATTTCCTAAATGTCATCATGTCATTTGATCTTAAGGAACTACTCTAACCTTCATTATATTATTTACAATATTATTATTTACAATATTACAAATTTATATTTGCTAAATATTGCAGATTTTTCGCCTAATACTCTCAGCACATTTGTGATCTCCAGTCATTATTACCTTCAATTCAAAAAAGATTTTCACAATATAAAGTGCCAATGTTTACATAGTTTCGCGATCAACATAATTGACGAAGATATAGCACTATATTCGAGATCGTTGCTAATTCTCGAAATGCAAATATTCTAAATAAAAATTTGCGATCAACTCATCTAATTGAAATAGACATCTACTTTACAGCCTAATCAAAAGTGTAGCTTTTACTGTCATAAGGACAGTAGATGTTGTATGCATTTAGTTAAATGCCACAGCACAAAGAACAGAAAAAACCTCAAACATTCAACAAGCCCACAGGTTTACTGTTTATCTAGCACAACTGCATACCAATTCTTAAAAATGCACATTATATATACATATATATATATAAAACTACAGTCTCCCCTAAGATATAGGTAACAATGGTCTCTGTCCTAAACTTGCCAACGCTAGGCTGTGGCAATTTAATGCACACATTGGTTATATACACATTAAAACATCGCCAAAGGTTGTTTTTCTTTATGACCAGTTACCCCCATTTGTCAGCCACTACAGACAAAGTTTGCTGTCAATTTAACAGGTTATGCAACTTGACTTGCTTGCTTCCAACTAGATGAAAGTGTTTTTGTATGTCACCTTTTGGGAGGAATGTGGATTGGGCAAGACAGATTGTGTTTCTACAGTAAATTGTATACATAGCACATTGCACAATGTACAGAGTGAGCTTGATGATAGCTGTTTTTGACTATTGTAAGTAGGACATCACCATGAGGAAGAGAACAACAAATGAGCTTTGTCCCCGCTTTGGATTCTTGGAATGGATGGAGGAAGAGGCAAGTATGGACCTCTTGCAACAAAAGAGGTAATACCATCTTATTTGCTTCATGCTGTATTATCATTTACCATTGGACTTTTGGAGATAATTAAGTGGCCTATATATACTTCATAGCAATATAAAAAAAACAATGTTAGAATAGGAACAAATCCTAAATGAGATGATTGGTATTTTTCCTAATATTGCTGAAGATAGTAAGAAGGGTTGTGGGAACATAAGTACAAACTACATGTGTTAAAACAATACTTAAAAAAAACCCCTTCCCTACATCTCTTTGCAATCAACTCCCAAAAAACTATAAAAAATTCCCCAACATCTCTACTTTAAAGGTGACCATACACGTGCCGATTTTTCGGCCGTTTTTAGCCCTCCCGACCGATCCGGTCGGGTAGGTCGGTCGGGAGGGATTCAGAACTGTTTTAAAATCGGCTGAAAAGTCGGTCGGGTCCCGACCGCGGATGCCCGATTTTTCGGGAAAACGGCAGCTTGTATATGTCATGTACAAGCTGCCGTCATGTACAAGCTGCCGTCTTCCCGAAAAATCGGGCATCCGCGGGCGGGACCCGACCGACTTTTCAGCCTATTTTAAAACAGTTCTGAATCCCTCCCGACCGACATACCGGATCGGTCGGGAGGGCTAAAAACGGCCGAAAAATCAGCACGTGTATGGTCACCTTAAAAAAAGTGCTTTTAATTTATCAACTCATTGAAATACTAAATACAATAAATAAAAAAATGCACACCAAAAATGCACACCATGATGTCCCAACTAACACAGGGATTCCCGGCAAATTGTAGCCAATTAACTTGGAGGGGGAGGAGACTCCCCCTCCAAATTAACTGACTACAACAGGATCAGCCACAAAAAGTACTGGCAGGATAGATTGCCGCGCGATCCAACCTGCTGACTTTTTGGGTCGAAACTGCAAGGTGGGCACCCCCGAAGTTGCGGGTGACCGGCCACCATGCGATCGATTGCCTGCAACTACTGCCGGGAATCGACATGTCTATGGACAAACTAAAGGATATATAGTGGTGGTTACTAAATACTGTCACTTATCTAAACTCCATTTCACTTAAAAACATAAGTGTGCTAGCATTGCCACCATTAGCTCAGCCTTTATTGGAAATCTAGTTTCGGCTATCCCTAGTAAACTCATAATATATGTTTTAAATCTTATAACCTTTGAGAGAATTAATTAGATTGACACAAAACCATTATATGTATAAGCCAATAGTTGTGCATTTTGCTAATCTCCCACTTAAGATGTAGAACAAACAATATAATAAGAGAAGGATGTGAGCATTGTCTAAAATTTGTGTCATATCTTGGGTTCCAGGATTCAGGAGATGCCAATTCTTCAAGCTGCGAAGGAAAATAATGTGGAACTTTTAAAGGAGATCTTGTCATCAGAAAAATGTGACCCATTTCAGAGAGGTATATGGAAATATTGTACAAACTTATGATTGGTTGGTGTTGATGTAAAAAAAAAAAACAATGCAAAAAAACTCCCACCAATGACATGCTCTCCTGTAAGCACTATCTGTCTACATGTCATTTCCTTACCTCTAGGAGATTAAGAGGGTGGGTGGGGGCGGATGGGCGAGTGTAAATGCCATGTTTTAGCAAATAATTAAACTTTTCAATTATGATGATATATGTTTACATTGCAATTGTATTAATTTTTTTTTATTTTTCACTCCCCAAGTATTGGTGCATATGTTAAACCTAATAGCATAAATATAATTGTAGCTGTGTTATTCCTATGTAATGTCATCATGGCCTTTTTTATAACCTTTAAAATATGCCTCTAATTGTATGGAATTACAATACCTTTCTCAAATTTTGCTTCTGTATTGTCTTTTTTTCTGTGCATTGTTGCTACCTAATTTACTGTAGTTATATAAATATTGCCCTTTGTTTTTACCAGGGGCACTAGGAGAAACGGCCCTGCATATGGCAGCACTACACGATAACCTGGAAGCAGCTGAAGTCCTACTGACTGAGGCTCCTTATCTTCTGAACCTCCCCATGACGTCTGAGCTGTACCAAGGTTGGTATGCCTAATTGTCACAGGCTGAATAGCCAAGTGTGATGGACACTTTGTCAGATGTGAAAATCAAATGTCAGATGTAAAAATACAGTGCAAAGGGTACTATCTGGAACAAAGTATATGCAAAACTCAAGTCATTTCTTTGTAAAGGGTTATTTAACCATGCACGAAAAAATATCCTATTGTGTAAATAATAAAAACCCAAATACCCAACAAGAAACAATACTTCCCTCCATGGTTTCTCCTGTATAGACCCTTGCTGACCATTTGCTTTTGCCTATATGGAAAATTAATGCTTTCCCCCCCCCCCCCAACAGGACAGACAGCCTTGCATATTGCCACTGTCAATCAGAACATGAACCTTGTGAAGATGCTGATACAACGTGGAGCTGATGTGTCTTGCCCAAGAGCTACTGGGAGCTTCTTCACTCAGAAACCAAAGGGCCTCTTTTACTTCGGTATAGCAATAATGTTTTACAGAAACCCTTCATAAATGTACATACAGTAGACTCCACGTTATTGGGCACCCCCATTGGTAGATTTTGGATAAATATAATTTATGGTTGCTTAAGATATATAGACTAACAGGAAACCAAGTTTTTGTGGGGCTACAAATCTCAGTAAACCATATTACAGTACTATAACAGTACTACAGCGAGTCTACTCTAATGTTTGATCAATATACATATCTTAAAGGGACACTCATGATGTTTTACAAGTTACATCTTATGTACAGTGTTGGAACAAAGCCCATTAGCACCATGGGTGTTGTTAGGTATATGGAAGCCCATGGGAAGCCATGAGTCTATCATATTACTCAATTTAGAGCTCTGGTTTATGAACTGTAATAGGTACAAGGGCAAGGGTGAATATAACAGGTATGGTGCAGAGGTTGGGTAAATTTAGCATACATATGTATATACTGAAACCCTTATAATTTATGTAATACCACTAGCACATGCTAGTAGCACATGCTACCTATACACTACAGACCCTCCAACATGACCAATTCTAGTAGGTACCAATTACTCTGCTCTAATATCCATATTATAAAAAGTTAAATTGCTAATGGAAAAAGGGGAGGGGGGGAACTGGACCCCCAAAGGGTGGCCAGCCCTAAATGGACTTTAATGGTGAGTATATATATAAGAGTTCCAATCAAGGGATTGACATTGATTATTTATTGGCACATCTTTACACATCTTGACACAGTCAGAATACACGATATTGGTATTCCACAATACCCAAAACATACAGATTAGTGGTATCAACAAAGAGCATTCAATATACCCACATTCATACATAACAGTTTAAAATACATCACATCAAATATCCTGGTGATCCAGGGATTAAAAAGTTAAATTGCTAAGCTCAGGTGAGAGTATTAAAAAGGCACAAATAATAAGGAATTTGTACCTAATGGATCCTGAGGTGAAAAGGTCAAATTGTCATCCACCATAAACTACTTTGCTAGCATCATAGGTTGAAGGGCTGGCCTTCTTTCCTTTGTGCTAAAGTGCCAAGGACATCACTTTTTCTGCCTTTTCAATAAGCTTACATAATAAATAATTTTGGGCTTCAGTTATTTAGCATCTAGACACCCTAAAATATATGCTGACACCTACCTAGTGAAATGCACCTGGGCACACAATCACAACCAACACCAGATATCCTGCTAACAGGTTTTATTGGGTGATCCAGAAAACAAGCCAAGGGTCATACACAAAGGCAGTCTAGCCGAAACAGATCCCTCCATTGGTGTGGGGAGACATGCCTCAACTATGCTGCCTGCTGTAGAGGCACCCCTGAAACTGCCTACGATCCCTGGGGTTGCAGAGGATTATGTGGGGCAAGTATCTTACACTTACTTCGTTCTACCTTTCAATTCTGCATTTATCTTTATGTAACCTCTAATGTCAGCCCTCACTTATATTGTGAATATTATTAAGCTACAATTTTGCTCTGCAGGGGAGCACATTTTAAGTTTTGCTGCTTGCGTGGGAAATGCTGACATTGTCAAACTGCTGGTAGCAAATGGTGCCAACCTACATGCTCTGGACTGCTGGGGTGAGTGAAAATCTACCAATCTACCAAATCTACCAAAAACAGCTACCATTAATGTATTTCTGTGGTTTGTTGTGACCATTTTCACTTTGTTTATTACAGGAAACACAGTCTTGCACATTCTGACTCTGCAACATAATAAGACATTGTCCTGCCAGATGTATGATCTATTATTGTCTCTTGACTCCAAAAAGAGTGTACCCAGTTTGGATCAGATCCTAAATAACCAGGGTCTGACACCACTAAAGATGGCTGCAGCTGAAGGCAACGTCACTGTGAGGGCTTTTTCCTAGCTGTTTCAAATTTGTGTTGTTTTTTATCAATAAACTGTATTAGGGAAAGAAATGTTTACGGTAATTATGTAGTAATGTTAAATACCAATTCTTTTTAAAATCAGCAGTTGTATCTCCAGTATCGTTTTAATATACTAACCTGTTTCTAACTGCTTTATTGAAAAAGCCTATTTACATTGCTCAATAGCTTAAATGTACAAATGGTTAAATAATGGTGTTAAAATTCAGCATAATGTGCCTTTAGAGGGAGCATAAACTGTTCTTAAACTATAGTTTAACATAAGTCCTATTAAAATATTATAAAAAAATGTGTTTTGTTATGTAGAGATTGTAGCTGTGTATGATCAGTGTGTCTGTTGATTATACATTTTGCTGTTTCTGCCCACTTTTGTAGTGAAGTGATCATTAGTTAAATATTTTTAATTGCTCAGCAAGACTGCTGCCTGCAGACACAATGGTATAACTTTTACAGCCCTAAACATGACTAAAACCATAAAGCAATGGTACAGTAACATGTTTAAAATTGCCAAATTACTTTTAGTTACAGTTTAATGACAAATATTAAAATCTATGAGATGCCACAAGATGTCTTCTGGTCAGTCATACATGTTGAATAGGGTCCCATGGCATAACCATGGAAGGTCTCCAAATGCCAAATTCCTATTAAATAAAAAAACATTAACATACAGTTAAATGGATAAACAGGGGAAATCAATTGGAAGGTTATTTAAAGAAATTACTTTCAGTCTTTTCTGTTTTCAGATTTCTTTGGTGAGCAAAAATGCATTTTAAATAACAATTTAAACCTTTTTAACTCTAGATGTTTCAGCACCTTTTAAAAAAGGGAGTCCGGACTGTTCAATCAATGGGTCCAATCACATACACCCTGTACGATCTCACTGAGATTGACTCCTGGGGATCATCAGATTCAGTTGTTCATCTGGTGGTGACAGCGAAGAAAGCAGAGGTACACAATAAATAAACTTCCAATCATTTTTTACAAAAGAAAGGGCCAGAGATTTTTTTTTGTTGGAACAAATTTCAATGTTAAAGGTCTACTCAATGTGAGATACAATAACCACCTATCACAAGTGATGTTTAATCTTAACGATAAAAAAACATTTATTGAATATTTTGCATAATAGTGGCATATATAAGGAACAGACAGAGAAAGAAGTCATAACGGGGGACGCCGCCAGGGTTAAAAGCGGCCATCCTGCAGCCATCTTCCTACAAACATTGATTTCATAGCCACTAGAAATCAAGAAGAAATTTAACTACAATGTTTTTAACAAACATTATAGTGCTGTGTGTATCTATACTAGAGATGTGCTGATGAATGTATAAATGTGTATACTCATATACAGTGATGGGTGAGTCTAAACCCCCTCCAGGAGACAAAGTGATTCCCTCATAAATACTGCGTGTTATGGACCTAAACTCATATCAAATACCCTCATACCTAGCTAGTCCTCTACCATATGACGTACCTAACTAGTCCTCTACCATATGACAAACCTCACTGATGCCAACTTCTAACATTTAAATAAACTTGTGAAACATATGATGTTAGTGACTATTACCCAACTTGCTTATAGAAAAGATTTCTACTTCCCACAGGCAAGGAAAATGTTAAACATTTCCCCAGTTAAAGAGTTGCTAAATGAAAAATGGCAGCGGTTTGGGCGACCATATTTTTGGTCACTGGCAGCTGTCTATGTGCTGTACATGATTTGTGTGTCTTTGTGCTGTACCAATCGGCCACTCGTGTATCTTCAAAACCTTTCATCAAATTCCAGAGACATTACCATCATGAAACAGAAGAACCTTCTGGTAAGTCCTTCACAAAACACTTTTGGATTATTTATGTTATTTTTGTTGTTATAATTATTATCCCCATGTATTTATACAACACCAATTTATCCCCAAGTATTTATGCAGCACGTTGCAGAGTCATATCACTAACTATGTCTCAGATGAGCTCACAATCTAATATCCCCACCATTTTTAGATTCATTACGTTAGGCGTGTCTTAGGAAGATATAACAGATGAAGATATTAATTGCATTCTTTTAACAATGAAAATCAAATTTCCCTGTTGTAGATATTTTCATAATTGTGTGGCATATTTGCTTTGACTCTTTTTCCAGTTCATTCCAGACCAGCTCTGTTTAGGTCTGGAGGTTGTTCTGGCATACCGTAGCTTAGACTTTTGGACCATATCTTGCTAAAGAATTAACCCTTGATTAACTAGGTGCAGAATACTATGGTAGCCATTTTGTTTCAGGGGGACTCATTCTGTCATTGACCCTGGATTCAGCAAAACAGCCACAGGCCGTCACACCTAGTCCACCCTGTTTGACAATTAATGTGGGGAACCACCTACAAAAATCCTGCATGAGGCTGTATACTGATCAGTCCATCATTTTATAGTACTCCATTGGTGGTGCTTTATGGCCCATACCAACCTATTTTCTTATTCTGACATATATGCATCATTGTGGCAACTCGACCTTTCAAACAAAGTCTCTTTACAGTTAACTTAATACTATGATCACTATTATGCTATAATTGAAGCTGTAGCAATGTGAGCCCTATAACACAAGCTGTGGACTCTCAGAAAAATTTTCTGAAACTGTTGTGATTTCTAAATTAGATTTGATGGTCAATTTCTCTGTCATAAACTATGATGTAGTAAAATTATTTCTCCCTTTCTTTGTTAAGTGCTATGTTTATTGCCATTTAAATAGAACCAGACTGATTTCTGCAGTACAATACTGTTCAAATAATGCTCACGAGAGTATGGTGCCTCAGTGTAATTCAACATGTTCATGCTGACAGAAGGGTTTCAGGTTACGACCCCCAACTTTTCCAGTTAAAATATAGAGTTTGGTATATTCTCGCCATATACGACTACCTCTCTTCCAATGCACACCGAATAAAAAAATGTCTACTCTGACTTTCAACCCAAAGATCTCCAACACCTTTAGAAGTCTGATCTTTTTTGTATTAATAAGGATAGGATAAGTGAAAGCATGTATGTAGCAGAGTAGTGCTTTATGCTCATAGGGAAGCAATATTTTATTGGGGGCTTTTAGTAGGAAGGATTGTGCTCAGGGACCTTAAAATTTGCATGGATATAGTCTTAGGGGTTAACTAGTAAACCACAAAATTTCAATACATGCAGGGATTAAAGAATATATGTGTATATCACTCTGGCTGTGAGAATAAGCATTATCTGTTAGCTGACTTTAGCTTAAATGCTTATAGTGTTTATGTCTAGAGGGGGTGAAACTCGGGTTAAGTAGTATTGGTAGTGAATAGGCCGAACAAGTGCCTGTTCCGTCCGCCGAAGGGCGGAGCGGACTATTTAAAAAAGTCACCTTCCGCCCGTTCGCGGACATATTTCAAATTCCCCAAATCTTATATCACTGAAGACCGGGTATACAGAACCAGTCTATCAAGTGAATCGCAGGGCTCGGTAACCACGGATGTGACGTCAGTGACGCACATCCGGCACCTGGAAGCAATAGTTCCTGGTTGTGCTATCCGGGATGTTACGTCACTGACGTCACATCCGGGTTTACGAGCCGGATTTTTGTTCACTGAGACGATGGGTTTCATCTACCGGTCTTCAGTGAAAGATTCTTCTGTGGGCGGGAATCTCGCTGCTAATGATCCACCGCAGGAAGAAAGAGGCTCCTTCTTTGTCTGCGTACACGTCGGGTCGACACCCGCCGTATGTCCGCGCGTCGGAATGAGGGCGAACATGCTTGTTCGCGGCCGAACTGTCCGCCTTGCGGGCAGTTCAGCCATCACAAGTAGTAGGGGAGCATTACTGACCCTGAAAGTTTCATCATTATACTATTAATGATTTTCGTGCTATGAATGTTCAAAGTTAGTGTCACACAGGTTTTGTTTCTACAGCAGTGGAGAGGGGGAGAGTGTGTGTTCTCTCTAGAGAAGCATCCCCTAGCCATAGTAACACTGCTCTTTTGTTCCGATTCTGCTTCTGTCAGCCAGCACACAGCCCAGGCAGCACAGATCCAGGGATCAGACCTACCAGCTCGCCTAGATGGTCTGCGGCACCCCCTGCCAGCCACACCCAGCGTATAAGACAATCCCCGACTTTTGCACACATGTTCCTGTGTTCAAAAGTCGTCTTATACGCCGGAAAATACGGTATATGTAATGATTACATTTTAGCTCCTCTGCCTGATTAGCTTTTAGTCATCTAAAAGTATGATTATTCCTGATATTAACTGAGATTTCATTTTAGGAATCCTACACCACACCAATGGATGAGCTGCGACTAGTCGGGGAGCTGATATCAGTTATTGGAGCACTGGTAATGTTACTTCTTGAGGTAATTAGCCATCATCTTAATAGAAAATGAACAAAATAGCTAGACCTTATATTAGTCCACCTCATCCATGAGGAGATCATCATCCCTTTCTGTCCTCCTGGCAATGTTTTTCTTGACAGGAAGTCTGTCTGCAACTTATTACACATTAACACATCTAACAGATAAGATAACATAATAAATATGATGCACATATTTATATTCATATTGTACACTCAATTTCAAGAAAATGGTCACATGTTCTTGATCTTCCACAGATCCCTGTACTGATTAGTACACGAAGTATCTCTATACTCCAAGACACTGTTTCGGGAGGACTTTTTCACTTAATTTTGTAAGTACGGTTGAGGGGTCATAAAATCATACTTTTTAAAAACTATTTATTGTTTTGGCTATTGTCAAAAACAACATACACATTGTAGGGGATAACATACAGATAGCCTATTATCTTTTTTTAAACTATACAATCAAAGTGAGAGCAAGTAAGTCCTGTATTGTATCTAGTATGGCGTAGGTGCATACATTACAATGATTCTACCATTATTACACTACAATACATTCTAATAAAACTCCTACATACACACACCCATTCTGGGTAGGCTGGAGATTATTTTAAAGCTCCCTAACAGCACAATAGGGTGAAGGAGGGGATATGGTAGTGTACAATCTCACCAACTAAAAAGGTGGAAGGGGAATTTTTAAATCCCACTCACAGGAATTCAGGGTAGAGGAAATGGTATTTAAATCACTGATGCCAATACTATTTTTTATTATATAACACTGACACCAATAGTGGTAGGGGAAGGGTTTTTAAATCCAAATGACATGCTGGGTGGGGAGTATTAAATCC
The DNA here is from genome assembly GCA_036250615.1 of Ptychadena robeensis. NCBI lineage: Eukaryota > Metazoa > Chordata > Amphibia > Anura > Ptychadenidae > Ptychadena > Ptychadena robeensis. The sequence continues at coordinate 67,340,421 of CM070037.1, forward strand.
CCCTGGCATTAGTGCTTGCACATATTCTAAGGGGTAAGCTTTGTTCATTGGATCCAAAAACTCAAACAATTTAACCATGTTGGTCCTGGGACATTTAAGGCACAAGTCAAAACCAATTGTGGTACAAATTAGGCGTTCTTTATTTACCCTATTTGTAAATAAATTGCGTAAATAAAGATCGCTTGATTTGTACCACACTTGGTTTTGACTTGTGCCTTTAAAGCCCCAGGACCTGCATGATCAAATTGTTTGAGTTTTTGGATATATGTTTTTATTTGGCATGTGGCACGATTAGATATCCCAGGAAATAATCCACTATTTGTTCATTGGATAAAAATTTTTTAAATTCCACTGATGCAAATGACTGCAAACGTGGTTATAAACATCAAACTTGGTCTCCTTTTACCAACACGAATTAAGATGCATCCATCATTTAGCACAATGATTTAGCAGCATGATTGACCCCCACCATGCTTCACAGTAGGTAAGGTGTTCTTTTCTTCATAGGCCCTGTTCTTCCTCCTGCAAACATAGCATTGATCCATGGGCCCAAACAGTTGTAATTTAGTTTCATCAGTCCACAGAACACTATCCCAAAACTTTTGTGGTTTGTCCACATGACTTTTGGCATACTGCAGTTGGCTCTTCTTATTCTTTGGCGACAGCTACGTTTGGAGGAGGAAGAACAAGGCCTATGAAGAAAAGAACACCTTGCCTACTGTG
>CM070037.1:67341243-67363535 GCA_036250615.1 Ptychadena robeensis
CAAGCCTAAGAATGTAACTGAACTGGAGGCTTTTGCCCATGAAGAATGGGCTAAGATACCGTTGATCGCTGCAAGACACTTGTGTCAAGCTATGCCTTACGTTTAAAAGCTGTTATAACTGGAAAAGGATGTTGTACTAAGTACTAAGAATGAATGTCACTTGGGGGTTGAATAAAACTGATAATGATGTGAGCACAGAAAAGGCAAGAGAGAAGATTTGTTTGATATTGTTTTTAATGCTTGGGCAACTGGTAAATCTTGCATTCTTTCCTGACTTTCTGACATATATGATTATAATTATCCCTGTTCTACGTATCTTAATTTGATACTAGGATTTTCTTCAGCTGCTCTGTGCTACTGGCTCTCACCCTGAGATTGTCAAACTCGGATGGAGAAGTGATTCCCATGTCTCTAGCTCTGGTGTTTGGCTGGTGTTACGTGCTATATTTTGCTCGAGGATTTCAGATGTTGGGACCCTTCACTGTCATGATACACAAGGTCAGCTACGTTTTATGATTATTAACTTGTATTTATATAGCACCACCATATTATGCAGCACTGTATATAAAATTACAGTTGAGATGCAACACAAGATAACACACAGGTACAGGCTATGACACAGGAGGAGTTGAGGACCCCACCTGATCTGGCTTCCAATCTAATAGGTTGGGGAACAGACTACAATAGGTGTAAGGGGGGGGGGGGACTGGTATGGTGGCGATGTTAGGAATAAGAAAATGGGTAGGTGAGACTGAAGAGGTAGGTTTTAAGTGTTAAGTGTTAAAGGAAGAAGTCTAACGAGGCAAGGAAGAGGTCCAAGTAGGAGGAGAAACAGGGAAGTGTGTTTTTAGGAATACCGATAGAGTGCAGGGTCTGTAAGAGGGTAATCCACAGTGTCAAAGGCAGAGGAGAGATTCAGCAGAAGAAGCAAGGAAAAGTTGCCTTGGGCCTTAGCACTGACAAATCATTAGCGACTTTAGTGATAAACGTTTCCGTGCAGTGAGAACATTGAAAGCTGTATTGAAGGGGGTCAAGGAGGGAATTCATTTCAAAATTTCCTTCCATAGGCTAACAGTGTGACATATTTGTGTAATATTGGTAAAAACTGATATTGAAAAATCTTTGCCTTGTGGTGGTTACTCCTTGCACTTTTAGGGCTAGGTGCTTGTTTAAGCAAGAGGATGGTTCATAAGGTGATATACTTATCTTGGAAGCTGGTTCTTTCATTTGCTATTTGCCATTCTTGATTGTGGAAAGGGTTGTCAGAGCCCTACTGTACAATTTAAGGAATTATATTAGTGTGCTGTGACCTGTTCTGCATTTTCATAATCTCTATGCATAAAACACAGTTATCATTGTATTAATGAATGAATGGATGAATTATACATCTTAACATCAGCACTGCATAGTGGAATAACTGATGGAGAAAGAGATGGTGTTACTTTTAAACAGCAAATTAAAGAGATTTGAGATAGGACAAAAATATTACATATATATATTCTATACTGTATAAGATTTTACTATACTTTGTTTGGGTGATTTAATAAAGGAGTACAACATTTACCAGGGGCAACACGTATAAAATAAAACATGCATAAAATAATGAGGGGACTATTTCAAGGAAAGCCTAATTAATGAGGTATTGTTCTAACTAAATGGATGCAAGCACAGTCTTGGTTATTTTCACCACATCCACTTGGCTATGTAAAAAGTAAAAATAATTCCCCTGCAAATATTTTGTAAACCATCCCCATGTTTCAAATGGGGAATAGACTCTCATAGTATAGTAGTGTCAGCATCCAGGACAGAGGCAAATGGCACACACTGACATCCAGACAGATATGGTGGTGACAAAAAACAGATTTACTGAAAAGACTCACAGGTAGGAAGACAAACAGGTGCAAAAAGTCCAGGGGTATCAGGGTTCAGGTTAATGTCCAGGGGTATCACAAGGTCCAGACAAGCAAAAACAAACAGCAACAGATACAGATCCAGAGACAAGTATAATTGAACAGCAAGCATGGCCTGGATGGAGCACACCTAAATAGCACTAAGCTAACAAGGGAGGCGTGAGCTCCACCCAGCCCATGCCTGCAGGGAGCCACCTGCTGGTGACTGTGGGACTAACCCATGGATGGGCCATCACAGTGCCACCAGCAGGCGGTGACTGGTACAGCCAGGGTCCTAACAAGTAGAGACTAATTATCAACATGACCTCAGAATTACACAACGTTATAAGTTTGAGTCTAAGGCTTAGGCTCCAATGTCCGCTGGGATCCGCTGAAGCCTCTGTTGCATCCCCATAGATGTACCTTGCTGTGTCCATTTGAAGGCTACGGAGGCTCGGACCTAGAGACAGCCCTGTCAAAGGCGCAAAATGGGTGGCTTGTTCTAACAAACCTTATACTCAGTGTATCAGTTTTGTTGATGAGTGTTTGCTTTCATTCTTGGAAGATTTATCTCTGTAAGGTAAAACATAGTGACCGTAAGTCTTTGTTCAAGAATGCCTAATTCAAAGCCTAAAATTGTGTTTCTCTTTTAGATCATATTTGGTGATCTAGTGAGGTTTTTCTGGCTCATGATGGTGGTTATCATCGGCTTTGGCACAGGTTTGTAATTTGTTTCACCATTTGTGATTTAAAGCGGCCATGTCAAGTTTCTTAAAGTTAACAATGGGAACTCCATGCAACAAAAGAGTTACTATAATTACTTTTGCTAGTGTCAACTAAATTCCCCCCTTTCTAGTGCTTCAGCCTTCATTGGGCTGTAAGTTATATTTTCTCTGACCCCTACAACAATACATGGCACAGTACTTACTCAAGGGGCAAGTCCAGCACTCTTGGACGTGTCAAATACCAAAGAGGTATACAGAGGCTGCAACACTGGAAGAGTACTAAAAGTAGGAGACACAGCCCAAATAAGATTTTTCACCAGTGACAAAAATACAAGTAATTTCTGATTTCCTTGACCCTAGTCAATCTTTTCACAAGACTAGCATTTTTGATCTTGTACTGATTTTTTCTTCAGTGAGTTTAAAACTCACAATAAAGGCTGCCATACAGGCACCGAGCAGCGGCCGATTTTGCCCACATGGGGCGACAGGGACCGCAGCTCCATTGCCCAGAGAACCGACATGTCCAATAATCTCTGGCCGATGCCATTAGTTTCAATAAAGACCAGCGTCTCCATTGAAGCTAACGGCCGGCACACAGGGTGCTCGCCGATACTGTCAGCGACGGAGAGCAGCGTGATAATGTCATCACGCTGCACTCCAGAGCTGATCTGAGCTGCTCTATCGGTCCCCACTCGGTACGTGTTACATCCATAAAGCATCCAAGTCAGTGACCTGATAATAGTGAACAAAAGATAACAGCTCTGGAGCTTTGTAGATGTGTCCTGGTGTAAAAACACATACCAATAAATGTTTGTACATTATGCCTGAGATGTAAGTATGTGCCCTATTCACTTTAAATGGGCATGTACCAGTGATCTGCGCACGTCCCATTGGGGCGAGATTTTTAGAATGCAGTGAACTAGGGCCGTGGTGGGAGAGGAGCCTTTTGGAACGTCTGATTGCGGTTCAGGGGTTCTTAATTGTAGTGAGCAGTTTACATTCAAAGATGCATGAAGTCATCTATTTAGGGACAGGGAGTTGCATGGTTTTCACAATTGTATTAATGATTGTACTATTACTTTTTTTTTTCCTAGCACTTTACATAGTGTTCCAGACAGAAGACCCCAACCAACTTGGTGTATTTTTCAGCTACGCTATGTCAATTTACAGCACATACAAGCTGTTCATCAATACCATCAACTCCCCAGCCAACTATGATGTAGATCTGCCTGTCATGTATGGAGTGATATATTTTCCCTTCACTTTAATCTCCAACCTCTTGATGCTGAACTTATTAATTGCCATGATGGGGGACACCCATTGGAGAGTTGCTCAGGAGCGAGATGAGCTGTGGAGAGCCCAGGTTAGTTAAAAATATGTATTTTCAAAGAAAGCACCATAAATTGATTCATGCTGTATATTATGCATATCTCAACTGTAAAATAAATTCAAACCTGTCTTGCAATTCCTTCTTGTCTTGTCAGTGACCGTAAAAACCTTTACTAACTAGTATATTCATTTCTACCGTACAGCTTGCTGCAACCACAGTGATGCTGGAAAGCAAACTTCCTCTGTACTTTTTACCTCGTCTTGGTGTTTGTGGATCTGAATATGGGCTTGGGAACCGCTGGTATCTATGGTAATGTGCCATTGTTCACTTTGCATATATATACTGCATGTTGACACTATGTACCGGGACACTTTAACAGACAGTACTTCACGCTCATGTATTTCTGTAAGCTGTGATACAAAAATTGAGGCAGGTACAATCTTTTAGGTACAAGGTATATTAATGTGCGATAGCAGGTGACCCCAATGGACCAGTTCAAAAGTATTTTCAATGGACGTGTTAATGCATGTCAACACATAAACATACAATACTGTAAACTGTGTTGAAATTGGTACAACATTGATCTCCCTATGTGTATGCGTCCATTCAAAAGCATTTGCCCCTTTTACAGTGTGTCAAAAATAAACTCCCTAGCGCTTGGAGGGCGCGGTTCGGGTGATCGCACAGAGTACTCTGTTTGTTTTTCCACCCTCCCCCGTCCCTGTCCAACAGTTGCATTTTTGATGTGTTCAGTATATGTATCAGGTAAGTTTTAGTAAATCTTGATTTTCTTTTGGTCATCTTTGTATATTATTATTGTATGAAAAAGATTATTAAGATGAAAAGCCTTTAAATTATCATATCATTAAGACAAATGAGCTACACCTAATATGGTACCTAATTTTCATCTTGTATTGCTTTAAAAGCAAATGGTAATGATTCCTTAGTCTGAAGACAATAATGATTGCATGGTCCATAGAACTACAGGCTCGACTATGTCAAACACCCCAACCCTCTCGAGGCATGCTAAGCTGCCAAATGATATATTAGCGGATCACAAAATGAAGTGCTTTTTCTGGAGGTTTAACATTTCATTTATATGTATTGTCAATTAATCCAGCTGTCTTTTTATTTAATTTTTTTTTTAAGTGTGACAAAAGACACCCAAGAAGAAGACAATATGGGACCCCTGTCTATGCAGAGTTTTATGTCACCAGAGACTCATGCTATCACTATGAATTCTATCTCTACGAAAAACAAGACTAGTGAAGAAGTCCAAGACCCTCAAGTCAAGAGAAGATCCAGTCGAGGCTGGGAGATCCTCCGTAGTGTCACCATTGATCAGTTACAGGACAGTTCAACCCTACCCAGAGACTCAGAACAGGAGGTCTATTACATTTAGTGTTTCTTTGTTAATTTTTCATTCAGATATGGAATAATACTTTTTGTGGAAAATGCACTTTAAAGTACCTGAAAGGTTGACTACTAATTCAGTTTATCTTCAACATACTTTACAAAAGCAATATATTTTCTTATGCTGGAGCACTTGACTTAAAGTGTGTTTTAAGGAATACTGTAAAACTCCCTGGATGAGATCTCTCAATGCAGAAACACACATGTTTCAACCCATTTAAAGAGAATCCAAGTTTTTCATGTGCAAACCATTCTATTTTTCGGTTGACTTTTGGAATAACTCCATTTCATACCTGCCACCTTTATAAATAGAAAAAAGGGGCACATTATATTAGTGATAGACTGGGAAGTATGGACTTGGTAAGGGAGCACAACCATGTAAAATGACCAAATAGAAGAATATTAATGTTAATATTATTTGGACTGTGACATTCAGGACATTATATTTGATGCAATGTAGATGTGTGATTCTCTCCAGTGGGTAGTATCTATCCAAAACTGGTTTAGGGATGATAATAAAAAACTTATTTAAATGTATACTTATATATATGACGTTGCTGTTGTTTTTTTATACTGGTCTTTTAGTAATTGTTAATTATTCTCATGTGGATGTTTGCGCACCTAAACTAAAAAAAAAAACACCAAAAAAATTGTATGACATTTTTACTTATCTCTAAACTGTCCCAATAGCTCAAAGTTGCTCAAAAACCTAAAAAATTTTTTGGCTATCCTGCTGATTTTTGCAAAAAAACTGCGAATCCAGTGCATTTGATTACCAGCATCTGTCTGCTGTTTACCCACTGAATTGCTATTGAAGTATCAGTGGGTCTTAAATTTTAGTGCTGCATTTTAACTGAGACTTGGTTAAATATATAGGGTGGTAGGTGCTAACTTACACGCAATGCAATGTGCAGTTGTGAACTTGCACCATTGCATATAATTCTTGCCCACATGACCTGATACCCACAGACCTACTAAGGATCCATTCTACCACCCACTCACTGCATTTTTTAACCTCTCCTCTGTTATTTTCCCATCATCCTTCAAACATGCCATATTTCTCCCTATCGTGAAGAAGCCATTGCGTGACCCCTCTCTTCCCTCTAGCTACTGACCAATCTCTCTTTTTCCTTGTGCTTCTATAATGCATGAGTGCCACTGAAACAGCCATCACTAAGGTTGCCAATGACTTGCTTGGTGTCAAGGTAAAAGGCTTCTTCTGCTGGATCTCTCTTCTACCTTTGATACTGTAGATCACCCTTTTCTTCTACAGACCTTGGCATTTGTGACTGCACTTTCCTGGTTTTCCTCCTACCGCTACTTCCAAACTTCTTTCAATTGCTCCTCTTCCTCCCACACCCCCTCCACGTTGGTGTCCCTCAAGGTTCACTTCTCGGCCCTCTTCTCCCTTGGCAAACTCATCTCATCCTTCTTTTTGAAATACCATTCCTATGCTGATGGTACCCAAATTTACCTATCCACCCCTTACTCCCTCTGTCCTGGACAACATCTCTCAGTACCTATCGGCCATCTCCTCATGGATGACTGACAGATTCCTTAAACTTAATCTGAGCAAGCTCCCTGCCTTGGTGTCACCTTAAACTCTGCACTCTCCTTTACTCTCAAAATAAAGAATATTGCTTGATCATGCCACTTCTATCTCCGCAACAGCCCCAAAGTCCTGGTACACGCTCTCATAATTTCTTGCCTTGACCACTGCAACATCTTCCTCTATCTAGACAGTCACCTCTTCAATCCATCATGAATGGTGCTGCTAGACTCATTTACTTCTCTAACTGCTCCTCATCTGCTACTCATAACATCATCACAAGCATGCCTTCACGATTTCTCTAGGGCCGCTCCTTCTCTCTGGAACTCTCCATCACTCGCCCCATAAGACTTGCTCCTGCCTTTGGCCCTAAAAACCAAACTCTTCAGTCTGGCCTACCCATCTTCTCATTCCTAACATCACCACCATGCCAGCCCCCCCCCCCCCCCCCCCCCCACCTATTTTATACTCTGTTCCTTAACCTATTAGATTGTAAGCCCGATCGGGCAGGATCCTTTACTCCTCCTGTGTCATAACCCATGGTATATATGTAGCATCTTAACTCTAATTTATTGTTCAGCCTTGCATAATATGTTGGTGCTATATAAATAAATGATGATATAACAATAATGCACGTGTTGGATGTACATTAACAAAATTCAGTGTTCCTTATAACACATACATGTGGACTTGAATAATTGATAAGAAGAATATCTTCTTCCAATAGGTCCCAGTCTAGATGAGGTGAAGTGGTAAGACAGGCCACATCCTGACAGATAAATAGCCTGGAATGACAGATGTTAGCAAGACATTACTATGGGATTTACCCTTATAATTGTTTTTTTTTTGTGATAATAGTTGCACCAAAGAGGTTGTCAGAGATTCAATCTGTACAATACAATACTTTATTTTCTTTAGATTGCTTAGTTCTTCCACCTGTGGCACATTTTTGGTTAAGAAGGTTTTTACTGTTTGCTTATAACTTAAATCAGTAAAATGTGTTGCCAGCTCTAGATACCTATGATGACACTCCTAATTAGTGATGAGCGACCAGGTAATATTCAAATTCGTGTAATTTCGCCAATACCCGCTATGATATTCGATTCTATAATTGTATTCTCGAATATCTGAATTTGTGGACATGGATCGCAATAAAAAAATCGCAATGCGATCAAATATGCGCAATGCATGTAAGTCAATGGAGCTTGGATATTCGACTGGGAAAATATTAGTCATTTCCGTAAAAAAAAATGTAATCGCTATTATATTATGACATATAATGACATGTTCACGAAATATTTGAAAATAGAATATTCAAGCTCAACATTACTCCTAATCCTTTGGACTTTGAAGCCTCTATTGCAGCTTAACTTAATGTTCCCATCATTACATTTTTAGTTCTTCTGCTGCGAGGCAGAAAAGAGCAGCATGCATCAATCAGGACAATAACACCTTGGCTTATCAAAACTTTTGAGGGACTTATGACCCCTACTACTAGGACAGTGGTCTTCTTCAATCAGAAAGAGCTGTTCTTCCTCTGTTCATTTGGTTTAATAAAGCATATATATTCTTCCCAGCTGTCTGCTGTCACGATGCCCCAGGAAAATTGTATTCTTGCCTTTCCTGATTTTCCTTTCCTGTTCCATTTGATCTCAGCATACCGATTTCTCCTGCTGGGGTAAGGATAACAAAGAATGCACTGAGGTGGGGTGGATGAACTTTATACAGCTTTGTGTAAGGTAAACACACATTTTTCAAAAAAGAGAAAAATTGAGGGCTTACCAAGCTGAATATTAGTTGTACTCAACGTGTATTACACACTCACACACAAACAACCAAGGCATAAGTCAGCACTTTGAAATCGATTCAAACATATGAACTAATCATACTACTAAAGCTGGCCATAGACACTTATGCCGGCCATACACATGCCGATAAACGGCCGGATTTTAATCTGGCCGACGGGCATGCGCGCTCTCGCCATCGGTCAGGTTAAGATCCCTGTCGCCCCACTTCTCGGCCGGCCAGAGATCCGACATGTTGGAAAATCTCTGGCCGGCCGAAGCCGATGGAAGCCGAAGGCCATAAGCAGCAATGAAGACGAGCGTCTCCATCGCTGCTTATGGCCGGCACACAAAGGGTGCCTGGCCGATTGTGGGGCCCCAGAATGCAATGCGAGGCTAACGTGATGACGTCATCACATTAGCCTCCCGGAGCGATATCGGAGGACGATATCGCTCCGGCTCTGGCTGTGTATGGCTAGCATTAGTTTTCCCCAAGATCAATTTGTGAAACGATCGTCACATGCAATTGCAGTTTTGATCCAAAGTCGTACACTGAAGTGTACCAAGTTCGGGATACGATTCATGCGCCCAATTGATCAGTGACGTAACTTAAGATTGGCTACACAAAAAATACAGATTGGAAATGATGGAAGTGGGATGAGGCCTGCATGGATTGATTGAAAGGGCTGATTTTAAGGTCTCTTAAACTGGACATGGCCGATCAATGCCTGATCGATTTTTCATATCGATCTTATGGCATTTCAGTAGATCACACACTTAAAATATGCATTGATTCGTAAATGATCGATCACAAAGATCAGCCTTGACGATTCATTATTCAGAAATCATACAAAAAATCTAAGCGTCTATGGGCAGCTTTACATGTTTCAGCCCAATAGGGCATTGAACCGCGCATGTAATAATTAGCATTAGTGATGGTTAAAAAGCATCTGAATATGGCATTATCACCAAAAATTATGGAGATGTAGAGAGTTGTGGGAACATTTCAAAACAGACAGTGTTGCTCACATTAAGTTTTTGCATAAATTAAGTTCAACTTAAATGCTTTGTGGGGAGCAAAATGTAAGGAAAGTACTAAACTGAGTGTGCCACATCCCCAAATAACATCCCCAATTTTATCTCTTCTAGATACTGGGAGAGGGCCTGTATTGACAACACCAGACTGAGCCTTGGTGGGGACCTTTTCGGCACAATGGTTATCACTCAAATCAATAAATTACAATAAATAACCATTGTGTCCCCACCAGGACTCGGTCTGGTGTTGTTACTTCAGTTGAGGTCCTGTGAATACAGGCCCTCTTCCAGTATCTAGAAAACATAAAATTGTTAATTTTACTTTATACAAAACTATATGTGCTTAAACAATACTTTTTTTCTCATGTTCCCAAAAACCTTGATCTCTATCAATTTGGTGACACCTTGCTTGGAGGCATTGCAATTAACTTCGCAATCCAAATTTGTCCTCTTTCTCTGCTAAGCAGTCCTGATAAAACCTTGCCTTGACTATCCTATTTACATGTGCACTTACTAATTTGCCTGACATATATTCTAGTTACCTAGAATAAGCTACTGATATTATGATGCTGTGGTGTCTACAGGTCTGGTGTCACCCGGTGGTGAGAACTTTTGATGTCACATAAAATGTGTGTAGGCATTTGTCCCAATATATTTATATATATATATACTGTGAAGTTTGGGGCATAGGGATCACCAGCATAGTAAACAATAAATGTCCAGTTTTATTACCACAAAACAGAAACAAAAGCAGTTTTATGTAGCATACCAAACATTCACAGATTTTAATCTGCTCACCAACGAAGCTTAGCTTTGCCAGCACTATGGCCAGTGGCGGTTTTAGGCATAAGGAACATGGGCGGTTTCCCAGGGTGACATCGAACATTTAACAGATGGCCAGATGCCCCCCGCCCCAGCATGCCCATGGAGAGAGATGAGCGCCTGGACTCACCATCACCCCCCCCCCCCCAGAGTGCTCTCCGGCAGTGACAGGAGATGCTCATCCAGTGGGAGCATCAGAGGGGGGTGTCAGAGGGGGTGACCCTAGGAACGACCTGGACTATGGCAGAGGGATAAACTCCACATAGGTAAGCAATCTGACTCTTTCAGCCAGGGTTCTTCTCTGAGCGAAGGCCAATTAATCCAAGTGTGTATCTGGGTGGGATGGGAAGAAAATCCCACTTCCCTCCCATTCCAGAGTCAGTACACTGTGGCAACCATGGTTGCTCCTACCTAATCCTGGTCTTCTTTCCTGGATTACACCTGGAACTACAATCTGTAATATATGTTCCATCCAGGATGTACCCTCTGTACACTCTACCCTCCACTCAGGGTCGTTTTTACTGATAGGCAGTTGAAGCCATTGCTTAGGGCGCCACATTAAAGGGACGCCAAAATTGCAAGAAACGGCGAGCATTTGACAGCTCCTTCCCCTTGCCCCAGGCACCCCTCTCCTCTCTCTCTCTCTGTCTCTTCCTTCTGCTCTGTGTCTTTGCCCCTCGGTCCCCTGCCTGTGCACGCCTCCCCATTAGCTACATCCTCTTTGATTGACGTGGATACCATTAGCAAGGGGAGGCAGCCGGGCGCGTCCATTGGTGGAGCGACTCCCGCGCCCTGTCCAGCCTTCGTCCCAGGATGCAGCATCCACATGGATGACGAGCAATAAGAGGAGCACTTTGCAAGCCTGTGAAAGTCAGACAATTCCATGGAAACTTTCTTGTCTGCTCTGTCAGCAGACTCTAGGCTGCTGGGCACCCAGGGAGGAAACTTGAAATAACAGCCAGCCAGTAGCAGCAGTAGTGGTGTGTGATGCGGCCACATGGAGACACCAGCTTCCCTTCTCCCCTCCACACCTCCTTCCACCTCCAATCAATTCCCTAACGATTAGAAAGATGTCACTGTAATAAAATGTCATTAGGAGAGCCCCGCCATGGATCGGGCTAACTAGAGGAGTTGACCTGCTGTCAGCGGGTGAACCACATGTAAGCATTGAAGACTAGCTGAGGGTGACAAGGGGGGGTGGGGGGGGTGGTTCAGCTAGGGGGGCCGTCTGCCTGATCAGTATGCAGCCTCTCCTCACGTTTTTTACATACTGCTTCTTGTGATTATGCTTCCTGTAGCTCCTCCCGCAAATACATCCTCCCAGCCAATAGAACGCAGAACAGATAGCACAACCTCCCACTCTGCTCTAGAATCATTAAAAAAAAAACCTGTGTGACACTCGATTAGATATTGGCTATTTATGTGCTCACACCTCTGCATTATTCTGCCAGGGTAGCCATGAGGTAGGGATGCTGAGCATAACCCCTGGCCACAGGAGGCAGGCTAAACTCTTGCTTCTAAACTCCTCATCATGATCACTTATGTATTACAGTGCCCGTATTAGGAAAGTCATACATCCTCCAATGTAGGAATGTGATCTAATGAGTCAGGTCAGGGAATGGACCTATGTGTGATGTAGGGACTGAATGATGGAAGTGATATTTTCTCATTGTACCAATGTCCCATCTCAGTGCTGAGCTCATCACAAAACTTTCTTGTCCCCTGGAGAGACTAAAGACATATGCACAATTTCAATTTTTCCTTATGTATACTGCATACAGTCCCAGTAGTCGCCACTCACCTATAGAACACTAGCCATCCTTTTAAATACTTTCAATATCGTGATATATTCATCATATACTGTTGGTACCCAGAGCAGCAATAATACAACACTGCTAAACAGCCCTGGGACCAGGGTGGATAAAAATCTAAAAAATCTGATTTAAATAAAAAAAAATCGATTTTTTTGATTTAAATCTGATTTTTTTGATTTATATCGATTTTTTTTAAAAATAAAATGCTTTTTGAGGAAAAAACATTACCATCCCAAGGTTATTCCATGATTAAATAAAGATTAGTTTATGTAGAATAAGGCTGTATATGTTTAAATGTTTTGGTAAATAAATTCCATAAAAAACATCCAAAAAAACAACAGACAGAAGTTGATAATGGCATAAACACATCGCCCAAAATTTCCCCTGGAATAGACAAGGGCGAGGGGACCGGCCACTCCATATGTAAAAGCAATACATGTATTATACACAGTGCAAAAGATGAAGTAATGACGTCATATCAATCAGAAACAATGTGCAATGTTGCGGATGTACACATCTGTACACATGCTTAGACAATTAAAGTAGTCCATATGGCGCAAATTTCACCCCAACATGCGTTTCATTGAAGACTTCTTCAGGGGGTACGATATGTCATTTCATAAGCCAAATCTGCTTTTGTATCCCCTCAAGGTAGATTTTGGGTGATGTGCTTATGCCATCATCAACTTCTGTGTGTTTGTGTAAGATTATTGGGCAGTTTCTCTGCTACAAGATATTATCACAGACGCTGGGTTTACTTTTGCAGGTCTCAAAACGTAGTGCAACAGAAAAGTTGTCCAAATATGAATGATTAACCTAAACTGGGGGATAAAAAATACTAATATGAAAAGTTGTTGTTCTAAAAATCTTCGCTTACTCGCATTTTAAAGTTACACTAGCAAAAAATATTGATTTAAATCAGTTTGATATAAATCGAGCCTTACAGACTAGTGATTTAAATCGTGATTTAAATCATGATTTAAATCGGTTTGATTTTAATCAAATCCACCCTGCTTGGGACTCTTGGGGGCTATATCTAAAAAACAAAACCCATTGTCATCTCAATAAAGAAGCTACAGCATGGCTAGGAAAGATGCCAACATGTTGCATCCAAGGCCCTACGTGGTGAAGCTGCGGACACCTCGAAGAGATCCGCTTGAGTTCACTAGTCTACAGGGAGTATCAGGGAATATTTGCGTACATGTCTCCTGCGTGCTGGAGGGGGGGGGGGGGGGGGGGGGGGGGGGGCACCACCAAGAAAATCTGCTTAGGGCACCAAAATGTCTAGAAACGGCCCTGCCTCCACTAAACACATATACATTAATTCACACTCACATGTCCCTTCTATTTACACTTATTGAAAACCACACATCATGACACATACAAACCTAAACACACACACAAACACACACACACCTAAACATTGACCTACACTCTCTTATAAGCACTTGTGGATACACATACCAATACACAAACACACAGCATACACATACACTCACCTTATGTAATAGTTGAATACTCGTTTCCTTCTCCGGTTCCCCTTGTCCATGGATGAAATTTTCTGTTTCTCCTCAAGTAGTGCCTGCAGTTTTTGCAATATTGAAACAGATGCCCTGGAGGTATCTTTAATTGTTCTCCCTGATCAACCACTATAACCCCCCCCCCCCCCCCCCCCCCCCCCCCCCCCCCCCCCATGCCACCATCTTCCAGTGAAGAAGGAATACAACTTTTGGAATCAATAACAATAAAGAATTATCTCACCCATTATAGTGTAGAAAATATAAGCTGGAGCACTTGTTAGTCTTTAAAAATATAATGATAAATATATTATAATCAGTTTCATCATCTTTGGCATATATGGTCTGTATAAAACAGGGCTTATCTCTGTCGAAGGCAATCATAAAAAACTTGTTATACATTTTCATAGGACAATGTCTTTATATCACAGCTTCATATTCATGGCAGTTATGCAACATTAAGGCAAAGAAACCTCTTGTGCCATAATCAAATTTTTTGATCTTTAGGAAGTTCCCTTATAATACTGACAGGAAGTATTCCAAGTTCTTTGAATAAAAAAAAAAATCAGTCAATTCATGTTCCGTTCAATGTCTTAAAGGTTTGAAAATTTAAAGTTTGAAAAGAACATCAACATATATGTAGTAACATCATATTTCAGGCATCAAACATGGTGTATTTCCTCTTCCTCTTGGTTCCTGTGGTTAGATTGAGATGTTTGTACCTGTAACTGTTTTAGAGGAATGGACCTTAAAATTTCCCATCCAGACCTACTGGTCGGCCTAACTACTGGGGCTTTGTGTCCTGAAGACTGAAGCCTTGAACTTGAGGCCTCCACGTATACTTGTGGTATGTCCAAGTGAGCCACATGCAAACCACTCTGTGTGCTTGCTGTATTCTTCGGTAGCAACCTAGTTAATGTTTGAGGAGTCCTTAGTGCCTCATTTAAGGTTTTTGGTGGTTCATGGGCATCCACCTCTGTCACCATCAGTTTAGGCAGAGCTTGCTTAACAATTTGGTCTGGCTTGAAGACATTTGCAAAGTTTCTTTCCAAGTTATGGTTTTCTTCTGGTCCTTGAAAGGCTTCAACATAACGGCGAATCTTCTGCTGACTAAGGTCTTTTCTTATTACCACCCTGTAGTACCAGAAAATGAGGTTAGTGTGTTTTATTTATTAATACTAATAATAGTTGCCTAATCTTTTATCCAAAAATAGTGGTTCTTAAGTGCATCTGTCTTCAAGTATCTAAATATGTGACTACAGTTTCAAAACTATTACATAATTCTGTAATAATTTGTCACTAAGATTACAAAAGAGTTTCCTGTATTATCTATAGTCGAAAAAGGCTGCACGGTGTTCCAAACAGCTGCATAATCTCATGTAAAATTTCACAAACAAAAGAAACTTAACACAAAACCTTCCCCAACTGGGACAACAATGTGCAGGTGCAAGCAAATATTTACAGCTAACATTTATTGTGGCACCAAAGACCCCACTAAGTCTTTGATAGCTCCTAAAGCACATAAAAACGGGAAAATACTATAGACATGGTTACATCCTATTGACATTGTTTCACATTCAGAGTCGAAGCCTGAAAGGCATATACATGAATATTTTTTGCTGTAAAGATATTTCCAGAACGTAGAGTGAATGACATTGCAGAAAACTGGTCTAATGCAAAAATTTACACAAATAAAAAACACTTAATGTTCAGATCACTAGTGTTGACCATGAATATTCGAATTGTGATTTTTTTTTTTTTTTGTATATCGGCACTTCAAGAATCTCGAATATAGTGTTAGATAGGGTATATATATATATAGGGTAGATTGGCAAAGGAACAATCCTTCGTTCGGGAATCCTAAAAAAAGCAAGTTCAATGTCGCCATGACATTGTAATCACAATATTTGCATGTAAAAGTGCTGATATTCTCAAAAAGTAAACAAGATCTAAAATTTTCAAATTTACTTTGAATATTTTGAGAATAATATGGGAAATGTTGCACATTTGAATATGTTGCTCATCCCTACAGATCACTTGATTGACACTTTTACATTACTCACTTGATAGCTCTACAAAATAGAGTTTAAAAAGAGTAAACTACTGAAACTGTACTCACCGTAGGTACCAATGGTCTCCTAAGCCATACTCAGTGCCACAAATACCTGATCGGCCCCACAGAAATCCTGGAAGTTTTCGCTCCAGCATCACTGTGGTTGCAGCAACCTAATAAAGAAAGATAAGAGATACATATAAATGGTTAATTAACTTGTTGTATGTATATGATGTATGTACATCTGCCCAAAAAGTTTTAATCCCAACTGTACCTGAGCTCTCCACAGCTCATCTCTCTCCTGTGCCACCCTCCAATGCGTGTCCCCCATCATTGCGATCAGTAGATTAAGCATGAGGAGGTTGGCGATGACAGTAAAGCTAAAGTAGACAATGTGGAAAATAAACGGAAGGTCTACTTCATAGTTGGTGGGGGAATTTATTACATTGAGAAACAGCTCAAAGGTACTGAAAATAGACATTAGGTAGTTGTAGAAATATCCAAACTGATTGGGGTCTTCTGTCTGGAATATGATGTAAAATGCTGGCAAATAAAAAAAAAACACAGAGACAGATCAGTAAATATGTACATGTATTTAAATACAGAATGAGAAACTTTCTGTATAAAAGGGGAGGGTGCTGTAAGGGGAAGGAGAAGAAGAAAAGGATGCCGCTCCTCTTCTTCTCCTTTCCCCTGTCAGCAGCGTACGCTGTTCCAATCTGCACGGGGAGGGTGCCCATGTTGGGGAGGGTGACAGATTTGCGTGCCTTATGCACATGCATATTCGCCATAGTGGGAGAAACGGGACTGCATTTAAAGTCCTAAAGCAGGTTTGGCTTGGAAAAATATAAAAGGAGAAGAGACAGGATGTAAAAATACATGGGTATAACTAAAACTTCTAGTTAGACAGCAACAGTCAGGCATAATGGCAGCCAAGTATTGCTCTTGGAGTATACAATACATAAGACAATACATAAAGCCAGAGGCCACGTCGTTATGCTCCTTTTTAAACCTTGAAACATGTTTGGGGGTACTGATCCTTGAACATTCATCCACTATTGAACAACTCTTTAGAACTTTTTACTTACCAGTTGCATATCCACAAATGACCACAACCATAAGCCAGCAGAAACGTAGCAAATCTCCAAAAATCATCTGCAGAATACAAAATAATAGGGATTTTCTCAAACATCCAATATATTGTACACACATGATACTTCCCACAAAAACCCAGCTTGGATACTATAATTCTGTGTAGTTTTGGTCTGCTTACTCACCATTTTTCCTCTTGCTTGTAAAGGAAATTTAACAGTCAATTAAAACAGATCTGAACACAACTGTTACCTAATGGATCAAAGTTTTACCAATCTGGCCCTGTCTCTGATGAGGGACATTTTTTGTTACATTATTTGTGGCATCTAGCCCTGCTCCTGAACTAGTCTACTACTTAGGAAGTAGCATGGGGGCTGCTTGTGCTCAATAGAGAGCATGTCCTTGCTGGGAAAGTGATCAATCATAGCAGAAAACGTACTGCCCATGCTAAGTTAACTTACCTTATGGATCATGATAGTAAAAGGTCCCAACATTTGGAATCCACGTGCAAAATACATGATGTAGCACCAGCCTAGTACAAGTAATATAGACATAGGTACCACCTCACCATTTGTGTCTGTCAGTCGGAAAATGAGGGTCACTATCACAAGACAGGGAAATGTGATTCTGTCGGCAAATAAAAAAGCATCTTTAGATAATTAAAATGTACTTTCTTCACAATGTACAGACAAAAGCAATAACTATAATGGATTATGGCATGTGGCTAGTCTGTTCAATGCATAAAGATTTTTTTAGAAAGCGGGCAAATCTGATTGTCATTTCCAATATTTGGTTGCTAACAAAATTAAAAAAACTTACATAATAAGTGTAAATGGTCCTCCTTGAACAGCTTGTGTTAAGTATCTTGGTTCTCTTATCTGAAGCAAGTCAGGAATCTAGAGAATTTACAGAAATTATGTCCACATTAAACATTTTATGCTGATTGTCAACATGGATGAATGCAATTATGCCAAAAATTAAAAAATGTTAGCAGGTTAACATTAGACAGTTAAATGTGTATTTACCTTAAGTATTAAAATGATAATAGCTCCGATAACACTTATTATTTCTCCTGCCAGGCGAAGCTGATCTTCGGAAGTTAGGTATGACTCCTGGTGAGACAAAGAAAATGCAATGGTAAATATAAAACACACCATTTAATAGGATTACATTGAAAATATGCGCAATGTATTCTGGTAACCAATCACAGTGATATTGTATAGAATATTCAACATTGCGAATATCCATCCGCACATTCACGAAATATTGCCGAATACGTAATATTCATTGAATGTATTAGAATTGTCAATATTACTATATAAAATATAAACACAAGATGAAGAGAATGAAGAGAAGGGTTGTGGGAACATTGAAATTTTTTTTTGAATTAAGTTAAAAGTTTTGACTTTCAAAACTTTTATATGAGTTCGAACTTATTGTGTTAGAGCAATCCTTTTTTTTTGTATACCCCCAACCCTTCTCTACATCTCCAGCAAGTTTGGAGATGATACTTTGCTTAGGGGCTTTGCAATAAACTCGACATTGTTAAACTTTTTTTTTTAGTCCTTTGCCCACATTCTTACTTTTAGCATAGGTTCCAGAGTTCTGTTCCTCTCAAAGCTATCTAGCAGCTAACATTTGAAGAAAGAAGTCAACAACACCAGTCTATCTTGTTTAATGTATTAAAATTTTGTATGTGCAATTTGAGAAATTGTTGAGTAATATGAAGTCAACCAGAAAAAATGCTGACTTTACAAAAAAAATGTAGCAAAGACTTTGTGGAATGCTTGGAAGAGTTGTGCTTATGTAAACCTACCCCCATTACCTCTACAATTATTTGTCTTGCACTGCCTGCAGTAAAAGAGTGAGTAAGCAGAATTTCTACAAAAAGAATTAAATAGATACCTAGGTCAAATAAGGAGAATGTGTTTAAAACAATACTATTTGTTTGTTGTATATTAGCATTGTCTTAGCCTTGCGATAGGTTTATAGATGGGGCTGGGATCACTTAGAATGTGCCTGGAGATTTTGGCTAATCAATACAATGCCTATATTTCCTTGCTGGAAGTTTTTCCCCCAGTTATTTATCTGGGTAAAAAAGAAGAGAAAGCAGATCTGGGAAAAGTAGGCCAAAGGCCACTGAGCAAAGAGCCAGACAGCCTGCTTGTTCATCATTTATTGTAAGATTCACTTTTCAGGTGAAAAATATTATATGCATGTACTGTACAAGCCTAAAAATCCTTTATCTCCTTACACTTAACAATCATAAGCAATCCCCTTAGGACTCGTTGTAACAGGAAAATAGGGTTCTTATCTCTCAGGTTGAGATGGTTGAGAATTTTTAGCTAATTTATTGTGGAGTTTAATGCAAAACCCCTACTGAAAATATCTCCTTCCTGGAGATGCAGGGAAGGGTTGTACGAATATTACAATAAAGAAGTCCATGAATTCCATGATACCATGTTTAGGGGGTTGCAATTAATTCACAAAGTAAGCTAGTGGAATTTAAAAAAAAAAGTCTACCATCTCTGCTAGGGTAGACCACATACCCCAAACATTTGTACATAAAGGTTTGCATTGTTCAATGTACTTAGTGCCTAGGAGAAACACAGTTTAGCAAACACTTAAAATATCTTTACGTTTCTTACATTTAGAGTTTTTTGGACCATTATGGTAATGTCCCTTTGAACAGTTTTGTTGTCTGTTCTTAGTTTAAGAGGCCGATGGACACAGCAAATGGAAACACACGTCATGTAAAGGATGTAGAGAGCAGCCAGTGTCCAGAAATATGGACGACCAAACCTTTGCCATTTTCTGTTAACCAATTCCTTCACTGGGGAAAGATCCAAAATTCGACGAGCCTAAGAAAAGAGGATTCATTTAGTCAATAGGACTGGTAAACATAAATTTCACTTTACAACAATTAATGTTAAGAGTCAGTTTAAAGGGTTAGATAGTTAGTTAGATATAGATAGCTAGATAGCTATAAAGTGTAGGATGAGACCAATCAATTAACTTAGAATACAGATCATACTTGTGGAATGAGTGTTTACAGTAAAATGTATCTTTTTTGTGGGCCACAATGTTTGTGACCAGATGCAATCAAAGACAATCAAGAGGTCAGATTAACTAATACAAACCCTGGTGTTTATTTATGTGAACAGGACTGGTGGGATCCTACAACCTGCTGCTATACTAAGACACTTGGTTAAAAGTAAGCTATAGATTTTGTGTATGAGATCACTCATAAATACACTAACATTGGCTTCCATACACACCTCTCTTTTTTTTCCAGACACCACCAAATCGAGTACAGACTTGGAATCCCCCCAGATATCGATTTCATTTAAGTCATAAAGATAGCAGCTTATTGGGCCAAATGTCCACTGCAGTTGTCTTCTCTTTTGCACTATGTGTTGAAACATCTAGGGAAACCAAAATAATCATCAGGCTTTTCAAAAAGTACTTCATATGTAATTTAACGAACCACTGTGAAAAGCAATATGTATGTCAAATACAAAAGCATTTAGAGCAAGTAATTGCACTTGAGGTTCAGCACTAGAGGTTCAGTGAACATTTCGCCTTGCAGTCACAATAGTTTCACACTGCAAGACTTAGCAAACAAGTGCGCTTTAAATAAATATGTAGTTATCCTTCCCACTTTTCTATATTAACCTCCTCTCTGCACATCTATACTTCACGCTCCTGTTTTCTAAAAAACTCAAAATGTAATAAGAGGGCATCCTACTTTGTATACATACCACTGTGTTACCTTCCATTGCTGCCATCTTCAATGGAGTCAGCCCATCCTTATTAGCAATCTCCTCTAAACCCGGACGAAATTTCTCCTCCTGATAGCTTAGAATGAGGTCGTATATCTGACAAGCAGACATTTTGTTTGGCTGTAAGGCCAGGATATGGAGGACAGTGTTTCCTGCATAAAGGCAATAAGAAATCTGTCAGAATATTGGATAGATGGTGTTATGCATAAGAATAGAAAAATGTTTAGTGGTGATTATTTCATCCAAATGTAAGATTACCAAAATGTGTTACTAGATGGGAATTAGTTCATCAACCTCAATGTAGGAGGAGTTAAAGTATATGAAAATGCCAACTAAGACTAGGGCTCCACTATGCGCTGGGATCCGCTGATGACTGCACAAGCCTCTGTTGCATTCCTGTGGACGCGGATCACTGCATCTACATAAACATGATGGAGGCTCAGACCAATGGATCCGTGGCTCTGACGAGCTGTGGAGACATTGCCATAAATGGGCGGCTTGTGCACTGCAGTAAAATCCCTGCGTTGAACGTTTTAGCGCATGTTGAGCCCTAGTCTAAGAGTATGGCAGGAGGTCAGGTTCAAGGACCCAAAATCAGAAATCTAAGACAAAGTAAGATTATTTTTATGTCCAAATAATAAATCATACCATGGGAATCTTTAACTTCAGCATCAGCTTCATGGTGCAGTAACAACCGGACCAGCTCTGCATTTCCGACACAGGCAGCAAATGAAAGAATATGCTCCCCTGCCACATAAAAATAAAGCATTATTAAAATTGAGTGTAAGCTTTACCGTGTTAATGTAACTTTTAAAAAAATCACTGGTGATCCTGCCTTAAGGACACTTTTTGCTATATACAACATTCTACCCATCTCCAAATTGTGCTTAAGGGTTGGTATACATATTTTCCCTGGATACTAAATATTTCTTAATGGCAGGTTACTTCATATACCATATTAGTGTCCACACAAATGTATTAGAAAACTTGCAACTCAATGGCTTCATACCCAGCTCCCCTATGCCCACAGCTTATGTGGGCAATAATGGATCTATCAGCAGACAGTTCCAGTAATAATTAAGGCTTTAACCTTTTGCCACATATTCTGAGAAGCAGAAACTAGTTTGGCGACAGCTATCTGTGTTGTCCTTTATTTGTTCATATACAGTCTTTCTATTATATGATGTTGATAAGAAAAGATAATCTTAGGAAAGATAGAATGATGTTTTTTCGAAACAAGATAAGCAAATAAAAAAACTGCCCTCATATTATCTTCTTACTGATGGTGGCTATTTTCTTTGTCTTCATTCCCCAAATACTCAATATAATGCAATGCTTTATGGCTGGGTCATGACAGCAATGAAGTATTACACTTCCTAGAAGTCTCATAAGAACATTTGACATGCTTGAGTGCAGAACCAGAACTGGATCTAAAGCTAGCCATACATGGTTCAATTGACATCAAATCGATCATCAATTCGATCGAA
>CM070037.1:67363635-67391025 GCA_036250615.1 Ptychadena robeensis
AATTTTCAATCGACCGACTAAAATAATTGATCGAATTACATTGATTGTACAGTCAATTGAGCCATGTGTGGCTAGCTTAACATATTGTCATTTAGTCAAAACAATTGTTATATCAGTGGAAAATATTTGTGCCTTGTGTGTTTTTTAATACAAAATATCAAGGCAAAGGACAAAACTGACATAAACAGTATACACTTAAAGCATATGTATAACATTTTGCCTAAGATTTCTCCAATTAGGACAATAAGCTAAAACTTAAATTTTTCTTAAGTCGGACATATCAAATGCAACCAGTTCCGAGCCTTTAAAGTACTATAGAAGCAGTAATCTCTTTTATAAGCTACTTGTGTTGCATTTTACAACCCCAATTTGAACTTTGCTTCTCAGTGGGTTCAAATCAAATACTAAATCAGTATGTATTTAAAGCAAAACATGAAATATTATAATTAAGGTAATGTTAAGAGGAATTGTTTCTAAATTCTTAAGTTCTAGGTTATGAAAATGTAGTCACCCCAACCTAGACATCTTCTCCTCGAGACTGGCCCCAAACTCTTTGCCATTGAGCCTCTTTTGCCCACTCTTAGTGTCATGAAACCCTAGACCAGGGGGTGTCAAACTCAAACCCACAGTGGGAAAAAAATAACATGTCATCAGATATAACGATTAACCTTTTTACATGGAAACACACTTAAGTTTTATATTAACATTGAACATGAAACAAGCACATTGTAATACTATAACACATGTGAAATGAAATGTCAAACAACACCCCTACCTTAGATCTTAATGAGCTAAACCTTGCAGGATGGGGATGATTCACTGCAAATGATGCACAAGCAGTGTATATCAGCAGCTCTTTCATTATCACAATCCATCTTTTTTATATTTTATTTTGGAATGCTTAATAAAAATGTTAGCATAGCATAGTGTTCTACTCCTCCCTGTTATCCATCCATAATTGACAAATACTTTGGGCAGGTACCAGGAAAATACATGTTAACTCACCGTAATAGAAGGAGTTGGGTTTAAGCTGGAAGTAAGTGCCGACTGCCCTTGCCATGGACACATTGGCACCATTCTGGATCAACTCTTGTGCAATTGTTAAATTCTGGCGCATGACTGCAATGTGAAGCGCTGTCTGTCCTGTCAGCACATAAGCAAAGAAATGATTCAGAGAACAAAAGAATGAATATCACATCCTTTACATTTCTCTCTTAGAATAAAGATTACTATCCAGCCAGAGCTGTCAAAACCATTGACTCTTTTTAATATGTATCCTTACTTTCTGTCCTAGCAGAGACTTCAATGCAAAGAAATTCAGTCTTCCTCTATAAACTCTAGTTGAAAATATTACTATTAGTCCTATGTCAATGACAACAGTAGCATTTAATACTTATATGCAGTTTTATGTTCTGTTGACAATCCCCAATAGGTACACAACCTGTTAAAAATGTTTACTCATAACTAGAGATGCATTTTAACAATTTCGAGTTAATTGCAAAGCCCCTGAACATGGTATGTGCTGGAGATGTAGAGAAGGGTTGGTGGTATACTACAAAAAAAGTATTTCTAACACAAATAGTTTTTGCATAAATAAAGTTCAAAGTCAAGTAAAAAATTTGAAAGTTGAAACTTTAACTTAATTTATGCAAAAATGACATGTGCTAGAGCAAAAAAAAAAATTTCCAATATTCCCACAACCATTCTCTACATCTCCAGCAATTTTGGTGATGATAAAATTTTCTGAGGCTTTGCAATCAGCTCACAAAATCAGCTAGTCGAAAAATCCAACCATCTTAACACCATCTTTTGAAAACCTAGAAAGTATCAGTCAATAATGGATATTTTCAGTCTTTTCTTGACTTACACTTTTCTTGTGTGGCACATGCACTGTGGTGAGGAGAACTAATGCAAAAAGGATAAGGGGCATCTTGGATTCTTGTAACTGCAGTAAGACTACTCTGTGCCCCCTTTTATTGTTGGGAGTGTTGGCCATAATTCAAAATGGCCCACAGTGCAATATTTTTTAAATATATATATAGTTTTTATTATAATGTGCAAAACTGTGCATTCATTCTGCCGATTTGCGAATCTCAAACCCACAGGATTCATCTTAACATGGTGTCCCATTCCTACCTGTTAACATCTACAAGGGGATTTTTTAAATTCTGAAATAACAAGACCCTTAACATTTCTTAGTAAATACCTTTGTAGAGTTCAGATGTCATTGGTTCGTTCACCAATTCTGGAGAATGTTCTAGCAGAATCCTCACCGATTCCAAGTTATCATGGAGCACAGCCAAATGTAGCGCAGTCTCCCCGACAGCACCTAGTAGAAAGTCCATCATTGTCAGACAATGTCTTATCGCGTTATTCACAGATAAAATGCAACGGAGCAGGTTTTATAAACTTTGAGTTCTTGACAACATTCAGTGATACACATCAGTTTTTCTATGTTTCACTTTAAAATAATCAATTTTACCTGCTCTGACCCTGTGTTTTCTGCTTTCCTCCCTTTCAAGATATTTTTAGCTTAGTTTGTTCTTTATGCTCCTCACACCCTTTACTTCCCAGAATTTGTTGGCTGCCACTATAAATGAGGTTTGGCATTTTGGAATCTTTAAAGCCAGTATGCACTGCATGGCTTTTGAACTATGGCCAACAGGCTCGGGAGGATTGATATTGGGGATTCAACCCCCTGACTATAAAGAGAGGTCACAGAAAAAGAGGTTACAGAACCGACTTCAAAGCTGTGTTGTGGAAAGTAAAGGAAAAGCTAACCAACCACATTAAGAAACATTAGGGCAATTAGGTAACTGTAACCTCTTTTCTGTTTTTTCAGACGTAAGATGGGGAATACCGGGGTATTTTTCAGGTGGTCGTCACCCATAGAGATACCCATGCATATTGTTCAGAATCTTTGTACGCAGCCTTGCAGTAGTGGTTTCAGGGCATTTGCCGAGTATCGGCCAAACTGAAACCAACTGTCTGAATACAGCCTCATTATTAGGTTTATTCAGACTTTTTGTTTTCTTGTTGACTTGATGTCAAGCACTCATTTTAAATTGTAATTTTGTTTTGGGGGGTAAACATTATGACAAAAGGGCATTAAGTTTGGGTTTCTAAAATAAAATGCATTCACATGTAACTGACCATCCCTGGTTAGAGCAACCTGTTGTTCATATTTACTAAACTCTTTCACAGATAAAATAAAAGTTAACATACTCTTGTATCTTTTACAGCAGGGGTGTCCAACGTTTCGACAAAGATGACCAGGTATTTTTGTGAGTTGAAAATGTGTGGGGATAAACCATTCAGCCTGACATTCTTTGAACCATTAACATTAAATGTGAATAACTAGACCATGAGACAGAGCTCTTTCTCCACACATACTTGCCATTATTTTAAAAAGCATTAGCCATATACTGCCATAACATTGATAAGGTCCATCACTAGGCATTCTGAGACTTGTAGTCCTCTGGCCAGTTCAGCAACCCCCAGAAGTCCCCATTACCCTAGCTAGAACGTCACATTACTCTGGCTATGGCATATGGAGAATCAGTACGAAGATTCCTCAGTACTGCTCACCTTAATGCATCCTAATAGTAGTGATAAATACAACATATGCTATGTGTAATCTTGGGACTGTATCATTTACTGGTACTAGTCTACTGCAAGCCAAATATTGTGTAGCAGCTATCACACTGACATTGCATCTGTAGTTCTTGAAACAAGTCTTTTAGCTATGTATACAAATAAAAAATGTCACTGGTTGGAACGTTTAGTGTCATCCAACCACTTGCCTCTGCATATCATCAATTTTGGGATTGAGGCTGCTGACCAGTGAAAACACGAACACGGGCCACATTTGGCCCCCAGACGGACTTTAGACATGCCTGTTCTACAATATCTTTACTTTAAAGGTGACTAAACATGATCATTTCGACCAACAGTCGAAAAACAATTGAACAGGTTGGAAAATTTTAGTGGATCGTACAAGCATGCGACAGGTTTTCTAAGTATTTCAATCAATTTATAATCAATTTACCATCGTACTATGGAGAGCATAAGCAATACGTTCGTATTAAGATCATGATGTGGACGATCTTAATATGCGTGCTCTCCATATTGCGATCGTAAATCCATCGTAAATAAAGTGATTACGCTGTGTGGTAGAATGATCGATCGATGTTCGGCAAACAATGTTTGAAACTATCTTTGGGGTAGGTGAAATCTGCCCAGACTCAAGAAAGCTTTGTTAAATTCTATTTGAATAAGCAAAACTTGCATTTGCAGCAAATACTATTGAGGTCTATGAGGGGTGACCAACTTCCAAATTACTGTGCAATACAATCGTGGGAAGCTGGGTACTGCCAAAGAAAATACATCAATCTTATACATAACAGATTTTGGGGTTGCCTTAAACAGTTTTGAGAATTTACAGGCATCAGCAGAACCTCTATTTACTATTTCAACTATTATTCTTATTGTGTGGTTGACTGCAGTAAGGAGAGAAGAATAGTTTGAAAGTGGACATCTTTTTACCTCTTTGAAGTGGGTTGGTGGTCTTCAAAGTCAACAGCTTCTTTAATGCCCTTGTGCGATTCTTCTGTGCATAACGAAGAAGAGGAAGTTCCTGAATTCTGTAATTGTGTATATAGTTAATAATTACACAAATGTGGATTTTTGAAAATTTACAATAGTAGCAGGCAAAAGTTTTTCTTTTTCTTGGGCGGGGTTATCAAAGTGAAAATACAACAAAACAGTATAAAGTAGACCCTCAAGATACGACCAGCTTGAGATACAGCCAACTTGATATACAACAAAAAATTTCATTTCAACATAGGGCCAAAGTTTTGACTTGAAACCAGATTTCCGGCCCAAAGCCAGTGTACAGTATTGCCTGGGGGTTGCACCCAAGGACCCCATAGATGTCCAAAAACTCACCACTGAGCCCAGATATATGAGGGCTATTACAATGAAGCAGAAGAATTGTGCAGATATTTAAGAGTGGTAGGAGTGTGACAGATCTTTCCAAAATGAACAGTATGGCGAAATCCATAATCTCAACAATTTGACAAAGGAAACTTTGTATAGGGAAGCTTGTGTTGCTAAAGGAGTGACTAGTTTTTGTAAAGCATGTTCAACAGTTCTAGAAGAAGTAGAAAGGCTGGTATTATTGTGTATAAATAAAAGGCAGATAGCAGTTTATTGGTTTTTTTATGTTACACATATTTTACAACCCTTTTTTTATTATGAAAAGATTAGGAAAGTGGTAATTTGGAACAGATTATTGCCATTTCCATTATTTCCTTTGGGAAAAATGGTTTTGACTTACAATCAACTTGACTTACAACCAACCATTTGGAATGAATTAAGTCAAGAGTCAACTGTAGTAACCAATCAGCATCATCACTTTGGATTAATTGGCAATTTTTCATAAGTTAATTTCAGGTTACTGTATTTTCAAATTACCATTCCTTCTTTACGCTTCAATACTGTTTCTTTCTTCTATGAATCATTTATTTCAGATTAATGATAGATATGCATAAGATTACCTTTCTTTTTTCCACAAGAGACAATTTTGCAGGTTTTTCATTCTTAAGCTGTTTCCCTGGCTGCACATGGCTTCCAGAAAATATTGTAACATCCTGCCTCAATTCTTCTCTCAGAAACTTTCAACTCTAACATCTATTAGGAGGAGTTAATCAAGAAATTAAAATGCTTCCCAGACTTCCCAATCCGAGGTCCAGTTATGTGACCCTGATTTATGTTAACCCCTTTCCCATTTGTATTGTGAACTTTCCTCATGTCCATTCGTGTTTCTTGATGATGATGACTGGGAGGATATGTGGTCTGGGGCTGTCTCTCTGTTGATCAAGGCAAGCGATAGGTTAATTTTATTCAAAATCCTACATCGTATATACTTTACTCCTGCCCAACTATCCAGAATCTGCTCTTCTAGGTCATCTCAATGCTGGCGCTACACTCAGGATATACTTTCTACACATTTTGTGGACCTCCCCCTTTTTTTTGCAAACTGGTCGAATGTAACCACCTATATCTCTAGGATTATTTCCTTTGTTATTTATCCATCTATTGGATCTATCTATTCTATTGGAGATATTGGAGGGCCTAGTACCATCTAGGGAGGCTCAGACTTTCCTTACTATTGCCCTGAATTTGGCAAAGGAAACTCAGTGCTGTTTTGGACACATGGGGAACCTCCTACTATTGTTACCTGAAAGACTTTGACAAATTCCTTCTTTTTTTCTTTCCTTTGTCAACAATTTATGTTTTACTGGTATGTTGGGTATATAGTTACATTCCCTTTATGATCACTAGGCAGACATTGATCTAAACACATAAGGGTTCAATTACATGAGCAATTTATTGAAACAAGCAATTATTGCAACCAATCGGTCAGTTTTCGGGATTCCGTCCTATAGATCTACCATAGGGTTCTTATCTAGACGACCTGCAGTACCCGAGTACCTGCACAAGTTTGAAGGTGCTCGCAGGCAGTCATTTCCCTGGCTGGTTATTATGTACCGTGTACATTTAGTGTAAGTGAAAAATAAAATAAACAAAACGGGTGCATCGGGGCAATGCAAATGCCATGCCATGGGGAACCGAACAACACCTCAATATGTGTCTTCAAGCAGGAAAAAATACCTTGCTGCTTTTCTGATCAAAGAGCCTCTAGTTGCTAATCATGTAATTGTTGCTGCCACCTGCCTACACACGACCTGGTCAGCATGTACAGTAAAATAAGACACTCCAGATTCTAATCTGACATGCTTGTTATGTGTACTTAGGGTCCTCGTAAGATAGCATGTTCTTCCCCCGGCAAACAGTACGGGTGTTGGACCTGCCCTGTTCACTGGCAGGAAAAAAGCTACTATTCTTCCACTGGCCGGATCAGGAGCAGAAAGATCCGGCCAGTGGAAGAATTCTTGTGCATTCCAGGCACCGGAAGTGATGTCAGTAACGTCACTTCTGAAATAGAAAAATGCGGCCGCATTTTTCTATCTGTGAAGTTGTTCCAACTTCTGACCCTGGACTGGCCACTCTACCCCTGAGCTTTTACCATCATTCAGTGCGGTAGGTGTCCTGTTGTTGTCAGTGATCACTGGGGGGATAGGTTGCCTGCCTGGGATCGCTCACCTCTCCGCTCGCCTCTTGGCTCTTTTCTTATACCCCTAGTATCCAAGGGACGCCCCTCCATTCTCGGGTGTGGCAAGTAAGCGCAGCTGGGGGACCATCTCCACTTGAGCTGGGGATTGGACTAGGTGCCCCACCCATAGGACTGGCTGGCAGGTCTAAGAATACACACACCAAGGCGGCTGACAGGCATTATGTATTGATATATGTAAGTAACAAGTATCCATTTATTCATTTATTTATTCATTTATTTACTTATTTATTTATTTTTCTATGTATGTACTTACTGGTCTATATATTCAACTGCATATATAGGTACTCTGCATATAGAGATACTCTGTTAACTGATACATCTATTTAACATGGATGTACGGATGTAATTTACATGCTTCAATTTTGAATAGTCAGCAGGTAACTGGATGTTAATGAAATGTATTGAATTGTGACTCACAACAATTGATCGATGAGATCGATCAGATTCTTATCTCCTACACATTTCCCTGAGGAAGCCCGACAGGGCGAAACGAGCTGGAGATTGGAGACTCATTTATGTTCCATACTAACCTGTTCTTCATGCTGATTGATACTACTACTACTTGTACTGCCATATTCTGTTTTTAAATATATTGTGAAAATATCTCCAGTATAACCACGCAGTTGTGGATCTCTCTAACTGGATGTATTTATCTTTTTTACTATGTACTCGTCCGATGTTAATAAAGACTTTTGATTTAAATATAGCTCTATAGACTCCTCGTTAACCTTTGTCCCCGCAATGCCATCTCGTTTAGAAATTTAGTAGGTCTGTTCCATCTATTACCTACAGGTTAGGGTCTATTCATTGCTATTATTACTCTGGATAGGGCACATCCCATTAACCTCATGACTCTATCTCACCTTAGCTTTATTCATCAATGATTCTCAAAGATTCGCAATGCAATTTTACAGCTTCTCTGCTTCATTCTGTGATCTTATCCAGTACGAGCACTGTGTGTATGGAGCATATCCATTTGTAATGCGCACACATATACGCGAGGTATGCCGGTAAACAATGTTGAATTATAATATGACAAATATCTGCCATTGCGAATATCCAAGCGCACATTCGCAAAATATTGTGAATTCTCGAATGATGGATATTCATCGAATATATTCAAATTTTGAATATTCTCACTCAACACTAGTTGTTTGTAGACCTAAAAGATATCGGACAGAGATATCTAAAGGTGTATGGCCAGATTTAGGCTTTCTATAGGGCTTTAGAGCCCTTTCACACTATATTTTCACACATTTTTTTTACTGCACTTTTTTTTTACTGCACACTTTTTTACCATAAACAACCAATGTTACCAATCACACTGCATCTGTTGCGTTTTTAAAAATGCAAAGTTTCAGTATGCGTTTTTTTAAACGCCCTGCTGTATGCATTTTTTATAATTTTTCAGGGCCCTTTCACACTATATGCGTTGTGTTTTGAAACTGCGCACTTTTTGTTACTGCGCATGTTTTTACATAGACAACCAATGTTAGCATTCACACTGCAGTGCATGTGTTTTTTAAAACGCCCTGCTGTATGAATTTTTGATAAATTTTTCATGCATTTTCATTGATTTGTTCAAAAACGCAAACTCAGATGTAATGTGAAAAACACATGCGTATTTGTCTATATGCAGAAACGCATGTCTTTAGAAAATGCATGCCTTTAAAAAACACATATAGTGTGAAAGGACCCTTAGGGGTTTGGGGATAGAAGTTTTCTGCACGAAATGAATGGGCTAGTGTTGAGCACGAATATTAGATTTTCGAATATTTAGCTCGAATATCGCTATTTCGCCATTTCGCGAATATATCATCGGATATCCGGCGCGATCGCGATTTTTTTATAATCGCAATTTTATAATCGCGATCCATTGCAATGAATGGGATCGCGATTATATAATCGCAATGCGATTTTTTGAAATGGAAATGACGGATATTCTCCCAGTCGAATATCCGAGCTCCATTGACTTGCATGCATTGCGCATAATGGATCGCAATTCATGTTGTAAGTGCGGATATTCGAGATTACGAATATTGAATCGAATATTATGGCGGATCTTCGCGAAATTACGCGAATTCAAATATTGCCGAGTCGCTCATCACTAGAATGGACATGTCTTTGTTTTCAGTTTGGCCAGCTATGTAAATATGTAACTGGAAAAGTCCTCTCAGAATCCTTCAGAGTAGCATGCAAATGAAAAGCATTGTATTGTCAATATTCAATATGAGTAGACATTGAATGTTAGCTTGGGGCTTTTAGCAATGAGCTCTGACCTTGTATACATACCAAATACAGTGTATGTGTTATCTTTAGTACACCTCTCTAAACAATTGCTATTGTTTGAAAAAAATTGTTTGTCTACCCTCTGACTATGTCTCTTCATGTATAGAATGATCAAAATTAGTGGTTGTTTTTCATGAACCACAATACATGGCCCATACTTTTACTGAATGTTACTTTAAATTACCATCTGCTATAATACTACACGGCAAAATACAAGTAGCACTAATTGTTACCGCAATGCATAGATGTGAAAATCACTTTGAAGTCTTTCTAAAGCGCATCAGATCTAGAAGGTGCAGTGAGGAGTTCAGGCACCATCAACATTAGAGAAAAAGTGACAACTATAATCATCTATTCTGAAGACAGGACACATACAGAGAGTGCATTCTATAATAAGAGACACAGAACAACAATACTGATTGTTTCCAAGTTTGTGAGCTGTGAGTTTCTACAGAACAGCAAGGGAATGTATAGGAAATGTCTTGTTTTTGCCCTTGATGGTTGTACACTATATACACTGAAGTAATTGCCCAAAGGGGAAAACATGTTATAAGTGCTGACAGCCCGCAAGAGCTTTATAATGACAGTAACAGACCTTCTAGGCATGGGAAGACTCTAGAACACTATGTTCAGTACAAGCATAGTGAACATTTTAAGAAGAGCGGTGAACTTTATACATTCAGCATCACAGAGATGATCTAAAGCCCCCCATAGACAGGCCGATTCCCGGCCATAGTTGCAGCCGACCAACCGGCGTGCTCGCTCCCGCCGAGCACATAAAGGTTGGTGGTCCGCAACTATGAGGGAGCCCACCTTGAGTTTCGTAGAAAAAAAGCCGGCAGGTTGGATCGCACACGGATCCGTCCTGCTGGTTCTTTTGCTGCCCGACTGTGCTGCAGGCTGTTAACTCGGAGGGGGAGTCTCCTCCCCCTCCGAGTTAATTGGCTACAGTCTGACAGGAAGCGCGTGTGTTACTGGAACACACAGGATTCCTGTCCTCTCTGTAGCTGACTGCTCACAGCGTGGTGGCGTCACCACGCTGTGATGAGTCTGCTAGAAGTCGGCCATAGATCGGGACATCTATGGCCGGCTTTATGCTACCTTAATACTTCTCAAGAACACCTACTGCTGTGTGTGTGACCCATCCATTTATTTTCAATTTCGCAAAGCATCTAATCATTCCCAACATTCTTCCTCATCAATCAAAACAAACACTTTATTTAAGGGAATGCGTGAATGAAAGTCAAATGGATCACCAGGATTTTGTTCTGTCAAATAGACAAAAAGGAGATTTACTTGTCTCAGACAATAGTGTCTAAAGCCGAGGATGTTTGAGCATGCTCAGAATTAATTTTTACAACTGTATCTAGATACAATTACTGTATGGAAATCCAGAATATGATATTGAAATTGAGTAAGGCAACTCTTAATACACAAAGGAGCTACAATGAAGCGTAGAATGAGCAAAGAAGAAAATCTAAAAAACAATTTTTGACGGTCTGAAAAATAATTATTTTGTAATATGATAAGGGCTGACATATAAGCTAAGAGCATTTCCATAATGCTTTGGCAATTACTAGTTAAAAAGCAATTAACTGTAGCAAAAAATACATTTAAAATAAAAAATAAAATGGAGAAAGTCTAGGTGTGGAAAGTGGTCTCAGTAGGCAATTGTTGATTCCACAATATTAAACACTGTAAACACTGTAAATATCGTTTCAGTTATTATGATATGTCCCTGAAGAGGTTTAGTGTTTGAACAAAACGTTTAGGACAATACAGATAAATCATGCGATCAAATGGTCTGTAACATAACATTGAACTGCTTTTTTTTTTACATTTGTAATAAAATTCTTTTAAGAAATCACCCTCCAGGGTAAGTGGTCCTGTAATACCTTTTGCATAAAAAGTCTTTTTTTCCTGAATAAACCTATGGGCCGGTAAAACCCCTTATAGATGCATTGTGTGTCAGTGATCTAGTAGGGCCTTTTTTCTGATATTCAAATTGGAGTTGGCCTCATTCACATGTACCCTGGAGCGATACCCACTAGATTTTTTTTATATTAGAAATATCATCATTCAAAGCACATGTCTTCTGTACAAACAATTTTACAAAATGGGATTCACAAAGGTGGATATATACAATTTGATACTTCCATTCCATAGTTATTTTAAATTCGATTCCTTTTTACCTGTATCAATTGACCAAATCGAACATAAAATCGATTGAACAATGATCGGACATGTTGGTAAACTTCAGTTGATTGTTCAAGTATGTGACAGGTTTTCTAGGTATTTTGATGGTACTGTGGAGTAGTGATGAGCAGCATAGGCAATATTTGTATTCGCAAAATATCACAAATGTTTTGCCTAATATTCACAATACATTCAAGAAGTAGTGATCTCCATTCATTATTACTTTCATTGTGCAAATCAGGACTTGTACAAGCGCATATTGCAAACGCAGTGCATGGTAGTTTCACAATTACAAAGTTATAGCACTATATTTGAAATCTTCAAACTCTCGAAGTGCCGATATTCGCAATAAAAATGTGTGATTAAAATAGTCACAATCAACATAACTATGGAGCATGTGTGCGGGGCTTTGGAAAGGAATGTGTGTGGTGGTACGATCGATTGAAGTAACTTAGACTGACAGTCAATATTTCAATCGCACAAGCCAAACAAAGCTAAGCCAGATCAAGCAAAAATTTACTCTTGTAAGGTTACCTTTGCAGGAGCAGGCAGTGACCAATCCTGATGAAAGGCTATTGCCTGTACAAATCAGAATTATTAATGCAAGAAGGCAGTTACAAACAGCATGAGAAACACACTACCTGCATTCCCTTGCAAGGGGGGTTAACGGTGTACAAATCCAAAAGTTAGAAGGACAAAATGTACATTTGTCTAGATTATTAAATGGAAAAAAATACCTTTTTTGCTGGCGCAAGTTGATCTCACATGGGCTTTCTTCTTGTCCCTCTTTATGCCATAAAATCATTTTGACTCTCTTTCTAGAATCTTCTTCAATTTTTGAACAGTTTTATCCCATAGGTGCAAATAATTTGTTTCCCCAGTGCTGTACAAACAGTCCACTCTGGAAACAATGGGAAGCTTACACCACCTCCCGTCTCATCCTGTAGGCTGAGGGAAAAGTTTTCTTTTATACAGTGTGCTGATTTCTGAAGACTTCATGAATTACTTTCAGTCCTTGATGTGCCAAAATCTTTCCTTGGATGTCTTTCAGTGTCTTTCAGTGAACAAAGAGGGTCACCTGTTGGGTTAGAACAAGTATTTTACTAAAGCCACAGGAACAAAAACATTATTCTAAAGCCAAAGCTGGTGCACACACTACACCCTAATAACTGTGTGGAATGTCAGTATATGGAATCCCCCAGTTATTGCTATAGCATCTTAGATAATAGAGCTTTTGATCTCCAATTTTTTCATCTTGATGAAATTGTTGACAATAAAAGATGGCTTCTTATGAAGTTGCTTAAGTCACATCGTGGCCTCCTATTTGGGAAAATTAGTTAGGTGTTGTGTTTTTATTTCTCAAAGTATTAAGGTAACTTTGACTGTACCCAAAATTATTTAATATAAGGTATACAATGTCTGCTTACATCTATTGTGGTGCTTAGAAACCTTTTAATACAATGTGAGGGTAAGCAGTCCATGCAGTCCATGAGGCCACAATGTTCTTACTGCTTATTGTAAAGGTTGGTGGTCAGAAGGAGGAGTAGTAAACACTACCATTTAAGTATTTTAATAATTCTATCTGTTTTTTGCTTAGTGTAAAAAAATGCCACAACATGGTGGTCATGCTACTGGCAAATGTGAAGAAGTGAATTGTTATTAGAGTCTTAGAGCAAGTACATGTAAATGCAAAGTGCATACAGTGAACTATGGTGTCAAAGGTAATAAAATTTTTTAGTGTTTTCATACACCTTAAGCTCATTACAACTCTAGAATTTAAAGTTGAGGTGAAAATTATATTAAACTGTATAAAAACTCAACCACTCCGCCCCTGCCAAAAAAAAATAAAAAATTAAAATATATCAGCGTACCAATCTTTTTTTCTTTTACTATTACCTAGTAATCATGTCCATAACCAAGACAGATGATTTCAATAGTTTACAGAGGGAAGAAAGGTTTTTTGTTTGTGTATATCGAAAAAACATTTAATTTGCAAAAAGAAAAAAAAATAATAATAAAGCCCTCCATTTTCATGGTAGGAAAACACTAGCAGTATTTGTAGGAGGAAAAACATAATTGTGTGAAGAGGGTTGACTAAATAGAAGACTAAATAACAACAAAAAACAAAACGTACTTGAATAACTGTTAAAATGATTGGGAAGGTCTGAAATGCCCTTGAGGGCTGGAACAAAGCATATAACTTCTGTACTTATTAGTAGCGGAAATTTAGTTTTGCTTAAATTTTCCCTACCTTAATCTATCCCCATCCTAACCAACATGGAAATAAAAAGATTTTCAAAAACATTTACATATTTTGGGAGATTTCTCTATACTCAGCAGGTTGATTGAAGGGATAGTAAGGGTGCTGTACATAGTTTATTTAAAAGAAAAATAAACCATGAAGCCCAGTTCTGTTCTCAACAGCTCTAAGCCCAGATGGAAGAAGTGGGCTGGCTCTTATAGCATGCAAAAATTAAAATGCTTTGGTTGGTTGACAATACAGGGAGCGTGCATTGCTAGGCAACTTATATTTGCATACAGACTTCTTTAGGGGAACCTACATCCTATATGAAAAGCATCCATGATTGCAGGAATTAAATAGAACTCCAGGAACAGTAAGGCAGAGAAAATACTAGATCAAGCTGGACATCACTATTCAACAGATAAGAAGGGTTCTGTTTTCTTTGCTGTTCCCTCTAATGCACAGTGTGGAAAGTTTACTATGTAGGTAATAGGTGGTAGTTAATATCAGTACAGAAGAAAACTTGTATTACTTTAAACTTAATATATGATTTTACCTATTATTAGTAATTAGCAGATTGTAAGTGAGAGATCTACCTTTCAAAACGTTCAAAAAAAAACCAACATAATGCACCAAGGTGACTTCCAGTACCCAAAGATGTAAATTAATTAACATATGGCAAGGTTGAGTGATAGAGTTTCTCTTACTTTACAGAAAAGCTCCACTTCTATTCACACATGTCGCTATTACATTTCAAACTCTCCTGAGAACACATGAGTGACATCTCTAACATTAAGAAATGATAGAGGATATGAAGATATCTACATACCTTGTTTGTCCAGGTGGAAGTCATGATGTAAATGTTAATGTAAGATTGTTCCAATTACAAAATGCAATCCGTTTTCCTTTAATGCTTGTTAGAAATCTTGCTGTAACTTTGTTGCCTAACCCCTGGATAGTGTGACTTTGTCAGACCCTGTTTTCCGCGAACCTTTTTTTTCACAGAGAAAATAGACCGAAACCTGCTGGACAAGTTAAGTTGGGAGGTATGTTAGAGTGTAACTACAAACACTGTACACTTAGAAGGGTTAACGTCTTACAAAGGGCTTCCCCTCTATTAGTGCTCTACCATTTATCAATCAATTAAGACAGCTTTCTGGAATGTTAACTCCTTAATGGCTCTTTCAGAGTTTACCTGCAGCAAATGGGTGACCAAGATGATGTTTTGGTTCAGTAGTAGTATAACTTAAAAAACCCAAATCACTTGGAGATGCTTTGGCATTTGCTCAAAAAATTAAGTGAACACAAAAATAAGAGATCCTAGATCTGAATGAATAAAATATTTAAATGTATCAACCCATGATAGTATAAATGATATTATAAATTTATCAACTCCAGAGAGTCACACCTAAAATTAAAGTGGAAAAAACACTATAGACTGATCCTTAAAACAAGACAAAATGAGGCTCAGTAGTGCGTGTGGCTTCCACGTGCCTGTATAACCTCCCTACCTACAATGCCTGGGCATGCTCTTGATGAGGTGGCAGATGGTCTCCTGGACATCTTATACAGCAGTTTTGGGGAAGCATAAAAGTTGTGACAAGGTTTTGGCCCTCAACAAAACATGGCAAAACTCAATACAAATACTCAGATAGCAGTGCTGTGGCAACATCAGTCTTTAAATGTCTGAAACAGCAGGAATAACTCACTTTTAACAGTGCCAACACGATATTATGGCATCATTAGAATTAAGTAAATGTCAATAATCAGGAGAATTATATCATAAAATATATATTTCAGATTATAATTACGGTATATCAAAAATATAGCTCAGATTAAATATCAGGGAGAAATAATAAATGTTGTGAAATATTTGTGTGAACCATGTAAGAAGTTAACACACACACTTGCATTTTCAGTAGTGGAAGAATAAATACATTGACCAATCATTTGGCACAGAGGGGTTATTGTTGAATATTATTTGCAGAAGTTAAACTGTTTTAAATGTGTTTGCATCATAGGTACATTCTTTATTATTTATTTATAGTTTATTGAATAGTGCCTCAATCATATACACTATTGAGTTTTCTTTATATTAAAATGACAGAGCTTAGTACTGGATGGATCTAAATTAGGATTTCCAATTTGACTACTTGGACTCAACCTTGAAATGGTTAAACTGGAATTTCATCCCAGTTGCATTTAGATGCTCAAGTGTAATGCCTCAGGCTCTAGGTAAGGGTGAGAGTTCTAGAATTCAATGTTAAACATTTAAAGCCTTTAAGCATTCCATTGATAAATTCTATCTTTATGCTCTGGAAATATTCCAAGATAAAGTAGTTCTGGTATACTGATATTTCGTTAAATGATTACGTTAAGATATTTCGTTACGGATATCTAAACAAGCAAAGAAATGAATTTGCTTTTATTGTGGAGGTTTAACAACAATTTTGTGACCAGATGATGGACACCATTGACTATCAGGCAGCATAAACATAAACATTTAAACATATGCATTCCAGGCTGCTGACAGTGGACAGTAGCACAGAGAGCACAAACCTCTGCGTGCTTGGGTGCCTGCACACAATGTGTAGACACTTTATGGGCATTAAAAAAATGCCCCCATTCTGTCAATATTGTCAGATGTCCGAAAAGAGATGGGTGGATACCTCCGGCTTTATCGCTTTTGAATGTCCCCCTTAAGAAATGATTTTAAGCTTTAAAGGTATGCTTTGCAGATACTTTAATTTAATGAATGGATATGCATTATTTTTGCAGACAACCTAGTGCACTGCCTTTCGTTAGTGCTGTGCATTGGTGTTGAGCTCAAATATTTGATTTTCGAACATTTTGCTTGAATATCACCATATCACCATTTGTTGTGATCACAATTTGTTGAAAGTTTTTGTGATCCTATTCATTGCAAGGGATCGCGATTATACAATCAAGATTTCTTTAAACAGATATTACAAATATTCTTCAAGTCGAATAATCGAGCTCCCTTGACTTGCATGCATTGCACATATTTAATTGCATTGCGATTTTTAGATCGCGATTCATGTCCACAAATGCAGATAATCAAGATTACGAATAGAATATCATCACGGGTATTAGCGAAATTACGTGAATTAGAATATTGCCTTGTCGCTCATCACTATTGTGCATTTACCCCTGTTGTGGTAAAGTGTCTCTGTGGGAACTAGAGCATAGGAAATATATTTTCCATCCTTTCCAAAAAAGCAGGCTGTAGCAGATAGTATTACACATATACAAACATAAAGCCTGAAGGTAGCCATTCATCCATAGCAATTTGATTAACTTTAACAATTTTAATATCGACTCATCAGATACTTGTACAATCAACCAAATGATCCAACCTGACAAATCATAGCTCTTTTGATTTTATGATTGAATTCATGCAAGATGAATATGACTAAATACATGTAGTTCATACTACCTCCATCCAATAAGGTAGCCTCTTGTGGCTTCATAAGTGTTGGTAGATCGTAAGAACTTACCACTTACACTGGTGAGTGAACTTTCCCCTTGAGCACTTTATGTGTGATTCTGTTCCTCCATGATATATAGAGTTAAAAAAAAATTATCTAAAATTACATCTGACTCGTGACCTGGTTCTTCCTTCCAGGGTCATCCTACATATATGTGAAACCAGAAGACAATTAACCTACCAGTATTTTTTGCAACTGTGTGAAAAGATGTGTAAGAAGTGTCTTCTGAACACTTGCAATGCCCCAAAACTACTGGAAGAGAAGAGTACATCAATATATAATGAGAGTTGTCTTTCATGACAGATTCTTCCTCCCAGGGCCATCCAACACACATAGAAAAACTAGATGGCAATTAACCTACCAGTATTTTTTTTGCAACTGCATGAGAAGGTGTTTGAAATCTCTTGAGAATATAATGCTCACAAATATTAAAAACACTGAAATCAAACATCAGACATCACAACAGAAAGATTTGCTTGCTTGTAATTGATAGGAACAAAATAAGTCAATTTTTTTCTTAACATGCCCAATGATTACCATGGGAAAATGTGTCAAAAAATGCACCATAAAACAATGCAATTCAATTGGTACGTTAATGCGCCTATACAGTCATTGCATTACATAAACGTCAATGCAGGTATCTGCATTGATATTGACACACTGGCGGAGTGTCTGTGTGTATGCATTCATTTAATTTCAATCGACAAGTTGCAATGCCCAAACTACAAAAAAGTAGGCCTAAAGCCCCCCATAAAAGGGCCGATTCCCGGCCATAGTTGTGGCCGACCGAACGCCGTGCGCACTCCCGCCGAGCACATAAAGGTTGGTCGGCCGCAACTATAGGGGAGCCCACCTTGAGCACACGGATCCGTCCTGCTGGTTCTTTTTCTGCCCAATCCTCCGATCCTGTGCTGCAGGCTGTTAATTAGGAGGGGGAGTCTCCTCCCCCTCCGAGTTAATTGGCTACAATCTGACAGGAATCGCGTGTGTTAGTGGAACACACGGGATTGCTGTCCATTCTGTAGCCGACTCTGCTAAAAGCCGGCCATAGATCGGTACATATATGGCCGGCTTTAGGCTACGTCTCCACTGCATGTGATAGACATGTTAATTGAATGTGAGCATTACGCGCAATGGGAAGGGGGCACATTTTGCCTGTATTAAGGGTGCGTATTATTATAGTACGTTGATAAACACCCTCTTTAAGTGTATGGGCTGACACGTACACTAATGCACCAGAAAAACAACAGGCATGTAATGTACACGTCGCCCCATTGAATCCAACATGGTGGCATTGCAATGCTTTGCCTTAATACCAACTATATATACAGGCGTGTCATAGCCTATTTTACTTAAGGGCGTCTACATATCCAAAATTTTGATTTTGTGGGTTTTTGACACAGTGGAGACATAGCTCATGGCTGACGTCACAGAATGACTGAATATTTATCAACAACAAGACTCATAATTCAGGTTTTGATTTACTGGTGTATAGGCCTTGTTAATTTCAGAGTTCAAGGTAGAATGGGCAGACTTTTATGTTGATTGAAAGACAACAGTGTATCCATTAGGTAACCATTAAGGGCCATTTCACACTATATGCGTTTTTTAAAGACATGCCTTTTTTATAGGCATGCGTTTCCGCATATTTGCAAAAACGCATGCGTTTTTGACATTACATATGCGTTTGTGTTATGCATTTGCGTTTTTGACCAAATTAATGAAAAATGCAGGAAAAATAAGTCAAAAATGCATACAGCAGTGCGTTTATAAAAAGGCATGTGGAAACACTGCGTTTTTAAAAACGCAACGCATACAGTGTGAATGGTAACATTGGTTGTCTATGTAAAAACGTGTGCAGTAAAAAAACGTGCGTGGTAAAAAAAACGCACCGCAACGCATATAGTGTGAAATGGCCCTAAA
The DNA here is from genome assembly GCA_036250615.1 of Ptychadena robeensis. NCBI lineage: Eukaryota > Metazoa > Chordata > Amphibia > Anura > Ptychadenidae > Ptychadena > Ptychadena robeensis. The sequence goes on from CM070037.1 coordinate 67,382,993, forward strand.
ACCAAGGAATTCCATCTCAAATCTTCATCATCATTATTAAATCTGGAAGCAAATGAGCTACAACATCAGTAGATAACAGATGCAGTCAGCTAACGCCCCACATACACCTTACAATCTTACCATACCATTTCTGTACAAAAACTTTTGTTCTACCAAAATCATGTAATATGAGGACATTTCTAAACCTATAGGGAGGCCACTATATAATACATAGTTGTTGTTAGGCCTAAAGGAAATTGTATGGAGTGATCTTAAGATGTATTGGGGGCTTAAGTCTACAACACCCATGAACTCTCCAAAACTGAACAATAGAAGGTTTAAAAAACAATTCCTGGTCTAAAGAGCCTTGCTTTCTCGGTACCATTCGGCTGGTACAGTCAGAGTTTGGCCTTAACAAAATGAAAGCATGAATCCATCATGCTTTCCATCAAAGGATGTTTCTGGGTATATTTTCTAGGTAAACTTTAAGCCCCATAGTACTAACTGAGCATCAGTTATGAGTGCCACTGAGAATTACTGTATGTTTAAACACACACATAAGTAGATATCTAAATATTACACATGTAAATTTAGAAAATTGGGGAGTTGTGATAACCTAGTTCTTCTCCAAATTAAAACTTTCTAAAAAACAACAATAGTTCACTCAAGAGGAGAAACAAATGTGTCTATTTGTTTGCTCAGAAAAACACAATCCGTTTGATATTGCATATGTACAATGTAAGAAACTTTATTATTGCCTCTTACATTTTCTGGAGAATATTTATTTATTTATTTTTATTATTTAGTTTATTATTCCTTTTAGATCCCAAACTAGGTGGGGTCTGTATTCAATATATAACCACCATAGAAAATGTCATTGTTCCAATGAGGATAGTTCTCTGCACTTTTCTAGTAGCCAATGTGTCTTTCATTGAAATAAAAGCCCTGTTGTAGCAGATGCCTAAAATGTTATGTAAATCTTAGTGCATACTTCTGCGATAATCATGAGCTTATTGTCAAAGCTAGAAATTACATTCTGGGGTTCTGTGGGCATTCCATAGACTGGTGTTCAGAATGCCTCCAGGTAAGTTGTTTATAACATTAAACTACACAGTGGCTGGTATAGCAATTCTATAAACTGTACTTTTTCTAAAGTGGATGTTTCCTTGAAATATCAAAAATATATTCACCTTGGGGCCACACTGTGTTGTGCACACACACAGATCAGGTGCTCTCACCTGAACCAGATTAGTCAGCATTCAGCTTGTCTTTGAGTAATATTTCTCATTTACATTGTGTTGGTACAAAACATCCATAAGGGTAGATGCTATGTGATGCGTGTTGGGTGAGCTGACATCCTGTTTTTGTGAACTGGCTGAACCATTTTTTTCTGACATGTCATCTTTCATGAAAGTTCCAGAAGGTCTACTTTTACACTGGGTTCATGTCTATCAGTCGTAAGGCATTGCATTTCAATTAACGTCATGGTTCATTTTAATTTGTATACAAAAAAAAAGAGGCTAGGACATCAATAGAAAGTTAATAGAATAGCTTTTTGACAATGTACTATTATTTAAGTAAACAATAAAAAAAGACTAAGGGCCCCCATACATGTTAAGACTTTTTGTTCGATCGACCTAAACTGATCAATTTGTTTTGTTGATCTGCCGAAAATGTATGCTCATCCACATGTTTCAATAGACCTAGTATGGGCAGGTGGGTAGCACATTGTTTTTGTGGCTCCCTTATTCCTGCCCAGCAAGATCTCATGCCAGAAGGGCCTGGTGAGGATAAGATGGAGGTGGGGGGCACACACATTCCTTAGCTACCATATCTTTTCCAATTCTACCAGTTTCTGTGTCTAAAAGGGGTGTGATTGCAGAAAAGACCTCACATCACATTTGAATACACAAAGAACATAAACGGATAAACAAAAACTTCTATTGTTTGCTAGGTTTACTATGGGTAAAGGGCTAGTTTTCCTACATTTAAAATACAAGAATGGGAATGCAAGCATCAAAAACGGAAGTGTAAATGGAAGTATTGGGGAGTTGGTATTAGTTAAACATTAATTACATTTCTTTTTTAAAGATTTTAACACTTTTTACGACAAGTGTTTTGGGATCAATTCATCTATATATAACCTAAATAAAAAAATGTACATGCTTGCCTAGCTTGTGGCAGGTTGAACTAGTTTACAAGTGTTAGGCCAGTTATCATGACCAAGTGTAGCTGGAAAGGCTGGTTAAGCTAATTGAAGTTACTGGAACATACCAGCGAGAACCACAGGTCTGGGAAAAAATTCTGCATAGGAGGATTTCAGTCATTCTAATCAAATTGGCATAGAAAATACAAGTTACACAGGAATTATTGTCTTCATTCTCTGTCGATTCAACCAAAACTTTCACCTTGTCTGGAAAAGAATGTATTTGTCAGTAAATATATTTGCAGTTTTATTGAAGATCAACCTAGTTCTAAAAGTTTAAGCTTTTCATTTCATTTCCATTTCATTTCATTTCCATTTCATATTAAAATATCCCATATATAGGATTATATGGTATTAAAGTATTAAAAACGAAAAATAATAATCTAAACTGGTAAACAATAAACTGATACATTTGTGCTTTCCTCTTTCACTGGCAGATAAATGTGGACAGTGGAAACACCAAGGATAGTGATAGAGTTCAAGTTTGCTGCTACCATTGATTTGTGGCACGATCCTTTTCTTCCTTTTAATTTGTTGTTTTGATTAAGATTTTTTCTCTTTTTTATGTTGTGGTTAATTTGATTAAGCCACTGATTATGGATCATAAATATTCATACTAAAGATGTTCATTAGGGTTTAGGTCATAGCTCCATAGCTCCTGGCTAGTGATGGCCGAACTGCCCGCAAGGCGAAAAGTGACGAAAAGCTGAATATAGTGAATCTCGAATAGTTGAGATTGCGAAGATATAGCACTATATTAAAGATCTTTACGAATTCTGGAAGTGCCGATATCCGTAATACAAATTTGCAATTTGAATATTCATGCTCAACAATAGACATGACTATGAGCTCTCTATAGCAATAAGCAATATGTCAAATCTGCAAGATCTATATGACTAGAGAAAGATAAATTTGCCTGATTAGGTTTGTAAACAGTATCCCCTCAATTCCAAACTTGGCAGTTAGCCCAGTTTAGTCAGGTAGGTCATGTTCTCCTGCAATAAACAAACCATGCAAACCATACAAAAATCATAACCAGAGTCCACTGGTGTGCTTTACTATATTTATTACTATATTTATTCTTATGACTTGACTTCTGATTGGGCATTGAGCTTGGTCATGTAATGCTTGCAAGGCTTGTGTGCAGCTAGGAAACACATTCGCACAGTCTTTGAGTTGAGCTTTGAGTTGAAAGAAAGTTGGTAGATTTGCAGTTATTAATACAGTTGTTGCTGACTTTTACCCATGTTCCTCAGCACCACGCTCTGATTGTTTATGATATTTGTTATTATACCTAAACGCTTTGGCTTTGGGATCTATCACTTAGCTCACGGTGGAATTTCTGGCAGGTTCAACTTTTTAACAACTGACTGACTTATTACATCTGAGACTGAAGTAACATTTTACGGTCACATTAAGTTTTTATATAACTTTCCATCGGCTAGTATTAACAGTTATAATCTCTTCTCATAGAGGACAGTTTGTTGACACAAGTTCTGTCATTTACACCGGTATCATGTGTTTTCATCTCACATTTCTCGGAAATTCACAAAATAAAATTTCCCAGTTTCTGAGGAAATGTTTCAGTCCAGGTTCACTCCACAAATCCACAGTAGCAGGCTGTTATGCCAACCTCTCTGTCATTAATACTAATGATGTACAAACCACAATAGTTTGGCAGCAAGCTACAATTCATCTATTCCTAGTCTCCAAACTTATCTCACGGAAAGCTTTTTCAAAGCATCACCTAACTTTGTCGGTTAATTGCAATGCCTCTGAACATGTTATAATTTCCAAAAAATGCTGGATGGCCCTGGATGGTGGGGATCCTGTGTTAACATGACAGTGCGTGGTAAGCAAGCAGAGGCACCCATAAAGAATGTACGGTTGCATCCAAAGTGCCCCCAGCAATTAGGATGTGTTTTTTTGACACATGGGTGGGGAACAAACTGTATAAATTCTACTTGAAAAAAAGAAGTTTCTTCCATGACACATTCAAAAATGTATACTTTTTTACCTGTGCTTTTTTTTACATGTAGTGGAGCCTTAGCCTAAAAGTCACATTTAATTCACTTACAATGTCAATTTCAAATGCCTAAACTTTCACTTACAAATTGCAGATTTATAAATGTATTTATTAATGTGTTTCTCAACTAGTACTTGAACAAAAACTACATGATTTGTGAATATGTTCTCTTTGACATATTTCTACAGCCCACTTCTTTCTTCCTCTACACCTGAAATTTGGTTCTTCTCTGAAGTGAAGCAATGATTGGAAGGTATCCTATTGATGAACACTTCACCTCAATTTTATCTGATTCCCATATGAGTTTTCAAAAAATCTGATACCTCGGGATTGATTACCTGAAGGCCAGTGGCCTTTCCCTTGATTTTGTAAATTTTTTATGTTTTTTTGAGTCCTACTTTCTCATTTCCTCCACTTCTTCACCTTTTTTTTCTTTCCTCTTTCTTTTCCATCTCTAGTGGTCATTTATTCTTTCCCATGGTGCTTGGGTTTACATATGATGAGAATTCAATTGTTTATAACTTAACACTTCCTGTGCTATGCGACTATTTGATATTTTATTACCTTTCATTATGCACTTTACTCCTATGTTTTTGTATTTTCAAAACTTCAATAAAATATTTTGCAAAAGAAATGTGGGTGATGATACTATGTTTCAGGAATTTTGCAAAGTTAGGGAGTAGCTAAAGAACTTGAAATTAGGTATTTATAGGGCTTCTTAGTCAACCTTTAAAAGTATTTTTTACAAAAATAAATTGTATGTTAGAATAATTAAAAAGACCCATCCATTCTTTTATTCTGGAAACCATTGACACAACAGGTGGTTAATGAAAAAAAGGAACACATTGAGCAAAATGTTTCTGTGTAAATATTCCTTTCGAGGGATTTCTTCTTATTTCCTGTACCTTAGTTGAACCATAGCCAAACCTTCACTCTTGCATAGTTGTACAAATGCCTTTTCTGTCCTTAGGGTCCCCACACGCGTAACGACCGGCGGCCGATTTTGCTGCTTACTTTGAGAAATTTTTTGGTCCACCCATTTTATTGATTGGATTTGACTTTCAATCAGAGGCACATCCATGCTAACTCATTTAGATTCAATTCCTCTCAACAAAGCATTTGCTATTTGCATAGCTCCTACAATAAGTCAACACTATCACTTACATCTAGGATGAGGGCTCTTGAAATGGGTAGTAAAGCAGGGTATAGACGAAGAGATATGGGTCAAATTGATGGCCGTTTCGAGCGCCGTGCGCGCTCACCGCCATCTATCTGGCCCATATAATCTGCGCCCACCGCTGTTTTCGATCGGGACAAATCAATTCCGCTCGAAAACAGCTTTATCGGACATGACCGTAATTACGGCCGATGTCTGATGCTTTGCCTAGAGACCGCTGGTCTCCAGGCAAAGCTTCAGCTGAGCCGGGGAGAGAGTAGAGCCGTCTCTCCCCAGCCAGCTGATATCTGACAGCAGCGTGATGATGTCATCACGCTGCTGCAGGGTACATCTGCTTAAGTGTGCAGTAATGTGATCTGGATATCTACAACACCTATCTAAGCACATTGACCAGTCACTATGCATAAGAAATGTTTGTAATGAAAGTTAAGGTATTTAATTAAAAAGCATGTTGATGTGGGAAAAGAAGGAGCCAAAGGAACCAAAATATAGGAAGAACAATTTAAGCACATAAACATGAAATTTATATAAGTTTATATATAACTGAAGATAAGTAGATGAAGATAAAGGAGATGCTCCAACACACATTGCTTCTCCTTACACTCCAGAGAAATTGGGAGCAATGGGTTGGTGGTGGCCCTACGTTTAGATATTTACTATTCATCATATACTACTGACTACAAACACCAGCATTGAGTCCAGAGCGCATAAATTTTTTTATGTAAATATATTCTGCTATATATCTTCAAAACTGTAAAAAAATAGATTTGAAGAAATCATTTTAAAACACGTTCTAGATTATTTCTGCTATACAGATGATATACACTTATATCTGTCCTTTAGGTCAGTCCTACAAAATCCATCAAAGCCTTAAAAAATCTATACTACCAGAACTGTCCTGTCTGCTGCAGATGGTGGGTAGGCTTCTTTCATCTGCAGTATAGATCTACTGACTTTGCATTGTAGGGGGGTCATATCCTCAAGTCAGCTCTACGAACCCACAAAGTCACACAGAAAGCAGAGGCTAAGTGAGTTTAAGGCTTTTGTAAGCCCCGTAGATATAAACTAGTAGTAATCCAGTAGCGATCCATTGCAAGGCTTAGAATTGTTTTAGCCCAGAGTTCAGCTTAATTGGCTGATGGACCGACACCATCATATAGGGCTGTTGTCTCAAGTCTTGGTGGCCCTGGATTCATTGGATTAAAATTTTTATTCTGAAGGCTCAGCATTACAGTTAAGCGAGGACATGCTATAAATATTTTTGACTTGGCAGTGTGTCTGGTTCACTGGTTACAGTCACCTAATGGCTGCGGACATTTTGTATAGCTGGTAGAATTCTTCTTCACTTGAATTTTGTTGTTTCTTCTACTCAGTAATTTCTGTATGGACCTCTGTACTAGTAAGTGAGTTAAAATCCTGTGCAATCTCCGCTGAAGATTTTGGAAGTGGAGTTTCCTCTTCAGACTCTTCACTAGAGTCACTGTTTTCATGGGGTGGGAAAGCATGCCACTTTCTTTCTTCCACACTGTAATAAAGATTCACAATAAATTTACTTTAGAGAATGTTAAGAGGAAAATGTATTAAATAGCAGTAAAGTGGGTAATACAAGTGCTACATGTGCTGCACACTTTTGGGGTACACTTGGTTGAAGACAGCGAGGGGAGTCCACATTATGCTTATTGAAAAATAGTAAAATCAAGTGAAAAGTTGTTAATATGAACATGTTAATGCCAAATGTTGCATAAAGAAGGGTTACCTCCACAATTTCAACCTGACTACAATTTAAACCTCATCCTCACTCTTACCCCTCACCATTTTGTTAAAACATTTACCCATAATGTACCCTTTACATGTAAACTCTTCTGATACACAAGGGCGTCTGAAAACGCCATGAGACCATCTGCCTTATAAGCTTAACATGGAAATAGGGTGGCACACATGTGGCTGCTGCCTTTATCAATAACCGAATCCTATTTATACCCTTGAATTAATACATACATCAGGTAATGTTTTGTCTGTAAACCATCATCATTTGGGCTTGAGCCAAAGCATCGATGTTTTGGGAGCTTCTGCTCCATGGTTACTGTGGCATCAGTGATCTAATAACAAAAAATAGCATAGATAAATATTACAGTTAAAAAAAGTAATATTCTAGAAGGCATTTAAAGCTTAGGGAAATGGGTGCCTTACCTGGGCCTTCCATAATTCTTCTTTCTGCTTTGCCATGGATGCTTGTGTGTCTCCCATCATGGCGATGAGCAGGTTGAACATCACAAGGAAGGCAATGACACAAAATGACCCATACAGTAGGCTGTACATTTCAGGAACATTTACAGTGTAGTTAGCTGGACCATTGAGGATGTTCAGGAAGAGTTGGTAGGTGCTGATCAAGCAGATTGTGTATGGGTAGAACGAGCCAAGAGCATTCGGATCTACTGTCTGCAACACAATGTACAGAGCTGCAGGATTTAAAAAATAGGTGAAAGTCAGTGCTTGTACCTGAATTATTGTGAGTGCAATATTCAATATTTTACTGTATCATTAACAAAACATAACTTTGTTGCACTAAATTGTATTCCTCTTGTCCTTGTTCCTATCAGTCCTTGTTAAAAAGTGTCACATTTACTGCACACCATAGGGAATGG
>CM070037.1:67391035-67447796 GCA_036250615.1 Ptychadena robeensis
GGGAGGCCAGGACACTGCAGAACATTCTATGGGTTGCTGATGACAAAAAGCCAACAAAACACAATTGACGATGATTTATTAGGATAAAGAAGATCTTTAGAATACACCCCTAATGAAATAACAATCAATATTTGGGAGAGAAGGAGAATATTGTGCTAGACCAAGAGCAGTATGGAGCACTCTCATACTACTCAAAGTCAATATTCTACTATATTCTACTATAGCACAGCATGCTGAGGAGAGGGGCAGATACTGCCAGATAGCTTAATGCTTCCCATTTGAAATAGAAGATATTTCCTACTTTTTTGTGTTTTCTTATTAATTTATAAAACCAATTTTTTATTTTATTTTACATAATTGTTTGTTTTAAACATAATTATATTCAGGATGTCTATTAGACCCTTGTATGGACATATTTTGGGAAGTTACAGGCCTACAACATAATGAAAAATTTACCATTAAAGTTTATGGTGCACTTTTGGTTCAGCAATACCCAAATCAGGTCAAACAGATACATTTAAAAAAGGGATCACTTGAATGACAAAATCTCTAAAATGTTTCCCTTGTGTTTCAAAACAGGGGGTAGTACAGGGGGAGTCCAACATTACAATCGGGGTAGTAGCTGCGGGTTTCCTTGTGGACTCTTTTCCCATCTTCACCAGTCATAGAGCTGCACACCACACACCTTCTTGTGGGTGCTTCCTTTCTAGATGTTAGAGGAAGAGATCTGGGGAAATGTAGAGCAGTCAGGCATTGGTTCACTAAGTATGAAGTATGCTGTACAGTCTCTTGTGGTGTCAGGTATTTGGCACTTATGGCATCACACATTTGCCATATAAAGTCATGGTGCAATATAGGCCCCTCACCATGCAAAATGCAAGTAACTGCAAAATACCTTTTTGTAAAATTTCCCCTGTTGTTTCCTGACAGCAGGATAAAATGTCATGGCCTGGTCGGCTCTGTCGGTGGTAAATTCCAATACAACTTGTGTCCTTTCTGGCTGGAACCATGGCAGTGTTGTGGATAGTACTGATGACACATACGTCGCTGTGCCATCTGAGGGCCAAGATCTTTTTGCCAGGCAACCATCTCCCAGGCATCAGCTTTTGGCCGTTGAAATGAGCCGGCACTTTATGCCGGTTTACTCTTATAGTTTTATATCCAAGGATTTGATTCCATAACATGCTCTCTTGGCTATATATTGGATACATCTAAGCCTCCCTTTATACACCATCGGGCTTTCATCTACATTGATGTCCCTTCCTGGCACATAGCACGTCCTGAAACTGTCCACAATCATTTGGTACACCTCACAGATTTTTTTGAGCTTGGGGGTAGGATGAGTGGTCTTGTCAAAGTCATCATTATTTGTGAAGTATAGAAACTTTATGATGAGGCCAAAATGATATTCAGGCATAACGTGCAGAGAAAACTGGGTAGCAATCAGTAGGTTGGTGGACCAGTTCCACTTTTGCAAGGGTTTTCCCATCACCCCTTTTAGAATAATAAGTCCCAGAGACAGCCAGATGTCCTTGTGCGTCCTTGTGGAAAACCTTCCATGTGGAGCAGCCAACTGTAGTGCTGCGTAGCCAGCCTCATTCAGAAGTAACCCAAGGTAGGCCAGGGGGTTGTCTGTGCATTGCACCTTGATTCCAGGTTCCTATGTTATTGGAAATTTAGGGGAAGCAGGCTGGGGCTGATTTGTGTCAAGCGAATACCAGGTGCGCACAACATTAGTGACCTCCAAAGAGTCACTGTCACTTGAGGTTTTGCTCTCAGAATCCAATGGCTGGTGGTCTTCAGGAGCCCAGTCACTATCCGTGGACTCCATCAGTGATTCTTGATCACTCTCACTGTGTGAGAGCTGTCCCACCAATCTTGGGCCTACAGACACTTTCCGGAGTATGAAGCCAATTACAGATATCAGGCAGGTGAAGTTGTCGGAATTCAAGAATAAGTCAGTGCGGGAGGCAGGCAGAGATGTCAGAGTTTAGGCAGCGTTCAGGGCTAGAGATGGCTGTAGTGTTTGTGCAGCAGACAGTCCGCAGCAAACACTGCATGTTCTATTTTCTTCTTGCTGGAAACAGTATGGGAGTTCGACCCGTCCCCTTCAACTGCAAGACGTGTTTTGTCTCTAAAGCTAGCCATACACGTGTCGGATTCCATGGCCGATTGATCACTGATCCGATCGATTCCGGCGATCTCAGCGGGAATCGGAGCTCCGATCAATCGCCAATTAAGAGTATCCGATCGCTGCATACCACCTTGTCCCACGGATTCCTGGACGATTCTGTGTCCGATCGCTTACTTCCCAAATGGCAACTCCCCCTGATGTGTGCAGAATCGAATCAGAAAGACCAACATGTTGGTTCTCTGTCGGATCCGATTCTGAGCCGCCAATTGGACGCGAACGATCGGACAAGGTGGGCTGCACGCGATTCCGGCACGATCGTTTCGCGTGCACGCGCCCGGAATCGATCGTCCCAGAATCCGGTCGGAATCCGACCCGTGTATGGGGGCCTTAACATGGTAAAAATTTGCAATGTGTAGCTGTGCTTTCCAAATACCAGAAGTGACGTTGCAGACATCACTTCCGGTACTCTTACCGAGTTAGATTTTCAGTTTGCCGCGAACAGACGGACACCTCACTTTTCTAAAAGTCCAATCCGCCTATTCATGTACAGATGTGGCCAATGTCTGGTAGTCCATGTCAAAGCAGAAGTAAATCAGACAGGTGATAATGGGGACCATTTAGATAACTGCAGCTGGATAATATTCTGTGTTGGTTAATGCCTTCTACTTATGTTTTGCTATATAAATACCATACAGCCATCTATCTCCTGTATACAGTTTGCTTTTTTTTATTCTTTAAAATTGCATTCCAGATATGATCACAGCTGCTGGTAGAACAAGAAAAAGTGATTCAGGGCCACTGTTTCAAGGCTGCATGCCACCGAAGGGACTAGATGTTATCATTGAGTCTGCAGAAAGCAACATCTCCTGGGCGCCCGTACGCTTGCTCCTCCTGAAGCAGTTGACGGGTTGCGCCTTGTCTGCCTTGGCTGTGCCCCCCCCGGGTGGTGGGTGCCTGGCTGGGGCCTCACGGGGTCTGGGGGCGGCGCAGTGGCAGGTATTTCCGGTTGGTGTCTCTCCCGGGGGATATTTTTGTTGCTCTCTCACTGTGGCGTGTGCTTTGTGTCGTCGTGGACTTGCATCTGTGCAGTTCTGCGTCCCCGGCGGTTTATGATTCGGGGTTGTTTGATTGGTATGTCGGTGTGCGGGCCTCCCCCTTGCCTTGTGCGTCGGGTGTTGATGGGTGGGTTCGGGTCCTTCTGGCTTGCCCGCATTGTGGGGCTGTCTTCCGGGTGATTTTTGCCTTGCCTTGGGGGTCCCGTCTTGGGGGGCCCGGGGGATTCCCATTGGTCACGCGGGGCGCAACTTCCTGTTTATTTTATTTATTTATTTATTTATTTTTGTCTGATTATATACTTATTTATTTTTAATAGCTATATCCTGGGATGCTGGCAACTTACACTTCACTAACAGGGAACTATTATTTTTTTGCATATGTGTTACTTGTATGTATGTATTTTTATGATTTGAAAAATAAATGTATAAAAAAAAAAAAAGAAAAAAAAAAAAAAAAGAAAACAACATCTCAACCCAAAAATGGACTTTACAAACTATGCCCTGACTTACAACCCCTCTCAAGTATTTCTGTAAGACGTTTTGTGCATTAAAGGTCAGAGGTACTTGCATAGACTCTGAAGTAGTCTACATGCCACTTCTCTGCATGCATGCATGGCCTATATCTGACGGTTAATTTGGCAGCAGTGAGATAAACGCCGAAGAGCTTATAATTGTCAACCACAACACAGACGGCAGGCAAAATCTAAGTCGGTATTCAGGCAAAGGTCAGATAAGTAAATGATTAGCAATAGCAATAGCACAGTGTTAAACACCAGTGATCCAGGCTAGGGTTTGTCTCAACCGCTAGGAGGGTTAAACTTGAAACTAGAAGTGCTCAGTAGTGATGAGCAACATAGGTATTCGTATTGGCAAAATATCGTGAATTCACAATAAATTAGTAAATGAGAGAATTTGTGATTATTATTTTCATTATTACCTTTGTTGCACAAATCAGCACTTGGACATGTGCATATTGTGAGTGCAATGCATGGTGTTCCGGGTACTGATGTAAAAAATCTAAAATATTCGCGATTACAAAGATATAACACTATATTTGATATATTCACGAAGTAACAATATTTGCAATAAAAGTTCATGATTAGAATATTCAACACTATTGCTAATTTGTTAAATTTCTACATACCTGTGCTGTAGCCAAACACCACCACAGCCATAAGCCAGAAAAATTTTAAAAGATCACCAGCAGCCATCTGAAAAAAAGAAAAAACCTCCTGTGAACAAAAATACTAAAATTGCTACTAAGAAAAGTAGAAAAAAAGTTAGAGGGAAAACTGATGTCATTTGCATGCTAGTTACCTGATATTTGCCTATACTATCTGTGCCACATGCACAACACACAGTTTACACAGCACTCTTTTGGTTTGGCTTTACCTTTTGGATAATGATGGTGAAAGGTCCAATCATCTGGAATCCACGTGCAAAATACATGATATAACACCAACCGAGCACAAGTGCTACAGACATAGGGATCACCTCGCCATCTGTACTTGTCAGTCGCAGAATAAGCACCACCAGGATCAGACAGGAGAAGCAAATTCTGTTAATTTGACAAAATAGAGGAAAACTCTTGCTTATTTAAAAACATTGAACTTCAAATCAGTCTCATGGAGCAAAGTTATAACCATCTGGCTGTGTCAGTATCTAACCCAGGGGTGGGCAAACTCTGGCCCTTTGTCACTTTGTTGAAAAGATGCACCCCCCTGTCACACGTCGCCTAACACACATCATTAGTGAGGCCGGCAATGCATGGAAATGGCACACATATGGTGGGTTGGCCATTACAGGCTCTTGGTTCGGCCCATTTATCAAATTTAAGAAACCAATGTGGCCTGTGAGTCAAAACGTTGCCCATCCCTGATCTTGCCTAATTTTTAAGTCATCTATTGCGAAGGGAGTTTTTTTTACATCTATGATGTCAGCACAGACCAATCACTGGAGGTAGAGAGAAAGGATGGTAGCTGATGGATAGATTTTTAGTGCAACACACAAAATGGCAACTAACACACATATGGTACTACAATTACCCCCATTGCAAATATGTTCAGATAAAGGAAAGCAATCTGATTAAATATATCAGACTAAGAGAGGCAGAGCTGTTGGCAACAAGGTTTGAAGTCAGTAGCCAGGCCAGGGGAAGCTCTTGATGGACTGGGTGGAGCACCTGTCTTCTTCATGCATATGGTGGCACATGATTTTGCACCTCAAACATGAAAAGGGCTACACCCCTGTTCTTGATTGTTTCAACATGTCACCCACTTATTCACAAGAATCTGCACTTCATCTGCATCAACCACAGTTTATTGTAAAATTAAGGGTGACAGTCACAACAGCTCCTCTGAAATGAGGATCAGTCGAAACCTTCATGATCTACCTCACTGTCTCTAGCAGTATTCCCACCAGCTGCTAGATGAAAATATTTAAAATGAGCCTTTTACTTTACATTAGCTTTCTAGCTACTGGATACGGACCCTTCTTATTTAGTTACCATTGGTACATCAGTGTGGCCAAAATTTTGCTGCCACTGATAGGCAGAAAGTGTGTTGGGGCATACGACTAATTTAAAATTACTGTACTATCAAAAGTCCTTACTCTTGCTGACACACCAACCACCCCCTCTTTCTCACTAGTCCCAAAGCCCCACGGTTTTATTCAAAATCACAATTGAAATGCTGCCATGCAGTCATAGTTATTTGGTTATTTATATACTAAATGTTCTTTTCTTTTTTTTTTTAACCTTGTAAACAATAAACCCAATCCACATAACCTGCCTATAACCTGCCTACAGCACCGTCTTTTCCCACGCCGCTGTCGATCCGCCTGCTGGAAGTTCAACGTAGTGCAGTACGCCAACCTCCGGCCGGCAGAACGCTATGTGAACAGCCAGTGCTGCAAGCAGGCAATGTGGATCGGGTCCATTGGGATCCCCGCCAAGGAATGGGCTTAGCGTTGGGTGCTGATAAAACATATGATTGAATGAAACATAGCCTTAGACATGCCTGAAAAGTACTTTTGTTCTTTGCTCTCTTTTTATTTTTGATATCTCCCATGGAAGAAGCCAACAGGTTTGCATATTTACTGGTGAAAAAATGCAAAGGGAAATTCATTAACTATTAAATCCTCCCATACTGACGAATCTCGGCACGACCAGCCACGTATGATGATGTCATCATGCTCGGTCGATCTGCCACAAAATCTTAAGTAAATCTAAATGTGTATAGGGGGCTTTAGAATTAATTAGGAAACAATATTTACAATGTTCTAACCTGATCAGATGGTATGGATCTTTCCAAAATGTATAGCAGATAAAACACTTTACTCCAACTCTCCACAACTGTGATATCTAAAAAATAAAGCAATGATGTCAGTATAATGAAACTTCCTAAACCAGAAATTCCAGTATTTCTATGGTGTTGTTTCCTCTGCTCTCCTTATGTGTCCTCAATGTACTGTGTGATCCCAACAGGTTATTCTGTCAGGCGCAATGAATTGAAGGGTGGTACTTAAATATTATAACAGCTTTCCAATAAGTCAGTGAAATTGCATCCCTGTAAATATTCCACTGTCAACCGTAAGTGGTATTATTCAACAGAAGCAGCATATAGGAACAACTGAACATAGGAAAGAATACCAGGAACTGGTAAAGTGATGAATTACCTTTTCCATCTGGCAGCCTAAAGTATAAGTATGGGCTAATGTCAGGGGAATGCATTCCTTCTGTACTGTTCCCTGTGTAACATTTAGTAAGGGGAAATAATGGTATAGTATTTTTTCTTAGGGAAGAAATGTCTCATTTAAAATACTAAGACATTTAATTTTATTAAGGTAGGAATACACGGGTCAATTCTTGCATAGATTTTTACAACACGAGTGTTGTGCGCGTTCACAGCACTCTATTGTGCAAAAATGTATGCAAAAATTGACCTGTGTATGGGTAACATGTTGCTAAACCTTCACCGATATCCTATACTTTGGATGGGGACAGAGGGTCCCCATCCAACTTACAGGAGCTGCTGTCTGCTGACAGTCAATGTCGGGCAGCAGCGCTGCTCCCGGGAATCTCGAACGGCTCTAATATCGAGCCGTGTATTCCAGGCTTAACTTGTTGAGGGAAGATATTTTTCTGTTCCAGCCTGATTGTTCCCCAGTGTAATACTAGACTGGGCCGCTTAAGCTAGCCATACATGTGTTGATTCCATGAACGATCGATCACCCATCCGATCGATTCCGGCGATGCCAGAGGCGATCGGATGGGCGATCGATCGCCCAATTACGTCTGTGCCTACCACCTTAGGCCAACGATTCCTGGACGATTCCGTGCCCGATCAATCACTTCACAAATGGCAACTCCCCTTGATGTGTGCTGAATCGATCAGAAAAGACCAACAGGTTGGTTCTCTTGGCCGATCTGATTTGGGGGCCATGTCGATCGGGCGGGGTCGATCGGGCAAGGTGGGCTGCACGCGATTCCTTGGCGATTGATCCGCGTGCACGCGCCCGGTGATCGATCGGCCAGGAATCGCGTGGGAAATCGACCCATGTATGACTACCTTTACAGCTCTGATTTAAACCGATTCAAAGACCTTTAGATTTAACTAGAATGTAGACTACGAGTCTTATTTTCCAGCCTCAATACCTGACCTCAAAAATGCTGTTTTGGATGAACTGGAAACATTTCCCACAGGTACACCCCAAACTCCTATGAAAAAGGTGAAAATTGATTCTAATGGACTCCTTCTAATAAGCCCCTCCATATTTTCTCAACTGTTCTTATATATTTGTACCCTCTTCATCAGCAAGTTTTTCCATGTTGACCCTAAAGTCCCTTAACTATTCTTAAGCTGGGCATACACGTACCAATTCCTGCACGATCCGATCCGATGCCGTGCGCGCTCCCACATCCCTTAAGGATCGGCTCGTGCAGGAATTGGAGGCTGCAACTGACGTGGATTGGGCTAAAATCAGCCGTCCTGTCGGATCGCACAGTGATCCGTCAGGATGGTCAATTTTAGTCCGATCCCATTAGTTCGGCTGGGGGCAGCTGCAGCAGCTGCAGATGCAGAGTGCCGTCCAATTCTCGGAACTAGCTATAGGCTACTAACATATATACTCACAACAGCATATGCTTAAAAAAACTTGTGTGACTATGGTTTTCTTACCTCAATCATCAAAAAAAAGCATGCACCAAGAACAGATATGATCTCTCCAAACAGTCTCAGGTAGTCTACTGGGGTGACATATGCCTCCTGAATAAGATAAGGAAAATAAGCTATGATACATGTAATTGAATGCAGACATTTATTATATAGGACAAGACAAAAAGGATTGTGTTTATTTGGTGTGACTGTACTGTATTGTAAAACAAAATAGGGACAGTTTCTGTTACATGTCATCAGGTCAGCCTTTTATGAGAACGGTTTTCATAAAGGCTGGATTCATGCTGGCCAACGGACACGTGGAACTGAAATGATTCTGACCCAAGGTATTTTCATAAGGTAATACTAAGATAGACCCTCTATCTGTGATCAATTCAACTTTCAACACCATTTTGCTCTTCTTTTTTTTGTACATGTGTATTGTGATCTTGAACATGCAAACGTTCCTGAAGAAGCAACAGAAAGTTGTGAAATGTGTTGCATGTTTTACACATATATTGATACTACATCAGACAATATCAAGGAGCAAAAAATCTCCCCAGTAGGCAAATACCGGGGCAAGGGGACTTTAGCGGCTTCCTGGTGGGTACATAAATCAAAATGAGGGTAAAAAAATCAGTATTTATTAGAAAAACACCCAGGCAACAGTCATGGGTGTACATTAATAAAAAGAACATTCATAGCAGAAGGTACAGTCAAAAAATATAATAGATACAAAAACAGTTGGTGTATCATAAACCACATGCCTAGAGCTCAGGTGTTCGAACTTGGTCTACTCATAGATATATAATAGAGTATGGACCATCCAGAGGTGGTGATAGCCAACCCGACGTACGTTTCGTCAATGGACTTCCTCAGGGGATAGAGGCTGATTGGATGGTGCAAGATCTAGATGCAAAGGGATGGTTAAAGTGGTATTGAGCCCATGTGTCAAATGGGAACAAACTGGATTAAGGAATTAATCAATAATACTCACTTATGATAGAAATAGGTAAAAACACCATAAACAGGTATTATTGCGAAGCATATATGCTACTGGATGGGGAACCTCCCCCAGAATGGAGAAGCATCAAAAGGCCTTTGCCGGACACGCCCGATTGAAGGTAACCATCTAAGGATTAATATGGTAAGATATGCTAATGAATTTGTACCTGGGAAATCCATAAAGGTGCTCAGGCTAGTGAAATAGTGAAGGGTGAAGGAATTGGAAGGGGGAAGGGTGAAAGGGGTACCAGTATCCCCAGGTGATGCCATAAAGTTCCCCCGTGAGTGGGGGATTTATGTAGTGAAATATGTGAGGAGTGGATGAGTTAGGGTGAAGACATAGTGGGGTAATAGGGGTAAAATTTCACTCCTTCACCCTTCACTATTTCACTACCCTGAGCACTTTTATGGTTTGCCAAGGTACAAATTCATTAGCATATCTTACAGTATTAATCCTTAGATGGTTACCTTCAATCGGGCGTGTCCGGCAACGGCCTTTTAATGCTTCTCCGTTCTGGGGGAGGTTCCCCGTCCAGTATCATATATGCTTCGCAGTAATACCTGTTTATGGTGTTTTTACCTATTTCTATCATAAGTGAGTATAATTGATTAATTCCTTAATACAGTTTATTCCCATTTGACACATGGGCTCAATACCACTTTAACCATCCCTTTGCATCTAGATCTTGCACCATCCAATCAGCCTCTATCCCCTGAGGAAGTCCATCGACGAAACGTACGTTGGGTTGGCTATCACCACCTCTGGATGGTCCATACTCTATTATATATCTATGAGTAGACCAAGTTCGAACACCTGAGCTCTAGGCATGTGGTTTATGATACATGTTTGCATCAACTGCACCAACTGTTTTTGTATCTATTATATTTTTTTGACTGTACCTTCTGCTATGAATGTTCTTTTTATCAATGTACACCCATGACTGTTGCCTGGGTGTTTTTCTAATAAATACTGATTTTTTTACCCAAATTTTGATTTATGTACCCACCGTGAAGCCGCTAAAGTGCCCTTGCCCCGGTATTTGCCTACTGGGGAGATTTTTTGCTCCTTACTATTGTCTATTGTATTTTGGGATGTTGGCTTCTTAAATGTGAGAGAGCCTCTCTTGTTTGCTATTGATACTACATCTACATCTACTACAATTGGATCTACCTGAACGCTTTCCAAACTACCTGAACGTTTTGTATACAGACAATACTGACATTGACATTCTTCTACCTCTAGGGTTTTTTGCACATATAGGGTGATGTCCCTAGGGTCAGTGATATTGTCTTCCCGTCGTTTGATAGGTCGGTTAGCACAGCAGAGGGACACACAGATCATATATAATACATAGCCCACAGCCAAGGACCATATGTATGGACGTCCGGTTTTCTTCCACTTCTTCTGTAAAAGTTCTCTTATGGGGGGGCTGTTCAATATTTTGTAAGCCTTAAAAATAAGCAGAAAAGAGAATCACATTTCTTACCACATGGATCAGGATCTCTAGAAAAAAGTCAGTAGCTGGAGAACTGTGGTCGACAACTTATCGTTTCGAACAGTGTTGCCCACACTTTTTTAGCTGGCGAGCTACTTTTAACATGACAGAGTCAAAGTGATCTACCAATAATAAAAAAGTGATCTTCTATATGTTACCATTTCTATTTATTAAAAAAAAATGTATGCATTTCTATTTATCTTTTACTTTTAACTGATGTTTTGCAGCACTTGTAATATGTGTGTATGAAAGAGAGTCGCCATCATGTTTACCATTTACTTTACTTTTTGAACGTACCTGACTCTTGTTTGATGATGCAATCAGCTCTAGGACAGACTGCTGTCCATCCCATCTATCGATCTCTGACATTTCATACATCATGGTAGTTACTGGGCCAAATGTCCTCTGGATTTCTCGTTTCATCTGAATCAAGTGCTGGAACATCTGCCACAAAGAGTGTATTACCAATGAAAGATCAATAATGATACAGCTGTTTCTATTTAGCATAGAGCAGGACATTTTAGATACTCTTTTAGGGGTTTATTGCTTTTTGCATCTCTGAAGATTCCCCCTTAAGCCCATTTAGAACAAGGGTGTCAAACTTAAATACACTATGGGCCCAAATTAAAAACAAAATCTTGGCCAACCCTAATATTTATGTAATGAAATTTCTACAACTTAGGCAGTTTTTTATCATATATAATGATGAACCTTTACATATGGGGAAAAAAATTGGCATAATGTGAATCTGCAAAACCTAATGCCGCATAAGAATCAAATGTCAAATAAAATATACATATGCACCATTAATTTCTTAATAACCATATTTTTTGGACCATAAGACGCGCTTTTCCACCCCCAAAATACGGAGGAAATAGTGCTTGTGTCTTATGGTCCGAATGCTCAGCTGCCAGTGATTGCGTCTTGGCTCTCCCCAGCTGTCATTTGACAGATGCAGCCACAGCCAGATCCCTCATCTGTACTGTACTGTTGTTACAACCAGAGCCCTGCTGATAGAAGCAGTACAGCATAGAGACATACATGTAAGCTGCCAGCCAACAGCTTCGATGTATGTCTGCCTGTTAGCTACGATCACTGTGCAGCTCACCTGGCAAGAAGGGAGACGAAGAGTGCAGAATCGCCCGCTCCTCCTCCCTGGGTACTGCAGGAAATTTTTTTTCCAACTGATTAGAACATTTCAAAATTTTTTTCAGTTTTCCTGCTCTAAAAACAGGATGTGTCTTATAGTCTAAACAATACGGTACATTTTAAAAACATCTTTTAAGACAAATAAAATCACAATTTGGCCTTAAGCTAGAGTTTGACCCCCTTGGTTAGTACATGAACCCAGTGGGACTAGCTTCCCTTGTTCAGGTGTCACAAGGACAGAAAGTGAAAGAACATCTACCCAATGAAGGTTACAAACAGATAAGATAACCAGATTGGCAACCAACCGACTTCTTGGACGCCCCCATTTCAAAACCATTGCAGTCATTAAGGAAAAGAAAAAGACCACACCCAACCTGTTTCTCAAAATAAAATAACACCTACCACTACATTTCCTTCTGCAGCTGACAACTTCAGTGGGGTGAGTCCCTGATTGTTGGGAATTTCATGCAAAGGTTTTCCATGACGTTCATCATACTGGGACAGTAAGAAGTCAAACATCTGACACAAATTACTTCTACTGGGTTGTAGAACAAGAATATGTAGAACTGTGTTACCTGTTAACACCCAGGATGCATTTTTTAGTATATGTTCATTAAAGCATTTGTATTTAACAGTTGTAATGAAATGTTAAACCCTTTTAACAATTTTGCTGCATTTCATCTGGATGTTGGCAGCCGCAGCAGACTTGCTAGTCTGCTGTGGAGTGCTAGTCAAGTGACAATAGTATATTCCCCTTTGCTTCTTCCTTGGCAGTAGGGACATGAAGGGCAAGACCACCACAGAGAGAAATTTGAAACACCCAGAAGAGGAAATATATAACAATTATTATTATCTTGTATTTATATATCACAGACATATTATGCAGCAAAATGCAGAGTATATAAATAATCATATCATTAACTATATGTATCTTAAGGGGAACTCACAATCTTATGTCTCTACCATAGTCATAGATATGTAACCAACACAGTCATATGTCAGCTGTAACTAACATAGGAGATATTTTTTTTGGGGGGGGGGGGGGGGGGGGGGGGGGAGTCAATTAATCAGCATGTCTGGAATGTGGGAGAAACCCAGAGTACCTGGATGAAACCCATGATATGAGGAGAACATGCAAACTCCTTGCAGATAGTGCCCCGACTGAGATTCAAACCTAGGATGTTAGAGCTGCATGGCGAGGGTGCTAACCCCCTAAGCCACCAAGGCAATAGAGAGGAATTGGAATTGTAGTTAAAAATCCATGTAAAATGCATATAGAAAGGAAAAACCAGAAGGCCTACATTTGTTTGTGTGCATTAGCCTACAATGTTTTAAGCTGGTGAGAGATTTTCTAGTTAAAGTGGACCTGGTAAAGTAGATGTGAACTTACCCCAGCAGTCTTGGGCCCCAAGATCAGCTCCATTATCAAGAAGTAATTTGACAATCTCAGTATCACCTACGCAAGCAGCAAAGGTCAGAATATGTTCACCTGAAAAGCACATTACAGGTAAAGTATAGACATTATTATATAGACACTTTAACAATCAAGTTTTGTCATTTAAAATTAAAGTAACATCTGCAGGCCAGATGTGTGCCTGAAACAGAAAACCTTATGGCTAAACTCTACTGTTTAAGTGGCCTTTCATCCTAAGGGTGATGCACCTGTGTTTGCGTTTTTTGCTACTAAGGGACTCAGTTGTGGTAACGCTACCATGTCTGCTAACCATTTCTATTACTGGCAAAAATCCCACATTTTTGTACTGCACTGTTCTTGTCTCTCTCATAAACGTTTGGGAATCGAATGGTGCCCACCTTGAAGATCCACCCTCGAAAATCAAAATTTTAACAAAAAAAAGGTTCGGATAGAGAACTTCGGACAGAGAAAAGATTTCATATTTCTTTGGGTCAATTGTGCACTGTTAAAAAGTCTCAATCCCCTCCCATTCAACCAGCACATATTTGCATATACCAATTCCTTTTCCTAAACAATCTCCTATACCGAATATATATATTTATCTCTAACCATTAAAATAAATGATCACAAAAAATAACATGGTAATGAGTCGTATTGACCCCTTACTCCTTCCAAAAAGCTGTTAACCCCAGTGCAGCAATAAAAGCTGATATCTGTAATAATTACATAGAAAGTAACCAGTCAGAGAAGCCTGAGGAAGCCCAAGTGGGCGAAACATGTAGGAGGTCTTGTTCTTTGTGGAAGTTGATCAATCAGCATACTGAACCTATCATCTATGTGGAACCACTTTATGTGCTTTTTACTGTAACCTTGAAGATGCTTTTTTACTATTTTATATTTATCTAATTGAATAGTCCTATTTTCTTAATAAAGACTTTTTATGACAAATTATGACGGCTTCTTGACCACAATCTTGCCGATATACCCTTGTAGGATCATCTTATCAGAGCCTTGCAGTTCTCTGACTAGTTGCTTTCTATGTATAGCTCATTAGGGGAGGCAACTAAAGATATGACACCCGCACCCTAAATATTAGTACGTTTTTTTCCTGTAATAATTACATTAAGTGAAATAAATAAATACATTAAATACATAGCCCATTAAATGGTGAAGTAAAATTCTTTCCAATAACCTGGAATGAGCATTTACTCATTGCCAATATATTAAGCCCTATCCTACAATAACCGATAGGTCATACAAAGAAAAACACACATATAATGTCACCAAAGCAATGTTATATGTTATAATTAAATAAATTATGATATATAACATACAACACAATGTAATTCTTTTTTTTTTTATCAGTTGGATTTTTTTTTTACTTTTTTTTTATCGGATGGAAGATTGGTTAATTAACTTTTTGGGTGGATTTTTTTTTTTTTCTTCACAAGAATAGCTTTATTGGATTTTAATTGAGAATGGACTACAGCACAGGACTGGCCATTTTAACTGTACGTAATTTAAAATTTATTTAATGCTATTTTTGAAGGGTTAATATATTTGTGATGTAACTCACCAAAACTCATACAACATATATGTGATATATGCATATAAGTTTTATGTAATAATAAATGTTATTATTACATGTAACAGGTATTGAAATGTATATGTATGTTGTAAATTAGCGGTGAAGGGGTCAATGCTTAAGCTAGCCACACATGGTTCGATTTTAGCATGCAATTGAAGTTTTTTGATCAAAAAAGATCGATTGTAAAAAAATCAATGTGCTGCCCACATAGTACAATTGACGATCATTGATCGATTTTTGTCGATGATTGAAAAGTGATCTGACAGGTTGGAACATTTTGCTGGATTGGGCGATTTTTTTTGGCTCGATTTTTTTGGCTACTTCCTTTTAACTTCCAATTCAAACTAAAATCGTAAGAGGAATTAAATCGACGATTTTCGATTTCTTCGATTACTTTTTAGTCGAAATTGAACAATAATCATACTCCCCATGTGGTGTACATCGATTAAATTAAAATAGATTTTCGATTTTTTTTGATCGAACTACAAAATCTGATCGAACCTCGGTTGAACCCTAATTTGAACCATGTGTGGCTAGCTTTACTATAGGGGTTAATATAAATTAAGCACGTGATTTGCACGTTTTGTTTATTGTAAAAAATGTGTTATGTCTTGTTTTGCTATTGTCGGGTTTAGTGAATTGGGCGGTATTTGAAAAGGAAAAATGTGTAATTTTGGGTTTAGTAATTGTCGGGTTTAGTGAATTGTGCGGTATTTAGAAGGTGAAATGTGGGTAATAATGTTTATAATTGTCAGGTATTGTGAATTGTGTGGTTTATTGAAAAAAAAATTATTTCTGTGTTTGTAAAGTGTTTGTTTTTAATGCAAATATAGCCGTGCAGGGGATAATGGATTGGGAATAAGTAAGGGGTAATATAGCCCAATACTCCATCCATGTTAATATCTATTGATTTAATAATTACAGAGAACATCTCTAGCCTTCCAGACTCTCATGTTTTACATGAACTGACTTGTCTGGACTGAATTCCTGATTGCAACATCCACCATCATGCCCGAAAAAATTTAATGGAAAGTGTTTCAGAGACAGGGCAAGAGGTAAAGCACGAATTCACACCTTGCCAAAACTGTTAAGTTGGGCATAGATGGGTCGTTTTACCGTCGACCGCCAAGCCAACCTAGCGGCCTTGATGATGTCATCACGCACGGCCGCTAGTGCTGAGAATCGGCCGGACACCCTTTGTGTGCCGGCTATTACTTCGGCTGGGGACTGCCATCCCAATCCGAACTAATGGGATCGGATCTGAATTTACTGTCATGTTGGATCACTGTGCGATCCGACATGCGGCAGATTCTTGGTCAATATGACCAGGGGGCGCACATGATTCCCTGCCGACCTGATCACTGATCGATTGTGGGAATGCGCACGTGGCAGATCAGCTGTCAAATCGGGCAGGAATCATCCCGTCTATGCCCAGCTTTACAGTGGTTTTAAAATTGTTTAAATGTGTTGTGATAACTATTATAATGATTCATTTTACTAACAAAAAAAACCTTCATAAGCAACCCTAAAGGGTTCCTGTGTATATAACAATGATAAGGACAATTAGTAATATTGTTTGTTCATTAGCTCTTAATTAGGGATTTCTTTTAGCTCTAATGATTGATGCATGATTCTGCTATTGTGTAGTGAAGTCTCCTGCCGAACATAGCAATTTCTGCTTGTAATCCATTGTCTGCTCTCTGTGTGATCTCTAAACAGCTGATTGTGTGATATTCCTCCCTGGCACCCTCATTCGCCTACCAATATCTCTTCCTGTTTAACCAGTCCCTTTGAATGTGGTTGGTCAAGTTCATCTACATTTAACTAGTTAAAGGTCCATTTATGGACCAAAGCTCTGACCCATTTTATTCAAAATCTCTAAACTAGTCATTGTTATACCAGATAATCAGAAACTAGAACCTAGGCTTTCATTCTAACAAGATGAACCAACATAAATGACTTTTGGCAGAGGCTTTGTCATAAAAACTTGAATAAATCTTCTATAATAATATATTGTTGTGAGGCCAGTGTCAGGGGGAGTTTGGTAAAAGTAGCCACACACAAATGCTCAATAGATCTTTTATAAGATTGATTTGCGCAATTTAGATATGGACTGTAAATTTTGATAGAACGCACTACCCCACAGTATGTGATGTATAGCCGATCAATTTCTTTCCAATGTTTTCCAACATGACCAATCACTACTCTTGCTTACTGTGTCAACAGGGTTAGTGATGCTTTGTACTCAGTCTTATACTTACAGTTGATGGTGGAATATCTAAATATTTAGCAGAGTAGGGACAACATTTTACCAACTGACACATTTCTCCACAAGTTTTTGTGAAGCCAGGCTGAATGGCTATATTCTCTCCTCCTTCATATCCTCGGTGTCATCTATGATGGCGGGGATGTGCTCTAAAAAGCAGGAGCCATTGACCTCCATGCTTTGGAGGTTGCCCCCCCCCCCCCATCTCTTTGCCGCCATTGATGATGCCGAAGAGGCAGAGCCGGAAGAGATTGGTGGGTCTGCCAATACTCTTCATTACTGTGGGTTTGCTGGGGATAGGTGAGTATGCGGGGTCAGCAAACTTACCCCAAACTACACGCAAACACACAGGAGGTTAATACACACCTACTGAGGTAGAGGAAGACAAAGACAGGGAGAGAGGGGCCACCTCACAAATGTAAGGTCTCTTGCATTAGGCCAATGCAAGTATTAATGAATAGTGATGCCCGAACTGCCCGCAAGGTGGACAGTTCGACAGGATCAACATGGATGTTCGCCCACCTTCTCGCCGGCGAGCAGTACGGGTGTTCGACCCGCCCCTTTCGCCGGCAAGAAGGAGATCTCTATTCTTCCTGCAGGATCAGAAGCAGCGAGATTGTGCTGGAGGAAGAATCTTTTCACTAGAAGACCGGGCATGAAGCCAGTCTCCTAGTGAAAAAACGGCTCGAGAACAGGAAGGGACATCAGTGACGTCACATCTGGCCCCCTTAACCAGGAACTATGCGTTCGAGGTACCGGATGTGACATCACTGACGTCACTTCCGTTTTTTCCTATTCAAATTTCCCGCGGGGAATTTGAATCTGTCCGAGAACAGACCTGGCCGATGTTCGGCCATCACTATTAATGAACATGGGATATTTTGTAGAAAACAATGCACCACAGTGGCCATACAAGTTTTTGTGATTTGAAAAATATGAATGAACCAAATCAGTACCATACAAAAAAACGTATTTTGCTAAGTATTAAACATATCATAGGCACAAAATATAAATGCGTTCCTACATGTAACCCTAATCACTAAATTCTCGACTTCACCATGTTATTGTACTTTCAAATATAATTGATATGTGTCGTAATAGCAATAGCAACTTTCTAAGCTTACCATAATATAACATCATCTAGAGGTGCAGTTTTAACTCACATTATGTAGCCATGGCCCATTGATCACCTACAGGATCATCCAAAAAATGCCATGCAGTCATAACTGTGTATGTAGACTGAAAATAGTATAACATATAAGTGGTTTGATATAATACAACAATGGCTTTAGAAAGTTTTCAGACCCCCTTAACTTTATTCAATTATGTTATAATGCAGCCCAATGCTTACATTTATTTAAATAATCTACACTTTAATTGTAAACAATTTTAAAATATATTATATAAATATAATAAAAAGAAAAAACAAACAATAAAAAATCAACAAACACTGACCAAAGTAGAACAGGTTTTTGGAATTAAGTGCAAAAAAACGTCCAGTAGCTCGCGGAGATTTGACATCAGCTCCTCTTTGTATAAGCTCCATAACTAGGTTCCAGTTCTGATTGACAGCAGCGATGTGTAAGGCTGTCTGACCTGAACATAAAATGGAAGATATGTAGTAATGTTTAAAGTGAACTAGTTAAATTAAAGAAATTCCAGGCTATGACAACAAAAGCTGTTTAGAGTGTTTCGGTTTGCTTCCGTTAAATGACAATTGCTTCCTAGCAATTGCTACGCAGACCAGACACATAGACTCAGAAGATAGACCACTTTTAAAGGAAAAACATTGCAGTTAGAACATATTTGGCAGGTTTGGAATAGTGTTGAGCTCGAATATTCAAATTGCAAATATATTCGACGGCTATTCGAGAATTTGCAAATTTAGCGAAAATTCCCAATATTATGCATTGGGAAGCTTATGACGAAATATGCAAAATTAAATACCACGTCACCACATGTCACATGTCATTCATTTTGATGGTAATCAATATTATAACAAGATATTGCGAATTTGAATATTGCCTATGCTGCTCCTTACTGTTATATTATTGTTATGGAATATATTGATGTGTGTTATATTTCTTGAACTTTCATCCTATCTGAGTACACATGGCAGTTCTGAAGGTGTGTTTGAGCTACTTTGTGTTATGTCCTATTGATGCGTAGTGCAACTCAAATACATGTTTTTGCATGCTAAGGTTACGATTTCAACCCAAAGATCTAATCACTTTCTAATAACAACATAGCATTTTACTGTGAGGGAGATGCTTGAGCTGTATGATAACACGTGCTGCAGTGTATGCAGTGATGCATAATGCAATGCATGCATGTATGGAAACCTGTGAATCAGAGTTGAAAAGGCCCTGAAGGTTCAATTCGACTTTAATAAAATTTCATGACTAGAAAGCATGAGTAAAAAAAAGGTGTCTGTATTTTTTCCTACATTTATCCCCTCCTGAAATGCCCCATGTAAGACTCACAACCATCAGCTTACCACGGTAAAGGTTAGAGGTCATTGGCTGGTTGATCAGTTGCGGCGCCTCATCTAGTAGGATCTTCGCTGCCTCTAGATTCTCATACTGGACTGCCACATGTAAGGCTGTCTCTCCCTCTGCCCCTGCTCAACCAAAAATTCAGAACAAACATAATCACTTGTATTTATTAAAGAAGAGATGTTGAGCTATACCCCAAAACAATTCATTGCTTTAATTTCATTACTTTTATTCGTCTTTAGTTGTTATTCAACATATTGGTTTAAGGGGGTAGGAGCAGATTGATCTTGTAATCTGCGGTGATTGCCCATGGCCATGCATGTAACACCCAGGAGGTTAAACAAAATATTTGAGTGCTGCCTACGATTAAGTATCCTCAAGTGTTAAACATCAAGGGAGGGTGTTTTGACCCTTTAAAAACATTTTTCATTGATAATGAATGGAACAGTAATAAAACTTCAGCATAACTGTTTATAATGGTTTGTCATTTTGCTCAGCATTGAATGTATTTAAGACATGTTTGTGATGTGTTTTCGACACATTTACTTTGACTTTGCCGTAGCATTATACCCATCCTTTTTCTAATGCATTAACCAAACGCACCAAAAGGATACATGTGTTTTTGATGCATTGGAGCTTGCAGCTCCACTGAAGGTAGTAGAGATCCTAAATGCTAAACATAATTTCATTACTATTACTTTTTTTCTGTTTTTTTTTTACAGTGCTTGTTTATTCTTGAACTCCCAATCCATAAATAAACTTGGGCAGAGCTGAAAATTAAGCATCAAAATATAAAGCCACTTAAATTGCCACTGTCCCCAAAATCATAAATTCATAAAAAAAAGGATTCACCCATAAGGATTGAAATGCCAAGAGGTGGCTAGCCTCGGGTGATTTAGCGTGGCCAGAAACCGTACATATTGTGAAAAAGGTAGCTGCTTTATTACATATGTTCACAGATCAATCCACACTAGAGAGCCAAACAAAATCCAGATCAAATTACATATACAAGGGTTGGTACATTCTACACCATCAATTATAAAATATACAAATTAAAAAATGGGTTGCACATGAAAACACAAAGTTGGGACAAAAGGGCTAGAAAGTATTTCAAAATAAACATAAAAAGTTGAGACAAAGCTTGCTAAATCTTTTCACATCTTTGATGCATTTCATCTATCACTATCTGTAGGAAAATGCACAATTGCAGAATTGCTAAAGCACCCCATACATGCATTGACTTAACATTCGAATTTGCGGCAGATCGACCGTGCATGATGATGCCATCACGCACGGCCAGTTGTGCCGAGAATCAGCCACGCACCCTTTAGAAAAAGCAGACTTCACTATTTTATTACTTACTTATTATCTTTATATTCAGATTTGGGGAGGGAGTGAGTCACGCTACGCAATTTTTCACTCAGCACTGTAAGAATGGCGGTGCAGGAGCATATAAAGGAGCGAGGTAAGTGTATACTTTTTTATGTTTTGTGAGTTTCTCCAGATTATTACTACATAAAAGTAAGTAATATGCATTTCTTTTTTTGTTTTTTTTTGCTTTATTGTCTAAAGTACAGAATCTCTTTAATATTATTTTATAACCAATAGTGTTGATTGAGAATATGCTTATTACCAATTTTTATTGCGAATATCGGCACTTTGAGAATTCATGAAGATCTCAAATATAGTGCAAATTTCAAAATATGCAATTTTTTTTATTACATCAGTACCCTACTCCAATGTGTTTGCAATATGTACAAATGCCTATTCTTGAATTTATTTCGAATATTAGGCCAAAAAATTAAGAGATATTTTGTCAATATAAATATTGCCTATGCTGCTCGTCACTAATAAACAAGAATTTAAATGTATGTACATGATTTTGTAGATTAATGACTCTTTAAAAGGCATTTTCCATGCAAGAGCTCCAAAACATAATTAAACCAGCAAATCCTAGTAGACAAAATCACCATCCTGATCTCTGATCGGCAGTCCTCTGACCCGACCTGACGTGCTGCCTCATCGGCAGTCCTCTGCTCACAGCACCACTCACCACTCGGCAGTCCTCTTCTCACTCTCACTGTGTTGCCGGACTGCCACTGTGTACAGTGTGCTGTCGGCAGTCCGGGAACGCAGTGAGAGTGAGCAGAGGGTGCTGTGAGCAGAGGACTGCCGATCAGGCAGCACGTCGGGCCCCAACGTGCTTACTGGTGGGCCCCCCTAGCTGCCCACACATATACATATGGTAACTCACCTCTTTGAAATGGGTCACATTTTTCATCTTCCAGGATCTCCTTCAGTCTTTGGATGTCATTTTCTTTTGCAGCACGAAGGAGGGGAAGGTTGTGAATTCTTCACAAAAACATAAAAAAGAGCCATTTAGGAAAAAGTCACAAGGCGCTGTTAAAGCTGATGCTCAGGCAAAGTCTTAGGGCACTGCATGTTTTAGTGGATGCGCTGCCTTTGGGAGGTATACAGTACAGTAAATACATTAAGTATTTCATTACATTGTATCTGATTGCTGCTCCAAAAAACAATGGTCGGAAAAAAAAACTCCCTCAACATAAAATTATATTGACAACGACCCAAGGCATACATCCAAATCAACAAAGGAATGGCTTCACCGGAAGAAGATTAGAGTTTTGAATGGCCCAGCCAGAGCCCAGACCTGAATCTGATTGAAAATCTGTGGGGTGATCTGAAGAGGGCTGTGCACAGGAGATGCCCTCGCAATCTAACAGATTGTTTTTGCAAAGAAGAGTGGGAAACTGAAAGGCAAAATGTGCCATGCTGACAGACTCATATCCAAAAAGACTGAGTGCTGTAATAACATCAAAAGGTGCTTCAACAAAGTATTAGTTTAAGGATGTGCACTCTTATGCAACCACATATCCCAATATATATATATATTCTTACATAAAACACACACATATCACCTCATACTAGACATACATAAACACACACATTTTAACATTTATTGGCCATTCCAAAGGATACACGGGTTGACTTGATTGCATGATTGCTCTTCGATTGCCTTGTGTGATTTAAATATCTATATCTACTGTCAGTCGAACATTCATCACTTGTACCACCACAGAGGGTCATTGATTGGAAACCAAACTATTCCTTTACTAAGATTGGTCCAGAGTACAATTGAATACAAATCGATCGAAATACATAGAATACATGTCCGATCACTTTTCAATTTTGATTTTATGTTAGATTTCGCTTGTGGTCGATCAAACCAGGAGAGCAGGAATTGATTCCCATTCAATCGACTTAAAAAGATAGATTTTTTGGTCAATTCGATGAAAATATTAACCTGTGTATGCATACCTTAGGCCTGCTGGTAGATGTAAGAAACCATACAGAGTGTACGCATACATACAAGTGATAATATAAGAAGATACATCTGTTATGTTGGCTGAATGATGCATAGAATACTCTTATCATCATACCTCTTCCATTGGGCCAGCTCTGTCCTCTCCTCCTCCAGAAGCTGATGGTTAACAGTCCATCTACTGATATCTTGTGTTATCCTGTGTAGCATCATCTCTGTGTTTCCAAGCATGGGTGATTTAAAATGGCATTACATGGTGGAACTTTGATCTATAAGGGAATAGATAGGAAAAAACTTCATAGCTGTTTTTCTGTCTCTCTCTCTCTTCACCTGTGCGATTTCTCACCTGAAAGCCTCCAGCCCCCAGCCTCACCAGACCTGTTCATCTGCTAAGACTTAACCCAGTGTGAGCTGGATGAGCTCTTGTAGTGTTTACTTTACATGTGTTTAAAATATAAACTGCAGTGCGTGCTATTCAATTAAAGTCATGATTTCAAGAGGGAGCTTAAAGAAAAGTCTTTTAAATAGTATTCCATCCAGGATAAGCATATAGAACATACAGCAATTTAAAAAAGGAAACTCTGTAAAAAAAAAAAACGAAAAAACCCACAGCATACCCATGCAGAAGACCTCTAGGAGTAGAACTTAGAACTTATTGTGCCGCCTTCTTCGCCTGACCAATATAGCACTACAAGACCCAGAAGTAAGCAAAGAATGTTATTGTTTTAAATATATTTTTTTTATACATCAGCAATACAAAAGCTTTGAGCAAATGCCAAGGTCTGCGCAAACATTTAAAAAAATCACTTGATTCACAAATAACTATTTCTCAATAATAAAGAAGAATTCAAATATTTGAATAGGATATTTATTTTATCTTTTTATTTTAAATAACCTCAAAAATAATAATGTATGTTAAAAATAAATGAAAAATACAGCACTTCCAATACAACTGACTATATTTCTTTTATAAATACATAAAAAAATATGAATATATTGATATAACCACTATAGGCAATAAACCAGTCTATGGAAATTAAACTGTAAATGAATCTGTAAGAGCAGGTGTACACTAGGCGTCATGGACATGTAGCATGTAACAGGGGTGTGTACACATTTTATATCCATTGTACAGTGAGGGAAATAAGTATTTGAACCCTTGCTGATATTGCTTTCCGCATAGCGATTACCACGACCATTCTTTTCAGCCCTATAGTTATTTGTTTTTCTTGAAGTTTAAAATATGAAACATTCTTTTCTTTATGGCAAAGCCTCTTGTTATCCGTCTGATTGCATGACCTGTAACATTTCCTATCCCCCTATTATTTCCTCCCTGCCTTCCTTTTCTTTTCTTTTTTCCTGCTTTTCTCGTTTCAGAGATTTTCTCTTTTCTCTTTCTCAGATATTCTGCTTTCTACCACGAGATGGTGCCAATAGATGCATGGTTATGAGTGTGTTACTGGCCTTCTATGTATCAACAACAGCTACTTCCTTCAAATATGGACTTTATAAAGGACTACATATATATAATTTTTGTGTGCTTTGTGCCTTAGAAATGACAATAAAACATTGCACTATGACGTCCCATTGTTATTTATTTTTTTTTTTTTTAACTTGTAAATCAATAAATAAGAAATGTATACCTTATATACTTGAGAATAAGCTGACACCTATATAAGCTGAGGTACCTTATTTTAGAAAAAAAATTCTGGAGAAACTGAATGACTCGAGTATAAGCCTAGGGAGGGAAATGCAGCAGTTGAGGCTCAAAAACACACAGCAAATGTGCTTTTGTTAGGAGATGTTATTTATTAATTCTGCAGATTTGTAAGTTAATTACAAAGCCCCTGAACATGATATTATCGCCAAAAGTGCTGGAGATGTAGAGAAGGAATGTGGGAACATTGCAAAGAATAAAGTATTGCTATAACATATTAATTTTTTTTGCACAAAATAAGTTCAATTTAAGTCAACTTTAAAAACTTTGACTTCACTTTCTTGTAGAGATTCTTAGCTTGTAGAGCTTCTTAGCTTGTAGAGATGGTCGAATTTCTTTGACTAGCTAAAATTATGAGTTGCTTGCAAAGCCTTTGAACAGTCATCACCAAAATTACTGAAAATATAGTGAAGTGTTGTGGGAACATTTAGGAGAAAAAAAAGTTTTGCTCAAGTTCATGACGTTTTTGCATAAATTAAGTTCAAAGTTAAGTCGAAATTGTTGTTGGACTCTGGACCAATCAGTCTACTGCACACACAGGGTTTTAACTGTCATAACTGTTGTGATTTTAATAGTTGTAGGAAGCAGTGAGCAGAAAATGAAATTTTTGCCTTTTATCTGTAGACTTATTGCCAATTTTTTTTTATCCTGGTAATGTATTTTGTCAAATATTGTTCATAAATCTGTATTTGTGAGCACTTTTCCTTTGTCGAGATAATCAATCTCACATCACAGGTGTGGCATATCAAGTTGCTGATTAGACAGCATAAATACTGCACAGGTGTGCCTTAGACTGCCCATAATAAAAGGCCACTCTGAAATGTGCACAGTTTTGTTTTACTGGAGGGGGTCAGAAAACAATTAGTATCTCGTGTGGCTGCCATTTGCCTCACACAGTACAATACATCTCAGTCGAAAAGAGTTGATCAGGTTTTGATTGTGGCCTGTAGAATGTTGGTCCACTCCTCTCCGATAGCTGTGCGAAGTTGCTGAATATTGGCAGGAACTGGAACAAGTTGCCATCTATGCCGATCCAGAGCATCCCAAACATGCTCAATGGGTGACATGTGTGGTGAGTATGCTGGCCATGCAAGAACTTGAATGTTTTTAGGGTACAGATCCTTGCAATATGGGACTGTGCACTATCATGCTGGAACATGAAATGATGGTCGTGGATGAATGACCTCAGGATCTCAGCACAGTATCTCAGTGCATTCAAAATGACATCAATAAAATGCACCTGTGTTAGTTGTCCATAACATACGCCTGTCCATACCATAACCCCATGGCATGGTCGTCAGCAAACTGCTCACCCACACGATGCCACACGTCATCTGCCCTGAACAGTGAAAACCAGGAATTATCCATGAACATAATGCCTCTCCAACGTGCCAGACGCCATTGACTGTGAGAATTTTCATACTCAAATCGGTTACTACAACAAACTGCAGCCAGGTCCAGACCCCAATGAGAACAACGAGCATGCAGATGAGCTTTCCTGAAACTGTGAGGTTTCTGACAGTTTGTGCAGAAATTCTTTGGTTGTTGCAGCAGCGGTCCAGGTGGCTGGTCTCAGATGATCATGGAGGGGACATTTTGGATGTTGAGGTTACATGTTATCTGCAGTTGTGAGGCTGGTTGGATGTACTGCCAAATTTTCTAAAACGACTTTGGAGATGGCTTATGGTAGAGAAATGAACATTCATTTTACAGGCAACAGCTTTTGTAGACATTCCTGCAGTCAGCATTCCAATTGCATGCTCCCTCAAAGGTTGCAACATATGTGACATTGTGCTGTGTACATTTCAGAGTGGCCTTTTATTGTGGGCAGTCTAAAGCTGGGAACACATGTGTAGGTATGGGCCTGATCGATGGCCACTTCGAGCGCTGTGCATGTCCGTTGCTCGCGGTCTCCATGCAAAGTATTGGCTGAGCTGGAGACACAGCACTGCTGTGTCTCCAGCTCCTCTGATTTCTGACAGCAGAGTGATGACCTCATCGTGCTGCTGCAGGGAACCTCGAACGGCTCCAATAATGAGCTGTGTGTCCCCTGCTTTAGGCACACCTGTGCAATTTTCATGCTGTCTAATCAGCACCTTGATATGCCACACCTGTGAGGTGGGATACGTTAATTTAAAAATAATTTGTATGTGTCTCTTTACATACCTTGCTATTAAATAAACGTTATATATATATGTATGCCATATATAGGTTAAAGGTTATATATGTATGCCATATATAGGTTAAAGGTTATTATATTATATGACATGTATGCCAATGCTTCCCGGACAGCCCCCGATCGCATAACTGGTGACGCGAAGGGGGCGGGGGTAGGTCGCGCCATAGACCTCTATGTAAATAGAGGGGCGTCGCCTTTTTTCAGCGTAACTCTGGCTTCTCCAGTGACGCCGGATTTATGCACTGAACCTCCGGCCGGGCAGGCAATCACGGCGGAGCATGTTGTGCTTCTCCGTGATTGCCCATGGCGCGGATATAAAAAAAATGCGCCACATGTGCAACACCCAGAAGGTTAACAGACACCTTCTGTTTTAACTTTGAAGCATAACTTCATACTCAATTAAAATGCTAACTTGCAGCTGGGCTATTTTGACATTGTAAGGTTAAAATACCTGTTTAAAGGCTAAATGTATGACAAATATGTTTATTACCTCTGTCTCATTACCCAACAACCACCCTTTTTGTAATATTGCCACCAGTAGCAGCATTTTTAGCTGTTGTCATTTAGTGTAATACAAAGCTTAAAGACCATTGTGAGGGAGGGTGCGGAGGATAGAGAGAATGAATACAGCTGTATGAAACATTTGTGCTGTAACTATTTGTTTTCATTGACATTTCTGAAATATTTAAAGTTACATCAAATCTATCTGCCCCCCCACACTACATTTCTGTTTTGAGTAGCAAAAAATGTTTTTTATTTATTATTCTCATATTACTCATATACTTTAAGGATATGGCTTGTGGGAGGATCAAAGCATTAAGTGAGCTATGATGTGACTTTTGCATTTAGGATTAGAGCATTCACAGTCATGTGACCTCAGTAAGCAAATCAAAGCAGTGGGAGATATAGGCAATATGCTTAGCCTGGTAGTAGTCCTGTAGAGGAAATCTTAGCTTGCAGAGTGTGGTCACCCAGAATGGGGGGGGGGGGGGGGGGGGGGGGGGGGGGGTACTTGAAGAATCAACAGTTATTTCATTTTTACAGAAAGGTCTTAACATTAAAAGAAAACCCTGCAGACAATGTTATTGAAGCTTGTTATAACAAAACATATTTGGTATGTACGGACACTTCAAGCAGGACCGAAGGACCAGTAGAACAACTTCACTCATTTACCACAGAACACAATTTTATTTATATTGTAATGACATTCCACAACTGACATCATAAAGTGGAAATACAGAGTCTTCTCAATGTGAAAACTGCATTTTCAAGTCAACTGTTATTTCTCTAGGACAGGAACACAAAAAGACTATCTCAGTATTTTTCAACCTTTTTTTGGGCAAAGGCACACTTGTTTCATGAAAAAAATCGGAGGGCACCGGCGATACGCATAATCGTGGCGCACTTCCGGTCCCCGCCGGAAGTACATCATCAGCAGGTTCCCCGCTGGAACACAGATGCTTACCAGCAGAGCAAAAACACCACCCCTGGTCTGTGGGGACGCGTGTTGCTAAGCAACCGCATCCTCACAGAGCCGGTCCGTGTCCGCTGTATAAGTCTTATAGTATAAGAGGCAGCTAGATAGGAGGGCCGAGGGTGGGGTCAAAAACCCACGGCACACCAGGCAACATCCTGGTTGTGGTTGAAAAACACTGCTCTATCTTATAGAACTAAATGAGTGATGAGGTCTTTGATTTGCCAGATTTCCTGTGTGGATGTTTAGGAAAAATACAAAAATCTTCACTGCCAAGAAACAAACAGTTAAATTAATATAGAAAGTAAACATTAAAGTGACATTCAGGAGAGAGCTCTTTGAGCCAAAAGACGTCAACAAACTTAGAGGAGATCTGTTATTGGAGAAATAGGAGGCAGTCATTGCAACTGAAACTGCTTGTTATCTGCTGTTATGATGACCTTTTCAATATGAAGAAAAGTACTAAGCCTAATTATTTTCATGTTGTAAGTGAAATAAAGTAAAACCTGTTCTGCCTTGAAAAGGGTCTTTTCAGCCTGCCACTCTGGCATTATTTTTGCTTAATGTGCTTTTATCTCATCTAGCATCAATGAAAATGTCCCTTGATGACATTTAATGACCAGCTGCAAGGTAAGGTACTCCAGTTTTCTATGGCAAGAGGATGTACCGTAGATTGGCTCCTCTCATGGAGGGGATTGTTCATTTTCCTGCCACTGTTAAAGTCCACTAAATATTGTTTTCATCAACAACTGTTAGACATGTGTATGAGACTTCAGATGGGAAGGCTGAAAATCTATACAAAAGTTAGGGTTTACATGATCAAGTATGAGTGCTACCCCAGGTTGCACTCTAAGTAAAAACAAAATATTTAAACTAAAAAATAATTTACATTCTCATTAGCTACAGAATGAGAACAAAATATTGCCCCACTGGCATACCAGTATTGCAGCAGATTTGAGTATACACACACTTCCACTCAACATCTATACAGCCTCTTGCCAAGAATAACTTGCTCTGTAGTAAGCTCAGGGACATAGAAATTAAATATAGAATCTCGTATTCCAGCTCCAGGAGAGAACAGCCATGAGTAAATATTAGCTCAGAGAATTCACTGTGATTACAGGTTGCTGTAACTTATAATTCAAAAATGTAGTAAGCGTGTCAATGATTACAGAAACTATGTATATACATAGCTTAATATGTAGCTATGGCACAAGACCATTTTCCATTTTTCACAATATGTACAGGGTTCAAAGCATTTACAGAATACTTCCAACAAATATGGGAAACTTACTGTATTTTCCGGCGCATAAGACAACTTTTAAACACAGGAAAATGTGTGCAAAAGTCTGGGTCGTCTTATACGCCGGGTGTCACCTTGGAAGGAAGGGGGCACTCCTATCTCTGGCCAACCATGTAGGGGAGCCCGTAGGTCTGCTCCCCGGATCCGTGCTCCCCACAATGCGCGCTGGATGACAGGAGCCAGGGGGAGAGGTTTTCAGCATCCCCCTCGCCCCCCTCCTTCTGAGCAAGTGTGCTCACTAGCGACATTGTGGCTGAAATAAGTATTGCAGGGAGATTGAGATTAAAGCAATTTTATTGTCAAATGTATACAATTTATGTCCCATGGATAACCGCAGGGAAACATTAATAACTGTGAAAGGTTGAAGATGTC
Source organism: Ptychadena robeensis (assembly GCA_036250615.1). Lineage (NCBI taxonomy): Eukaryota > Metazoa > Chordata > Amphibia > Anura > Ptychadenidae > Ptychadena > Ptychadena robeensis. Next base: position 67,421,176 of record CM070037.1, read on the forward strand.
AAATGTCAAATTGGGAATGTAAATTTACAAATCCCAAAAAAAAAACCATTGGACTTCTAAGGGTTTTGGAGATCTGTGGGTTGAAAGTCAGAGTAGATATAAAAAAGTTTTATTTGATGTGCGTTATTTGATGTGCATTGGAATGTCTGCTGCCTGGCCTAGCCCAGATCCTATGGTTTCAATGCATAAAGCAAACATGCCTGGACCAGAATCAAAGTCATCTGAGACTTACTGCATATTATCTCTGGGTCAGTGTCACAAAAAGCAGTTGAAAGGACCACTGTTTTCATCATGTGACCCCAGCTAAACTAATCAAAAGAGGTATCGAATTTTACCTGTAATTCTAGAAAATAGTAGCTCTATATTCTGGTTTGTTAAGATGCTGTCAATGACCTTGGATAACCAGGAAAAGTTGGTGAGAGAACCAAATTCATGCGGAGATGGCTAAAAAGGCTGCACATGAAAATGCCACCATCTATTTTTTACAGCAACAGTAGTGTCATCCAACTAAGTTTGGAAACTAAGTAGCCAGTCTGCTTAGTATACAGTTTAGAGACAGAAGCAATGTCTAAGTTGTTATTTTTAGTCAATCTTTAAGATTATTTAGTCTACCTCACTAGTAAAGTAACTAGTAAAGTAACTAGTAAAGTTTATTTACTGAAAAGCAGCAGCATAAACTTATGTATGATTTTGTGAAGAATTATTATTCAATAAAATGTGATCCTACAGCAGCAAATCTGCCTATAGATCAAAACAACCAAGTTAAAAAGTAATACTAAAAACCTTAAAGATAAAATTTGGCAACATAGTTTGTAATCCCAATATTCATTATATGTACTTAACATCAACATGTACTAAGGACAAAGCTATGGAATGGACTAACACACCTAGTTATTACAGGTTGCCTACATATAACTGCTGAATGGTGGAAAGATACAACTCCTGTTATCCAGAACAATGAGAAAGAGCTGGAGGAAATGTCACTATTACAAGTCTCTTCTATTTAGGCTATAAATGCTTATTTCCAGTTTCAACTTCAATAAAAAATGTAAAAACCGCTATCACATTTTTTTATAGTAAAGTACCTAGAGATGAAAATATTTTAAAGCTACAATATTTATTTTGTTAACAGAAATAGGATTTTGATAACAGAATTTATGTAACAAGAAACATTAAACAAAGAGCTGAAATTCTGCCATTTGTGAATGTCCTCTTCATCAGGGTTCACCTAAAGTGCTGATAGCCATAGTACCATAACAAATCCTGTACATCTTATTCAACAGAAGACAAAGCCAACTATTAGATCAGTCTTAGCTTTAGAATTCCTTTGTAAGCCTAAAGACGCAGGTTAATGTTTGTTTACTGAGGGCATTAATACGATGAAAAGTTCATTGTGTTACTAACATATGTAGTCAATCCATTGGAGACATAAACGAAAGTCATTTTCAAACAGAGAAAATGTAAGGAGTTACCAAATACATAACTCCCGCCAATTCCAGTCACTTCCAGTTCTATTGCTGCTGGCTTTTCCATTGCAGAATATTCCTATTGTCTGCCACATTGGAAAGGCAATGTTAAAGATTTATGGGTATCCTTTGTATAGAATTTGGCTTCCAAGTATTTGCTGCACAAAGTCTTTGTGAAGAAACACTGCCATGTATCTTGTAGAGGGGACTTCTTGCCTTCAGAATTCTGACACAATCCAGGACTATAATCCAATAATGACCATAAAGCAATGAAACCATTCTAATCAATCCAGAAAGATCTTCAAATCTTTGACTCACACATCATATACCTCTTTGTCAATGTCTAGTGCATAATTTATTTTGCCCTGTAGCTGGTCAATGGAGGCTCTCTTCAGTACATTCCAACCTTTGTTAGAGCTGCTTTGGGACATTTTACGAATTAACACTGGAGTTTCGCAAATAGAAACTCGTTTGCTGATGATCTTTTCATCTAACAAGTCAGCTTTTTGAGAGTGTTGTTCCTCCTTTTCGTCCACTTTGGGTTCATTGTTTATAAAAGCATCCACAATTGTCTTAAGCTTTTCCTTTTTCAAATCTTTACGCTCTTCAACTCTGCCAGGGGGCGAGAAAAAAAAATGTAAGCAAAACCCAACCCTCTGTATCTTTCATTATAATGCAGTCAGACTGCAGTAATACATTTGCTGGTTTTCAAAAGTTGCTTGGTGAAGCACTTCAACCCAGCAGCCTAGGACTCTAGTATTACAACACAGCGCTGAACCCAGCTCTACTGAAGAGCAGTGTGCAGAAGGAGGTGAGCGCTCTCCCAATTAGTGGTATTTCTCTTCACTTCTGTACTTACCCCACAGATTAAACTAAATAAAAAGTAAATAAAGAGATCATTCCACTGGGGACATAGACATAAACAAAAACCTCATAAGAAGTTCTTATCTTTGCCTTATCTACTAAAATACTGTTTCTGTTTTCTGCTTAAGATATTATCTTTACATTGTATCTCCCTTTTGTGATCACTGCACAAAAAAAACATAATTCCATATTACCAAGGGTGCTCATAAGCAGTACACTGGTATGCAAATTGGTCAAAACTAGCTCTGCGTACCTTTGCTATCCTTCCTTAGTGCCTCTGTGGACTACAGAGCTTCCTCCCACCCTCCCAGTGCTTGTGTTGTGCTCTGACGGCAAGTGCTCTCTAGTGACATCCAGTGGCTGAAGCTGATATTGCAGCTAGAGTTGAGATTACAGCTCCACACAATTTTACTATCATTTAAACACTACTGTAAAATGGTTAGTTTTATTGCCAAAATTCTTTGGCAATTTGTATGGTTTTTATTGTTAAACATATTAAATTTATGTCACTTGGAAAACCGCAGGGAAGCTTTAATAACTATAAAAGGTTGCAGTAAGGGGTGTCAAATTGGGAATGTAAATTACTAATTCAAAAAAAGATTGGACTTGATATGATATATATATACTGAGATCTGGGGGTTCAAACAGTGTTGTACTGTGAGAGTTACATTTGACCCAATGCCAGCTGTTGTACTGTGGATGGAGACAGCAAATGAGAGGCTCAATCAGAAACAGGGAGGTCTATCTGCAGCAGAATCTACCATGCAGGAAGCTGACGCAAAGGACAGTGATGGAGACAGTGAGGTAGACCACCCTACATATGGGGTGAATACCAAACACCATCTCCTGGTACTTATCCGAGTAGCTCACTAAAAACATTATGTGCACCCCTGCATATAACCTATCTTGTAGAATATGTAAATTAAATTCTTACCTAAGGTACCAAGAGTCACCAAGACCATACTCTTTCCCACAGATTCCCAGCTGAGGCCAGAGAACTTTTGGCATTTTCCGTTCCAGCATGATAGTGGTGGCTACAACCTGTAAACATAAAAACATAGGATATTTATATATGTTTAAGTAGGGCCTTAATGTCTTTTAATTGGGTCTTTTAATTCTTCCCAAACTCAGTTTTGTGGAATTACAACAGCGACCTAGCACAGCAAAACTGTGGTAGGACATACACTATTCCTTTATTTCATAAAAATATAGTCTATATTGTTTTAAACCTACATAAAATATTAGCGTTTACATGTAAGGATTGCGAAAGTGTGAAGATTTAGGTTAGGTATAGACTTTAGAAAGTACAGCTACTATACATACAGTAGATCCATAGATAATAGGACTTGGATGGAATGAGATAAAGAATATTCTCTTGCTTGATCCTTAGGGGCATGTGTAAACTGACATAGAGTAGATGCCAAGTTCTGATGTGACCTTAATATATTACCTAGGGGAAGAATTATTTAAAAAATGTGTAAGTACACAATAATGAAAAAAGTTAAGAGCTATGGGTTAAATTTAGTCAGTTGGCTCTGCACATTTCTTTGCTTTACTTTCTTGAAACTTTAACTCAGTTACCTGAAAAAGGGTCACTTCTATGTTTGATGCACTTTTTATGTGTTGCTGTTTGTTTAAAGATTCACTTTCAGGGACAGAGTAATGTCTCTATACAAGAAGAGCATTTATGCATATTTTCTATTGCAGACTCCATACGTTTCTTAAACACCTGCCTACAGGCCCTGTCACATGGCAGGTTTATCCTCAGACCCGGAGGTCACTTTAAAACACAGTGGCAAAAGAGGAATCAGAGAACAGAACCATGGTGAACTGTTGGATCTAGGGCATCATAAGACGTCCAAGTGGGTCAAGTACTGAAGAGGCTGATAGAGAGCTTTAGTTCCAACTAGAAGGAAGGTACGAGACAAAAGCCACCTGAGGGGTGATTATTAATGCTCTTCTATTGCATGAAATGTACATTTGTTTTCAATAGTCTTTTGATTTTTTTTAACACAGATTAAAGCTGATTTAGTTATGGATAAAATACCAGAGCTCCATCTTTTGGTTAGAGGGAAGTTTCCAGAATGTAAATTCTCTTGATAATAAGAAATTGAAAGCTTGACGCCACTTATTCCTACATTTATTAATAATACTTCAAAATGACAGGTTATCTGTATAATAGAGTCTCTGAAAGTGAAGGTTATGTTTGACCTTTATATGATAAGCCAAGATTGATCAAGAAGGTTAGTTGCCGTGATTTATTTCAGTAAGTTGGTACCACCACTGACCACTACTTTTGCTCCAAATCCAAGTCCAAATCTCAAAGTTTGTTAAATGTTTGGTTTAACTATTGTGAATTACCTGAGCCCTCCAAAGTTCATCTCCTTCATGGGCCACCCGCCAGTGAGTATCTCCCATCATGGCAATCAGCAGATTAAGCATCAGAAGGGCTGCGATTATTGCAAAAGCTGAGTACATCAGGCTAAACATAAAGGGCAGTTCCACCTCATAGTTAGCAGGGCCATCAATAATAGTGAGAAACAGTTCAAAAGTGCTGAATATGGACATTGGATATGTCATAAACTGCCCCAGGTCCCCTGGATCTTGTGTTTCAAATATAATAAAGAATGCTGCAATAAAGAAAAAAAATTGACCATGAATTATTATAAATTATTATTATTTTATTAATAATAATAGTTATTAGAAATGAATAAACAATTGAATAAAAAGTATAAAACAGGTGTAAAACAAGCAATGTATTATTTTATTCACAAGGGTGTACCAGTCCAATCAGCCTCTCCCCTCTACAGTGAATATCTAATCTAGAAGATGGGTTGATTCTTTACGATCGTCTCCCGATTCGATAGGATCATGCGAACATTTAATTGATGATCGATCGCAAAGTGAATAAAGTACACACCACCTTGCTTAATAGATTTATCACCAATCTCTTCCCAGAAACTTTAGCAGGCTCCCCAAAAAGTTTGACTCCTTGAATTCATTTGAATGGAAATGATGTCAGGGTGGGTGTATCTGAAGTGCTTTTATATTATTGCCTGGAACAGGAAGGGATCGAAGGTCATCAACGATACATCTATTACCAAGCGATCAACCAAAAATCCCATCATTATCGATCTCTTCTTCGATATCAATAAAAACAAGATATGTCATCCTTAAGCTGGTCATACACGTCTCCATTTTCTATTTAATCAACTTAAATAACAATCTTCTTAAAATGATTTTTTGAAAAGGATATTATGATCAAATTGATTCTTTTCCATAGCCCTGTGTACACATGCTCCATAGTACCAACGGATACAACTCCATCGAAGTGCCTAGAAAACCCATCAGATACTTGAATGATCGACTGAAATTTACTGCCGATCACTGTTTGGTTTGATTTGCATCTTTTTTGGTTGATTCAGCTAAAAAAGAATCGAAGGTGGAAGGTGGGATTGGGTGTGAGCAGGGCCAAATGTATGTTTAGTATTTAATAATAATAACAACAACAATTTAATTTTCCCACCTGCTCCAAATCCAAGGATAACAACTGCCATAAGCCAGCAGAATCTCAGCAGATCTCCGAATATCATCTACAGGAAAAAGTAGAATTTGTAAGAAAAAAAATTTGAATACAGACACACAGAAGTCTTTAAGCAGGATCACAAATTTGAGATCCTCTTGTGTTATACATTTAACTGTCATAGCAGTATTGCCCACAGACCTTCTGCTAAAGTCCCTTCACTCTGAATTTGACCCTTAATGCCCAATTCATTCCCTTTCTCTGGGGAAAATTTTTAGTTAACATGCATTCATGTGATCTGATGTCACTAACAAGTACAGCACATCAAAATGGACTATCTCACAAATCTACACTTGGACAGATTCCTGATGTTCTTTTAGAAGGGGCCTTTCCTTCCAAACAATAACCACGTTCCATTTCATCCTCTCTGAAAACTAAAGATGTTAACTGAATGGCGATAACAAATTTTTGTTTTTGGTATGCTAGGCTCAATTTAACTTTTTGTTGAAAACACCAGGAAAATTATGCTCTGGTAAATGAGACAAACTGTACATCACTTTTTATTATGAAAAGGTTAGGTAAGGGGTGTTTGGGAGGTTCAGAACACATTATGGGCATTTTCATTATTTCTTATGGGAAACAATTAAGTTTATAAGTCAAGGGTCCACTGTATATATATAAAATTTCCCTTTATACTTTAAAGGCAGTGATGTTAAGGCACAATAACAGTAATATATTATTTTCTAATGACTGTAATTGTTACTATTATTGTTAAAGCAACAGCGTAGTTACCTGGAAATTTAAATATACAAGTGAATTAATTCATTCTCTTCCCATTTCAACCCCCTAGTGATGTGCTGGCTATGTAAGCAGTTCTCCTGCTGCCTATCCTTGTTTACGACACACTTTGAGGCCAATTCATAAACTTTAGTATAATGAGAGCAAAATCATGGTGATTGTCATATACTCAGTGTGGTACCTGGTATGTGTATGTAGAGCCAAAGTTATTTTTACAACATTGAAGTTATTTTATCTATAACTGTAATAAAACAATGTGCTGGTGGAGATGCCCTGTAGATAACTGTTTCATTATAACATTTGATTACCTTATGTTTTCAACCAGACAAACAAGTAAATTCTGCAGAGGTAGGCTTGTATGTGGATGAAAATAATTCGATTATATGCTGCCTAAGGCTAGGTTTCCACGACGTTATGGGCTGCTCTGATGCCCCCTGCAGTACTCGCATACCTTGACATGGATGTCAAAGCAGCCCCTCCATATTCATGCCTACCGCTCCGCCTGTTTCCATGATGTTGAGCGAGTCCGACAGCCAGAGGTTGACATAGGCTGAAAGCCGTGGAAACAGACTGTGTGGTAAGCATGTATATGGATGGGCTGCGCCAACATCCTAGTCAAGGCATGCAATTAACACAACCATAATGCTGTGGAAACCTAGCCTTAGTCGTAGTTGTGATGGAGTTTGTAAAGCAGCACCAGGGGTGCTCTAGGGACAATGCTTCTCTGACTTTACTGGCAGAATCAATGTGGTTGTACATTTTTGCAAGAGAGACTAATGGAAAGTGGTAAGTATGGATATACACAATTAAGTGCTGCAGTGCATATTTTTTTTTAATGTACAGCCAACGTTTTATGGAAGTCATTTTATTTTTTGTTGTTTGTGTTCCCTTGACAAGAATTTCCATTTCATTCCTGTCTCCTGTTTAGCAGTTATTTTGCCATATTCTATAGAATAGGTTTAACTATGTAGGTAGCGATGTTGAGTTTGTAATTTGTCAAAAAGTACCCTTCATGGGATATACCTGAACAATGGTTTCATGATAGGCCATGTAGTGTATATGATTTGGTAATCATTAAATTTTTCTCACAAGCAAACCTACTAGAACCTGACACTGGGAGAGACCTAAAGCTAGCCATACACATGTCGGATTCCATGTCCAATCGATTCATCATCCATCGATTCCGGCGATTCTGCCGGCAATCGCGGTGTGATCAATCGGACAATTAAGAGTATCCATCGCCAGCATACCACCTTGTCAACGGGATTCCGCGGACCGATTCCAGTCCGACTTCCACCTTTCCACTACCGATTCCACCTCACAAATGGCAACTCCCCCTGATCTGTGCAGAATCGGATCAAAAAGACCAACATGTTGGTTCTCCTCTGACGATCGATTCTGGGCCCCCGAACGATCGGACGTGATCGGACGGACAAGTTGGGCTCTGCACAATTCCGGCATCACGATCGATTCACGTGAACGCCGGCCCGAATCGATCGGCGTCCCGGAATCCGCCGAATCCGACCCTATGTATGGGGGCCTTAAGTACTATATTAAATACAGAATTTGACCTAAGGATCAATATTCATATTTAAAAAAATTGTCACACTGTGTGTTGCTGTCCTTTTCGCATTATTATGGTGCGTTTTAGCCCTTTTTAAAACACTCTGCCGCAACCATTTTATTTGCACATTTTTCAAACATAAGCGCACATCAAAATGCATAGAAAAGCCTTCCAGTTCGTCAAGGTTTGAAAAATAAAGAAGGGAGAAATATTAGTGGGTCATTATATTTAAATGTGTGTCAAAAAGACACATAACGTTTTTGGTTTAATTGCTAACATTTTAACATTTTCAGGTAGGCAAATTAAAATTATTAGTGAAGTTATGTGGCAGCTTTGACCTGCAAATTTGGAGTATTTGGAAAGCCTGATTAGCAAAATGTAATTGCATAAATGCTGAAGTTCGTCACTAGCATTAACACTAAATTTCTGTACATTTGATTAAATTTTTAAAAAGTTTAAACCATTTAAGCAATTTTACAGGTGATTTGCCAAAAGTTTTAAAATCGCCCAAAAGTTTCTGTCTTTCAGTAATTTAACTTAAAAGGTGAATCTAATTTATAAAATGGACTGATTGCATGCAAGATATTTCAAGCCTTTATTTGTTATAATTTTGATGACTATGGCTTACATACTATGAAAACCCCAAAATCTCAGAAAATTTTAATATTACTGTACATGAAATCAATAAAACAAAGATTTTTATTTAAAAGCTGTCAGGAAAATATAATCATGCATATGTACTCAGTACTCGGTTTGGGCACCTTTTGTATCCATGACTACCTCAATGCGGCATGGCATGGAGGCTATCAGCCTGTGGCACTGCTGAGGTGTTATGGAAGACCAGGATACTCCAATAGCTCTTCTACATTGTTTGGTCTCATGTCTCTCAACTTTCTCTTGGCAATGCCCTATAGATTCTCTATGGGGTTCAGGTAAAAAAAGTTTGCTGGCAAGTCAGACACAGTAATCCCATGATCATTGAACCAGGTTTTGATACTTTTGTCAGTGTAGGCAGATGCCAAGTCCTGCTGGAAAATGAAGTCAGCATCTCCATTAAAGCTCTGTGTCTGCGGAATGAAGCACAAAGTCCTTTAAAATCTCCTGGTAGATGTTGACTCTGGACTTAATGAAGCACAGTGGACCAACACCAGCAGATGACCTGGTTTCCCAAATCAGCACAGACTTCAAGCATCTTGGATTGTGTCCTCTCCATTTTTCCCCCAGACTCTGGCTCCTTGGTTTCCAAATGAGATGCAAACTTTGCTCTCTTCAGAAAAGAGGACTTTGGACCACTAAGCAACAGTTTTTTTTTCTGTAGCCCAGGTTAGACATTGTTAATTGTTGAGCAGTTTGGCAAGAGGAATAGGACATTCAGAGTCAATGTCTAGGATCTGTGTGTGGTAGCTCTTGATACACTATCTCCAGCCTCAGTCCACTCCTTGTTAAAGTCCACCTCACTTTTAAATGGCCTTTTCTTGACAATCCTCTCCGAGCTGCCGTCATCCCTGCTGCTTGTGCACCTTTTCCTTCCACAATTTTACCTTCCACATTAAAGGCTCAATAGCTGATTAGTGTCTGACATTTCGAGCCTAAAATATTGAACCTTTTCACAATATTCAAATTTTCTAAGATTCTGCGGGTTTCATAAGCCATAATAATCAAAATTATTACAAATACATGAAATACATGAAATATCTTGCATGCAACCAGTCTTTTCATATATTAGTTTTACCTTTTAAGTTGAATTACTGAAATACGGGAACTTTTGCACAATATATATATATTTTTCGCAAATCACCTGTATAAGGGTGTCACCACTTTCTATGCTAAAAGCGTGGCACATTGAGGTAGTAGACAACAGATTTGTTGGCTGAAACAGTCAAGGAAACAATGTTAAATAGTAACCTAAAAAACTGATTAGTTAGTTAGCTAACGGCAGACATAATAATATCTGTATTTGTTTTTCATTTATTGCAAAATCTGCTTTGTAAATTAAAAGAGTGACAACTATTCTTAATGTACCTTCTGGATCATGATGGTGAAAGGCCCTAGCATCTGAAAGCCTCGGGTAAAATATAAGAGGTAACACCAGCCAAGTACTAATCCCACTGACATAGGGACAACTTCCCCATCACTATTAGACACCCTCATGACCAAAACTGCCATCACCATACAGGCAAAAATTATTCTGAAAAAAAACATAGAAGACAATATAAGTATCAGGAAGCAGAAATTAAAGGCAAATACACACATTGTAAAAAGCTAAATCATACAATAACCTACAAAGTTTAGCAGCAGGAATATAGCATCCCTACACATAAACAATTTGCTTAAACTAGCAACATTTCAGTAAGCACACTTTTTGAGTGTAAAGCAGGTTTCTCTAAATTCATGATTAACCTCCCTAGGGCCTCAGCCCATAACACAGTACTCAGCTTGAATTTCCTACCCTCCCCTCTACACATTGCCGGCATCATCTATGATGTGATGCTGGGAAACCGACGCCCCCCCCCCATTAATATGGAGGTCTAGGCACGGCCCCCCTGCCTCTTCGGCATCACTGATGACGCAGAAGTGGCAGTGCCGGAATCGCCCCAGCTTTCAGGAGCACAGGTAAGTTTTGATGATCCTGGTTCAGGCTGAGTTTGTTTTTGCAAAAAAACACTGAATGAACTGGGTTTGTCTTAAATGCTAGGGAGGTTAAAGGTCCCCATACACCTTATAATCTTACCATTCAATTTATGTACAATTAACATTTCTTAAACCTAAACCATGTAGTTTGAGGACCTTTCTAATCCTTCCAATCATTATACATTCTATCAGGAAGGCTGCTATACTACATAGTTGTTGGTAGATCTAAAGGAAATGGTATGGAGTGATCTAAAGTATATGGGGGGCTTAAGTTAGGATTTGCTAACTTTTTAGAGTTTAATGTCCTTTTTGTTCATGAACATAAAAATAAAGATACCGTATGTTTTCATTTGGAAATGCAGAAGGGACCTGACAGTATTTGTTAAACTAAAATATTATCATAAACCAACATAGATATATTTAGCCAAAATCTAATAATGCTCATAACAGACCAGAATTTTTTATTGCTTATTTGTCAACCCAACTTTTACTTAGGTATTCAAAATCCCAGAATGCTTGATAAGGAGATTTGTAAAGATTCGTACATAATAATATGAAACGGCCCACCAAGGACAGTCTGTCCAAAATATCTGGTAGCTCCAACCCTTAGGAGATCAGGAATCTAATAGAAATAAAAATGAAGACAATCAAAAAATCATACAAAGATATAGGCACATAAAAAGGCAAAGCAAGCTCTTATATATGTGACAGTCAGATGTTCAGTTGATTATCTTTTGTGTTATGGAGTTTCTTTAATTCATAGTACAACCCTTGAACATTATGACTTGCCAATACCTACCAAAAGAAGTAAGATAACTACTGCTCCAATCACACTGATCAGCTCCCCAAACAAACGAAGATAATCTTGATAACTGTCATAAGCCTCCTGTTGGGTTCCACCAAAAAAATAAAGAAAAAAAAACAGTCAGAGCTAACCAATGATGAAGTGCCCACAACTCATAATTTAAGTGGCTACTCACACTGAGAGTCTGTTGCACCATGATGACAGAATGTCGTGAATCATTGGACTCCGAAATGTGCTTAAGAGGCCTGTATGTGCAACATACGGTTACACAAACCATATACATGAAGTAAATTGCTGCTAACAACCAGAAATATGGTCGACCACAACTCTGCCATTTCAGACAGACCAGCTCTTTCACAGGAGTCGTCTCTAGGATGCGCCGAGCCTATAAAGGTACATTTAAAGCAAGGAAAATAAGCAATGGTTTCATTCTTTAAGAACTGAAATTGAATTATAGGTCAATCTCACTTTGTACCATGTTCCTATCAGTCCTTTCTCCTCCCTGGCTCAATGTTATTGTCATTTTTTAAATTATATTTTTAGTCTATATATTTACTTAATCAGATATCTTCTCTCATTTACAGTATATGCTCTATAGGGTCCTCTTCTTGTCTACCAATGGCGGATCTTCTATAATAACAACAGCATCATTGAAGTTATGACTTTATGATCATCCCATGCTCTGCAATATGTTAGGATAAAGTGACACAGAATAGGGGGGAAGGGCATAAGGCTAGTCATCATTCAATGCCGTAGAAGACCAGACCTTGGTCAACAGTGTCTGCGTGGTATATTTTCTTTTTGAAGCATTTTTGGTATACATTTAAGGAATACGTAAAAGTAAAAAAAATAAGAAAACAAAAATGTGATTTTTGGTTCACTGAAAAATAAAAACATAATACTGCCTACCTTTAGTTTATACATGTGCTACCTGGTCTATACTACGGAAGAGATTGAACCTCTCTAAGCCATGCCATTGCATGGAGCACTTTGCACTCAATTCTTGTTTGATCTGACATCTTACCAATAAACAGGAAGTGGCATAGGGAGGTGATGTCCTACCCCATTCCCATAATATTAAAAACTGGAAGGCTTGGCTTACATACCTCTCTCTTTTTAGAAGACACTACAAGCTCCAGGACAGATTGCTCCTCATCATGAGAATCGATGCCTGACAGATCATACAGAACAGAATTTATAGGACCAAAGGACCACTGAATCTGCTTCCGTTTCTTTAGCAAGTGCTGAAACATCTGAAAGATCAAGTTAGAAATGTTGTTATTTTTTATTTAAAATCAACGGTACCTATATACAGGCTAAAACCAAAGGGTTGAACAAATATGCCTTGGCTTTTAACAATTCAAATGCCTTATAATATCACACAATTTATAGAGGCCTTAAAGGTTAAATCTGACAAAAGCAGTATTTTTAATTATAGATAGTGATGGCCGAACATCGGCCAGGTCTGTCTGCGAACGGGCGGATCGGACTTTAAAAGAAGTCCGTCGTCCGTCGGCCCCACTTGTGGCCCTCCATATCAACTCAGTTGCCCACCACTGTTCTAGGATAAGAACGCTGTTCCTTCACAAAATGTAGTCAGTGAGTGAAAAAACAGGAAATGTATTACTAACAGAATAGTTTTTTGAAAATGAAAACCTTAACAAACCTAATAAAGCCATCACATTAAAGGAATCTAATGCTGAAATATCTCACAATTCAGATGAAGCAGTAAAGGATACTTGAAGAGAATAGAAGAGAAAATGGTAAATGATTGCTGTAGACTTCAAATTCACAGTGCACATTAAAAAAACCAAAGTTGACTCACTTCAATGTTTCCTTCAGATGCCGATAATTTGAAAGGGGTGAGGCCCATATAATTAGGAATCATCTGCAGATCCAAATCATTTATTTTATCGTCATAGGAGAGAATAAGGTCATACATCATACAGGAAATGACCTGGTTGGGCTGTAGGGTAAGGATGTGAAGAACTGTGTTTCCTACAAAAAATAAAATGGTCAGAATCAGAAAGTGTCCTCCATCTTTTGTAAATTTGTACAATGTGTGCAGACATTCACTTGCAGTTCCTACTTCCATACACCCAGGTGGGTAACATATACCTACGCTTTACTTCCAGTTCCTCACTTTCAGAGCAAGTCTTAGCAATTATAGAGGATACGGCTGTATTTGTATTAATATTGGAAGCAGAGGCATGGAAATCACAACCGCTAATAAAAAAACTAACGCCCCCATACACACTTAGATTTCCACCTGATTTTTCGGTTGATTAACTGCAGCGAAATTGGGTGCAAACCAAAGCTTAAACGTTTAATTTAGCCAGAAATTGGCCATTACGAACATGTCCATAATTCTTTGTAAGCAGGCACACAAAGGGTGCCCGGACAATTTTCAGGCACGACCGGCCACGTGTGATGACATTATCACACTCGGTCGATCTGCCAGGCGATCAGCAGCTTTTCTAAATGTGTGTGGGGTGCTTAAGCATTTAAAAAATATCTCCGAGAACAAGTTTTATATGTAATAATTAAACAAATTATTACACATAAAAATTTAATGAGTAAAGTGGTATCCAGGAACATGCTTGTACAGATGTCACCTGGGGTTAATGGACAAAAGCTGCAGGTGATATCTGTAAGGGCACCTGCAGCTTTTTTTGATCAACATATATTAATCAACATTAGCCCCAGGTGAACTAGACTGATATGTGCAGTAGGGTGGGAACTTTTAACGCTACTGAGCATGCCTAAAATGTTCTTAAGGGCACGTTCATTCACATTCAGAAACATGAAGAGCAGAGCTTAACATTGTAGAGCTGCACATCGCAGAATAAATTACAGCGGTGGACATTATTTGTAAGTATTCTATTTAAACATTGTATTTTGTGCATTATTTTAACAACTTTTTGTTTTTTTCTGACATTTGTTAATCCTTTAGGATGTTGTTTATGCTATTTAAGCTGGGAGACTCATTAAGTTGCAGTGTGTATTTTAAATATGTTTAGTTGTTACATATAAACTTGTTTTTGGGGTTAATTTTTTTTTTTTTTATCATTACACATAAACGTTTTTTGATTAGAGTTGTGTTTTGTCCCATTGGGAATGAGTAAAGGGTCCAAGAGACCTCTTTTTCTCATTCCATTGGGTGGAGGACAGGGATTCAATATATTTTTTTTACTTTATTAACTATAATAGGTCTTAGGTTGAATTTTCAAAATAATTTTGGTGAATGAATTTTGGCTTTCATCTCAAGTCGTTTAGTGATCTTACAGGGTGAATTAAATATTGTCATATGTGACTTGAACTAACACAAACCTTTCTCCCAAGCTGACCATAAATGTAAAAATCTTGCCTTTTCATGCCAAAAGGCAAACGTGATGCAAGTGTATCAGAGGAATATGTTCCATGGTGCCACTTATTTTATTATCTTTTTGTAACATGTTTGCATATAATAATCATGAACCACTGTACAATAAATAAGGGCAATTTATAATAACACTTCTGCTTACCATAGGAGTCCTGTGCTCGAATGCTGGCTCCATTCTCAATAAGCAAGCGTACTATGGGCTCATTGCCAACGCAAGCAGCAAACGACAACACATGTTCACCTAAAGAGAGAAAATGGTCAATTGAGAAAATCCGAAATCCTCTTAAGAGGGTAAAATACTTGAAATGTGAACTAAAGCTACAGAATGCAGATACATGGCTGCTTAGACTACTAGGAGCATTTTGTGTGGAAACTAAGTGACATGGAACCATCCACAACCATGCCAAATGGTATCTCCACTGCATCATGGTATGAATGAGATGGAATGTATTTTGCTCTGGTATGAAAAAATGGAAAAAGGTGTGACCTCTCAGCAGATGGACATCCCTGCACTTAATATGTGAATGCATATAAATGCAATAATCCGAAATTTCATGTAACAATTTTTTTAAATATAATCAAGAAAGCAAATGTTATTTAATGAATGTCAGAGTTCAACTTTATAATATAAATGTAGTTCTATTTTTTAAAATTATACTATAGGGCAAATGTTATATTTGAACTTTTAGGCTTCTTAAATTACTAAAAGGTTTAACACAGGTCAATACTTCATATAGCTGTGTAATATTTTAATAGGTATGCATTATAAATACTTACCAAAGTAGAAAAGGTTATGTGAGCTGTAGGAGAAGAAGGTTCCGATGGCACGAGGAGAACACACATCTGCTCCCTTTTGAATCAGCAACTCTACCAAGTTAATGTTTTGATTGACAGCTGCAATGTGCAAGGCAGTTTGTCCTACAAACACATGATATTGTGGTGAAGTTTGCATAGTAAAACAAACAGATCTGAGGCTTTAAAGAAAATACAGATGTTGCCAACATTCTATACTTTCTATACATATAAGTTGGTGATTCAATATGACCTACACCTAAAGTAGGTTAGAAGAGTTTGTTCCAAGCCTGAAGTTAAATGTGTGCAACATGGCTCAATTAGGGTTTAAGGGCATTTTGACACTAACTGCGCTGCAATTCAGTTGCGTTTTCTGCAGCTAACCACATCCATTACCAGCATAAAAAAGAATTTTGCAATGCATTTCGCTTGCGTGCTTGCACTGAGCCTGCATAAATGTGGGCTGCAGGGCATCTTTGGCAATGGGTGGCCTACTTGTAAGTCTCAATTGGATTGTTATATATTCTGACCCTGAAAGAAAATCTGTGGCAAACATGGAAAACATTACTGCCAACTTTGTTTTTAAACATATAGGCTCTGGGGCTGGAATGCCAAACTCTGCCTTCAGTACATGACAACTGACTGGCCTACAAACAGTAAGTAAAAGTAGTCCCCATATTTCTGAAATTGGATGACCACCTTATCTGCACTAAATCTCCAATACTGAATTATGACTCTTGCACAATGATCATACTAAATTAACTGTGTAAAGCCACATCTCAATGGATGTTAAATTTGACTAAAGATAGGCATACACGGTTCAATTTTAGCAGGATCGATCTTCGATTCAATTTAAGATCTTGATCTTTTCATCAGACACCGAATCGGACATCAAATACAAAGTAGTACCACATGGAAGGTTCAGTCGTAATACGACCAAAATCTTAGTTCCGATCAAAAAACCCAGGAAAGAGTCATATATATCATATTTTCGGACCATAAGAAGCACTTTTTCACCCCATAAATTGGAGGAAAAAGTGCCTGCGCCTTATGGTCCGAATGCGCGACCCCCCACGGCCACTCAGCTGCAGGGGGTTGCGCCTTGGCTTCCCGTCACAGAGATTAGCCGGGGAGCTGGAGGAGCTGTCAGTTGAGCGATGCTAGCCGATGTCCGGCTCTCCCATATGTACTGCCTATGCCAGCAGAGCTCAGAGCCCTGCTGGCATAAGCAATGAAGAGAGGCATAGATGAACTGCCATCTATCCCTCTCTCCCTCCTTAGAAACTGCAATTACTCTGCAGCTCCCACGGACACAGTAACAGCCAGCAGGAGAAGAGAGCAGAGGAGAGGAGAGATAGACCGGCCCCCCTCCTCCCGATCAGTGTGGAGAATGACGTTTTACTGAGATTGTACTGGCTGAATTGAATATTACATTCATTGAATTAACCCAATTGATGTGAAAACTTATTAAATATTTTTTTCTGGTTTTCCTGCCCTAAAAACTGGGTGCGTCTTATGGTCCGATCATCATTTTTTGATCGATGTTTTGATCGTTATCGAACAATTTTCGTCAATCGAACCATGCTTGCAGTATACAATTTAAGTTGCGTCTTATATATATTTATTACATAAGCTCTTCTGTTTGCTACTTTTTATTTCACTGTCAAAAGACAGTGAAGGGCAATCAGAGAGAAAAATCAGGTCAGCCAGTCAGGGCTGTACTGAGTAGCAGAGCTCTGTAAACCTAAGGTACATGAAACATAAAATAATAATGCATTTCATTTTGTATTTTGCATTTTGTTCACTATATTCTATATTGTTTGTTGTGATGGTCTATCTTACCTTCATACAATGAAGAGGTAAATGTTAGGTTGACCAGATCTGGGGCGGCTTCCAGCAATAACTTTGCAGCATCTAAATTATCATACAAGGCCGCCACATGCAGAGATGTCTCTCCTACTACACCTAGAAGAAAAGAATATTCAAAACAATTAATATACAACTTTCTTTAATGTGTTTGTGGAGACTTCAAGGGTCATATGCTGTTTGTCTCTCTCTTCCTATATTTGTGCACCTAATCAAGAGATCTTCAACCTGTAAAACATAGTTGTTAAAGTCTGGTCCTGGGCCAAATTTGGCCCGCAGAGCAAATATCCTGGTCTGCAGCAGATCTGCTAGATCTGCTCTCCCAACAGACTCCCTGCTAGCTTCACTCACCTCCTCTCCATCAAACCACTCTGAAAGTAGTAAACTATGTGTCCTGGCTGACATCATCACTGAGTTCTCACTGCCCGGATCATACTGGTTTCTATAGTTCTCTACTCCCACAGTTGGAGCACAGAAGTATGGTGAGTGCAACTAGTAAGGGTGCAGGGAAAGCAGAGCTGGGGAGAAGGGTAGCAGGATGGGTCTGGGAGAAGGCAAAATTAAACGAACTGTACACAAAGGGATGGGGGCACACATGGACTACACACACTGTATGCACTGTAAAGTTTATTTGTAATCCTTGTGTGTCTCAGCCCTGTGTGTACAGTGTATGTGTGTAGTCCATGGGTGTCAAACTCCAGCCCATGGGCCAGAAATGGCCCACAATGTAATAATTCTTTAAACCTTTAAATATAAAGGTTGGCCTGTGACTTTGTCCAAGTTTTACATTTGGCCGCTGTGTATTGTGTTTGACACCCCTGCTGCATAAGATCAAATTCCAGATGCCATGTATCTATGCTTTAGTCATTTGCTATAGGAGAAATCTATAGACCTTTATCATGCCACACATTCTCTCTGACTATCCACTGGGGACAAAAACATGACCCAAACAAGCTGATGAAGCATTTATAGCACTTCATTATATTATTACTTCATTATATTAACTAATTTAATTGTGAGCCACCTTAAGAAGCGGTAAAAAGGTATCCACATACCATAGACCTATTTTTAATGAAAGTGCTAATTATTTTCTCTCCACCATCTATTTAGATTGAATGGGGAGACTAAATAAAATATGTATGTAAAATATGTTTAGGTAACCAATTGCAAAAACTAGATTTATGGATTTATGCAATAATATACAGTAGAAGTGACCTGTAAGAACTACTTACCTCTGACATAGAGGTCAGTGGTTTCACAATCCAGTAGCTTTCTAATTGCCCCTATATCATTCTCCCTGGCTGCGTTGAGCAGTGGACACTCCCTGATCCTAATAAGATAAAAAAAAAAGTTAGAAATATAATACATGTATAAAATACATTGATACATATTCAAAGCATATTTAGCACAGGAGTTTGGTTAATCCAATCTCTGTGCTTTAATGTACAATGAAGGACATCCATAGGCACACAGCATTTACATGGAGACTCCCCTAGGCAGCCATCAGGAACTGGACAAGACTAAAAAAAGGCTGATATGTGGCCAGAAAACACATGCAAAAAAGCATGTGTTTTCTGTGCTGTTAACCTATGGGTTTTTTCAGACATAAAATTTGCTCTAGAACTGCTCCTGTGGAGTCTGCTCCCCAACAGCCCCAGTGGAGCCTCAGCCTGTGGGTTAGGACTTATCCACTGTGTCCACTGCTTCTGATAAATAGATTAGCGACCACTCTGCGTTTTTTAAGCAGCATGCTTGCAGTGGTGATTCCTCGGAATGGCGCGTCTTCAATGCAGCTGATGCTGTTCGGGTGCTGCTTTTCTGCATCTTTGTCTTTCCAAATGTCATGCATGCCTAACTGCCTGCAAGTTGTAGGAAATCTGCCTGCAAATCGGCCGCAGTGTGTCTTTTTTCTCTGTACTGAATCCACAAGGCCTAAGGATACAGTTCAGCTTTATAAAATTCTCCTTGGTGTTGAGTTTATTTATTTTTTTATATAATTGTAATTATTTTTATATTATTGTAAAAATTTTGATATAACCAATAATAAACCAAAATATAGATAGTCCACTAATACAATAGGAAATCAATCATTTAATGTACAGCTCTGAGTAATATGTTGGCGCTATATAAATAAAAGCTAATATTAATAATCATGATAATGCATTGGTATATGTTTGTGACAACCATGAAATAACAGTTTATAACATGACTTTATCTGGTAAAAGATACAGTACATTATTGCTAACTTATTGAAAACCTGACATCCTCCATGATAAATTACTATAAATGATGTAACTTAGTCAGAACAAATGAATATTAATAAATAAAAAAAAGAACGAAAACCAACATTTTAAAACAAGAACTGGGAAAGTGCTTGGTTCTAATCATTAAAGTGTTACATTCAGCATCACAATTTTTAAACATAACGTCTCTTGGCCAGTTCCGGTGCTTTGGGTGGGCCATGGAGGGCCCGGCCCGCCTAGTCAAGTCTGTGTGCCCGCTCAATTGGGCTGCCCCTGATTGGCCACCCGGGTGACCCTGATTGGCCACCCGTGCGCGCCCGCTCCTGGTGCTCTGGCGCTGACCCAGCTCTTGATTAGGGGTACACTACCCTCTATAGAGTGCTTGTTTGGTTTGTTGTGCAGGCTTTTTTTGTTTTTTCTTTTCAGTATAAATCCTCTATCCATTGTATTGGGGGCAGGTTATGTCTATAGCTAAAGTTACACGCATACAATATTGTACCTTTCATACATATTGTGGCAATGTGGGGAATTGCTCGCGGCTGCATGGATCGTGGCTTAGAAGAAGAGGCAGAAACACTGTCCTTGAACACAAATAACAGGCATCCGCCTGTGGCTTTATTGTCAGCCAGGCAAACAAAGGCCAAACAAAACAAAAGCTCCAAACAAAATGTATAGTCCGGCTGGGCGAGTAGCTGCCTCACTCAGGTAGCTAATTCCCTATACAGTACAGCACAGAATTGGCAGCAAAACAGTTTTTGTACTCACGGTACCTTGAATCCAAGCTCTCAGTTGTCTGTGGCAAGCTTGTGCAGGTGCCTCTGCACACTCTCCCCAGTCAGCCAGCAACTGACTCCTCTTTAAATCACACCTGAACTCTGTGTGAGCAAATCCTTGACCTGGTGGCCAAGGGACCCTCCCTTCTCTTCCCTTGGCCGACTCCAGTGCCCTAAACTCCAGCTCTCACTCCAAACCATCTGGAAAACCAAAAACACACGGTTTTCCCTGGAGCCTCTATTACAACCCATACCTAAACCTAGGTGCAATATATGCACCATCCAGCACTTTCCCATGCACATACTGGGACACCCTGTCACAATATATAGAGATGAGCAGCATAGGCAATATTCGTATTCACAAAATGTTGAGAGTGGTCATGTTAGTTTTCATAAATGCTTACTGATACCGCCAACATATGTATGTAAATCTCATTTTGAGAGTCCAGGCCCTCTATCATTCTAAAAGAATATACACAAGAGGAAATCAGGCAGGTAAATATTTTTCCATTGCAGAATGCTGGAAGGTATGACATTAGCGGATGACCCTATGGGAATTGAAACCTAATTTCAAATCTAAACCTAATAGATTCTAATTCATTTCAAAACAATTTAATGAAACTCAAAAATACGTTAGCAGAATGTTGCAGTGTCCACACCTATATTTTATTATAAATATAGACAGCAGCGTGCAACAGATACATTTACCTTTAATTAAAGTTCAGGCCTTTAATAATGCTTACATCATGATTGTTGTCATGCAGGTATATCTACTACAGGATCAAGTCTACTTCCCTCTATGTGCTTAAAAAAACACGTTCTTCCCTCAGGGGTTACATCACTCTGTAACTGTTCAAAAAGTAATGAAAGTGAACTTGTGCAGTCTATTGGTGTAGTCAATTAAAGGGAGGAAAGAACCTGACTCCCCTTCCCCAACATCCTCATAATGACAAGCATTTCATAGCTGGTACAGTGCTGGGTCTGTATGTCAAAATATTAATAGGGAAAGAGTAAAGACACACATTGAAAATGCTGTACACAAAATTTAATCTCAAGTTCTTATGTGCAATCGCTCAAAGCTGTTACTTGCAGTGCAGCTATGGTAATGAAGCTGCATGGAGCCTATGACTTCTAATTACAAGGACATCTAATTTGTCTGAAATAGCAAATATAAAATCTAAAGTATGTCTGTAACCTGTAATTAAAGAAATAAGTATGCAACACTGGAGCATTTGCATATAGGAAAAAAAATGTATGGGGACCTGACCATCGCACCTATTCAAGCTTATTGGACATCCCATTCTACCATGACTATGAAGCTGACCCTTAGTTAGGTGCTAAGCCAGCCTCCACTCTTCTGGCATGTCTTTTGATAAGATTTTACAGTGAATCTATGGAAAATTGTGCCCATTCAACCAGAAAATAAACTGTGAGGACAGGCATTCATGTCCGATCTTGTTCAATCAAAAATCTGGAGTTCTTGGTTATGTAAAGGCCACTTGAGTTCCTCCACGCTAGACAAATCATGTCATCATATCACCTGATGATAGTCATATAGGGCTGGCTTCTTTTTCATGGACCAAATTATGGCAGGAGCACCAAACACCTACTTAAAATTTTGCTCTTGGTCAAATTGTCAGTAAAAAGAAAAATTATAAATCAACCGTTAGGCCATTGTTCTGCACACTCAGTACAAAGACAAACCTACACGTTACTATAAAACGGATTTCCATAGTAGTCAATATAATCCAATAGAAGTCCTCCGAGGTTTGTGAAAGCTTCATGGTCCTGTCAAACCTGAATACGCACATTATAATTCATTTAAAAGGCACACTGCAGATCAAGGGTTCCAATTAAATCCACCAGAAGTTTTCAAGGAATTTTACTCAACAAATTCATTGAAAGAGATACAACTATAAATTATGAACTTGGTGATGGTTTGCCAACATATTTGCTGGGAATGAATTAACAGATGTCATCTCTCTACTCATGAACGTGGAATAACACAGTAAACAAGAATCCTTTATTTTGTTATATTTGATCATCGCAAAATAAAAAAAAATGGACAGCAGCCATCTTGTTTAGAGGACCCCGTAAAACCCACTTCATCAGGATTAGTGTTCAGGAGAGAAGAAAACGTTTGTAGGAACAGTTGTCTTATCAGAACATGTTATACAATGCAAAAGGAATTTCCATAGTAAAACCTTGTCACACAAGGAAATATATCATAGAAAATATACACGCAAAAAACGATTTATATTAATTAACATAATTAATATACTACAATAATAATGAGCTTATATGTTACCCTACTTTGTTTCTACAATAGTTTGCATTCACATGTTTAGCTTGATTGTTTTCTATGATATCATTTGAATTTCCTCATGATCTTGCGTGAAATGGAAATAGAAATTAGTTTTGTAATAGGGTTGGCTACTGTTTTCCTCTTTGTATTCCTTTTCCTAATGTGGCATATAGTGTTTGTGTCTAGTGATGAGCGACTAGGCAATATTAGAATTTGCGTAGTTTCGCGAATACCAGCAATGATATTCGATTTGGAATTCGTAATCTCGAATATCAATGTTTGTGGACATGGATCAAAAAAAATCGCCATTCGATCAAATATGCGCAATTCATGCAAGTCAATGGAGCTCGGATATTCGACTGGGAGAATATTTGTCATTCCTATCAAAAAAAAATTGCATTGCGATTATATAATCGCGATCCAATGCAATGGATAGGATAGCAATAAATTGCAAAAAAATGCGATGGTGGCGGAGACTTAATGATATATTCTCAAATTGGAGATATTCAAGTTAAATATTCTCTGTTTTGAGGAAAAGATTTTAAAGTTTTTACATTTTTTATCTGCTTTCTTAAAACTTTTTTTCACATAGATAACTCCTCATATTCATATGCTCTTTGTAAGAAGATGTGAATTCATCTGATTTGGTTAGAGTGTTAGCTCTAGTGTTCTTTCCATTTGTCAGGAAATATGGAAGTTAAAAGTCGTGGAATTATGCTAGCATTTGTTTATATACCATATTTTCCAGGAAAAAAGAGGACTGGGTGTTTAAGACGACCCCCAACATTTCCAGTAAAAATATAGAGTTTGGGGTATACTTGCCTTATAAGACTACCCCTTTTCCAATGCACGCCAAATAAAAAAAAAAAAACATCAGATTTCAATATGGTAACATAAATTAAAATTCTAATGACATGGGTAAACTGTCTGCATGTCACAGGAAATCAACTGGCAAATGTGCCAGCGCACGTCAGGGAAACAGCAGTGGACACATGGCCTTAGATATGCCTACTCTGACTTTCAACCCCCAGATCTCCAACGTTTCAATTTCACTCCCCTAACTGTAACCTTTCATAGTTATTAATGTTCCCCTGCAGTTATCCAAGTGACATAAATTTTACAATAAAAACTGAAATTGTAACTTTTAAAAATCTAAAATTGTAACTTTTATACATACGTGAAATTGTTTAAATGTGCTTGAGTTGCAATACCAGTTTCAGCCACTGGGGCCACAGCCTCTAGTGAGCATGTCAGCTTTGTCTCGGAGGAGAGAGAAAGGGAGGGGGATGAGGGGTGAGCTGGGGATCTCTGACAGCAATACTTTTCCATCTGTGGCCATCTTGAGGGACTGGAACAATCTGCCACCCTGCATATAGTGGGGGGAGCTCAAAAACGGCCGCCGATGGAGAAGTAAAAGCACCCGGCATATAAGACGACTCCCGACATTTGAGAAGATTTTCATGGGTTTAAAAGTCGTCTTATAAACCGGAAAATATGTTATATAAATACAGAACTCTAGCAATTCAGGTTTTTGTTTTAAGATTTAATCCTGGATCAGTGTAATGGAATGGGATTGCTACAGAATGACTAAGAGCTTAAAACAGATATATTCTTAAAAAAAAAAATTATATGTATAAAATTAAACTTTAGCTGGTATGATGGTGGCATAGCACTCCACAATCCTGAAAAAATATATTTACCTTTTGTTCCATGGAACCATATGAACAATTCCATATTTATCTGGCAGGTTGTTAATTCAGTGCAATACCACAAGTAGTATAATGGTTTTCAATGGGAAATGTGTACGTGTAATTTACAATACAGGGCCATGATGAGGTATTTTCTTCGCTGCAACTGCTCCCCATGGTGGTACTGTATTCTCACAGAAATGGTCATAGGAGGGGTGACGAGAGACATTAGGGTTTTACCCATTGCAGCAGAGTGTTTTTTTTTTGTTTCAATCAGTTTTTGCAGCAGAGTGTTGTTGTTTTTTTTTTTGCTGCATTCTACCCTATTATTCATCAAGTGCACATCAAGTACCAAAGCTGTTTCAAGAGTGCAAACCAGCAATTAAGATCTACATTATTTCACTTCCTTGAAATTTTTGGGCAATTTCCTCCTATTTATAGTTATTTACAAACCCCATAATGCATTGCTGAGTGTAAAACTTTTTTTCCTTTGTGTCAATCACACGTCTCTATCTGCACAGTCGCAGCAAATCAATATCACCCAACTAATTAGGGTGCTGTTGGGGAACTCAATACAGATTTTCTCCTGCCCATTCTAGGGATGGATCTATGAAATGTAAATGACATCTTGCATAATTAAATATAATGCAGGTCAGACAGGTTTTATGTAAATAACAATGTTAAGAATATACATATGTCATACAGCAAATACAATCTATAAAAAAAGTCTTTGTATGTGAACTATGTTCTATTGGCAAAAAGTTTACCATATTAATAGGACCAAAGAGATTGCCCCTTGGCTGCATGCAAGTTAGTAAAAATTCGTAATGTTACAATGTATAATTTGGGACACCTAACAGGAAATGAAAGCAAATATTAAAAATACAGTCTCTTCAATTTAGCTTACACACAGCACCCACCAAGGGGCTCACCCCATTTTTTTCCACCTGGAACTGATTGTAACTTATTTTGTAAAACAATAAGACTTCTCTGCTTTCTTACAAGATTAGTTGAGGTTAGAGACTAAATGAGCAATAAAAGCTCCATCATGTCACAGTTGGAGCCTTAATATTTTAGTTTTGGGTAGAAGATTGAAGGGTTAGGGCCTCTGTCAGATTTGTTTTACTGTCTGTGTCTCAGGAATGTTCCCTACACTTCCCACCAAGGTGACCACACAAGAAAGGAAACTTCACACAATGAAAGCACTGTTTCCTATTAATCTCAGTAAACAGGTGTTTAAATGAGTGTCGAAATGAGCCTCCCCTGCCGCTGGATCTACATTATACAATGACTGCAGAGGCACATCTCGATAGAACACCAGCACCTTTCAGTTCCCAAAACAGTGTCGAAACATTAGAGAATGATATTAATGCCATTATATAGCCCATGGCCTGTATATACAGGGAGTGCAGAATTATTAGGCAAGTGGTATTTTTGAGGAATAATTTTATTATTGAACAACAACCATGTTCTCAATGAACCCAAAAAACTCATTAATATCAAAGCTGAATATTTTTGGAAGTAGTTTTTAGTTTGTTTTTAGTTTTAGCTATTTTAGGGGGATATCTGTGTGTGCAGGTGACTATTACTGTGCATAATTATTAGGCAAGTCAACAAAAAACAAATTTATACCCATTTCAATTATTTATTTTTACCAGTGAAACCAATATAACATCTCAACATTCACAAATATACATTTCTGACATTCAAAAACAAAACAAAAACAAATCAGTGACCAATATAGCCACCTTTCTTTGCAAGGACACTCAAAAGCCTGCCATCCATGGATTCTGTCAGTGTTTTGATCTGTTCACCATTAACAGTGCGTGCAGCAGCAACCACAGCCTCCCAGACACTGTTTAGGAGGTGTACTGTTTTCCCTCCTTGTAAATCACACATTTGATGATGGACCACAGGTTCT
>CM070037.1:67501771-67523270 GCA_036250615.1 Ptychadena robeensis
TGTGTCAGACTCTAAAGACCACCACTTGAGGATGAATCATGTTGTATACACTGTAAAAACTGGGTTATTTTATTACTCAATGCCCTTCTTTTAATGTATTTGTATGTTCAATATAGATTGTATCTTTTATATATAAAGTTGATTGAAAGTCTTAAAAGTGCAGTCTGGCCACAAGGTCCCAGTAGGGGTTTTTGGGGTGTGGTGATCCCCCAACCCTGGTAGGGTATTGGTATAGCTGTTTTAATAGGGACTGGCCAATTGTACAATAATAACCCTGGGAACCCTGGAAACATCCACTGGTTAGATAATATGTACATGTTCTCATGTATTATCACTACTGCACAGCTTGGCAATCACTGTCACTTTCAGAAAGCTAGGCTAAAGGTAGCCATACAAGGCCAAATTTTGCACAATCCATTTATATATCATCTGTCAGTCTAACACCAATCAATTGTACCACCACACAGTGTGACCAATTTTAAACCGATCGATTCCTTTGCTTTCACACCTCCGACTGTTAAGCAGCATCGGTAATGCTCTTCAGGTGCCCCATGTGGCTGGAAGTGTTTATTACTGCATGATCCATAGTACAATGAACAAAAATTTACCAACATATCTGATCACTGCTTGATAAATTTTATGTTTAATTTCATCATTTTGATTGGCTATATCTACCTTTAGGCTACAATCATCATGTGCCCGCAATGCTGGAGTATAGGCTTAAAGAGGTTAAAAGAGATGAACTCTTGAATCTGAGAGTTATTACACCGTTTTTTTTTAAGCAAACTAAATGGTACCCAATTAGGTTATATATCTAATGTAATGTAACATGTAAATATATATGGGTTGGTCCTCCTTGTTTTCTTCATAATCCCAGCCACATACTAGTTCTTTGTACGTAATTTGCAAACTCATTGGCCCTCTAAGTACAATTAACAGGTGGCTGGATAATTACCGTATTCTCATCTACTGTACACACACCTATCATTTGTTTAAATAACCATCTATCTCTCATTGTGCCATCGATTGCTCCCATTGACCTCAGATAAAACAGGCGTGGGAGGACAGCTCGCACAAAATAAAGTGTTTATGATTACAGTCATTGGTTTGATTAGCAGCCTACAAACAGTAAACAGGTAGTGGTATGCTGCTAAGTCTTCTTCTGCGTCATTCTATAAACTTTTCCGGCATTTTCTGATTGTGGGCATAAGATTGATATACAGCACTATGGCATAGGTTTATCCTACAGAAACAATATTTTTGCATCATAGTTTTCATTGTGAACACATTTGCATTTGTACAAATGTATCTCTTTGTAGTGTGAGAGGCACTGGAGAGGAAATTGGATTTGTCACTAGTGATGGCCGAACATCGGCCAGGACTGTCCGCGAACGGGCGGGTCGGACTTCTAAAGAAGTCCGCCGTCCGCCTGTTCGCAGACAGATTCAAATTCCCCGCCTAGAATTTGAATCAGAAAAACCGGATGTGACGTCACTGGAACACATACTGGAACGCATAGTTCCTGGTTCCGTGAGCCGGATGTGACGTCACTGACGTCACTTCCTGCTCCGAGCCAGTTTTTTCACTAGGAGACCGGCTTTATGCTTTATCACTATTTGTCACATACATGGAAATGTTTCTGTTATTTAAGGCGTTTAATGATTTAACATTACAGATAGAC
The DNA here is from genome assembly GCA_036250615.1 of Ptychadena robeensis. Taxonomy (NCBI): domain Eukaryota; kingdom Metazoa; phylum Chordata; class Amphibia; order Anura; family Ptychadenidae; genus Ptychadena; species Ptychadena robeensis. Next base: position 67,503,453 of record CM070037.1, read on the forward strand.
TAGATTTTAATTGATTCCAGGTTTAGGCTAATCATTCACCAAAGTACATACATGCCCAGGTGCAATAAACTAAACTTATAATTCAGAATGGATTAAAGCTGGGTTTATACGTGTAGATGTTTTCTTCAATCAACTGCCAATTAGATTTTTTGTTCAATGTCGTTGTTGAAAATCATTCGTTCATTTATCAAATGTAACATACATGAAAAATACATTCGAAATGACAACGAGGCCTTTGACATTGTTCTAGGCAAGTTGCTTAGACCATGGCTTTTTTTTTTCTTTCACTAATTTAAGTTTAGGGATATAAAACACAAATATCTTTAGTAGTAAGTAAAAGCAGGGTTACCTGGTGAAGTGCTCTTGAAGATGTTTCATTAGTAATCCAATTTAGAGGACTAAAGGTGGATTTACACGTGTAGATTTTTTCATTCAATCAACGAAGAACAAACGATTATTTGTTTGATTGAACAAAAATCTAGAATGGCCAATTTGTTCGATAGATACATTTTGTTCGACCTCGAACAAAAAAAAATCTTTCAAAAGGTCATCGAAAATGTTGGTAAATTTTGTAAAAATATATTGTAAAAAAATGTTGTCATCATTTCGAATGTATGTTTATTTGATATTGGCGATGGATGAGCAAAAAATCTAATTCACAGTTGATTGAAGAAACAATTGACATGTGTAAACCCACCTTTAATCTATTCTGAATTATTAGTTTGTGTTGTGGGGGATTTTTGCTGCATTGGTGAATGGAAAAGAAATAAACCCCAAACTGACAGGAGACCAAGGTCCTCATCAAACTGCCACAAGGATTAAAATAAATGTATGCCTTATTGCACCTGGGCATGTATGTACTTTGGTGAATGATCAGCCTAAACCTAGAATCAATAGAAAAAACTAGTCTATCTGATTCTCTCCATTACATGTAATGTTAAATCATTTACACCAACAAAAACAATTTCCTCTCAAGTGAAAAGCCTCAGATGGTCTTTAATATGAACATGATGTAAGATGAGTTTCTAAGAGATTGCTGTGCGTAAGTAGTGATTACTGGTTGCATTCCATTCTTGTGTTCACAGCCAACAGAAACACTCAAAGTAACCCAGGCAGCATGGTGATGCCACCACCTGTAGTCCTTTTAGTTGGGTCAATTTGAAAAAAAGCGTATGAAAAGTTTAAAGTTATATTTCTCATTCCTTAGCAACAGTGGGAAACTTTAATTTAAAGGTTTACTTGCCTACTCTTAGCTCTTCATTTGAAACAAAAGCATAAAACTTTAACTAAGAATGTTCATTTTCCTCAGAAAATAACTTGTACAAGTTTGTGAATCAGAGATAAGACTCCTTGCTTGGCAATTTGTTGTTTCAAGGTGATTGAAATAGTGAGAAAGATTCTAAATGCAACATAAATTGCTATGCTTTCTTTATAAAAACAAAAAACAAAAAAACAAGCACCACATTCTACGCTATATAAGATGTGCTTTATCCCCCAAAATGATGAGGAAAACATCTGTGTGTCTTATAGAGTAAATATGCAGCTTGTTCAAGTAAAGTGTGCTGGCTCAAACATGCAATATACCGGTATTTTCTTGTAATGATGAGAAGCATAGGCAATATATGTATTTGCTAAATATCTCAACATTTTCACCTAATAGTCGCAAAGAATTTGTAAATTAATTGTGATCCACAATCATTATGATCTTCATTGTGCAAATTGGCACTTGTACATGCACATATTGTGAATACAATGCAGATTCCCCAGATTACCTTCATTATCATGTGAGGGATCTCATTATCATGGGTACTGATCTCAAATATTTGTAATTATATAGATTTAGCACTGTATTCTAGATCTTTTTGATTTCTCAAATAATATATAGAATATTCGCGAGCAACACTATTTGCAAGCCCAGAGGGAGTGAGGGTCTCTGTAAGTCTTTCAATAACCAATGCCAAAAAACATTTAAAAAAACATAAACCCCTGTTTGCCGAGTTCCTTATGTAAACATTTGGTTAATTGTTAAGCACCTTCCCAGTCGTAACATACATCTGCAAATGAACAAGATAAAGGTAAATGGTAACAAGGTAATGGTCGTCAGCCCTTGCATAAACGTTAACACCTTAAAACAGTGCGCCGTGATCATCTATCATCTGTTTGAGAATCTGTATCAGACACAATATTGGTACCGTTTTTTCTTAAATTTGGAACAAATAAAACATTGTTCATTTTTACAATCCTTTTTTCCTTGTCACTTGTGACCGTTTATGAAAAATAAGCAATAACAGCTGCATTCATTTTTTTTTCAAATAAAAACATGGATTACAATTTGTATTAAAGCATAATAGTTTCAAAATTTTCATTTTATTAAATTCGACCATTTCAATGATTTCAAGTTAATTGCAAAGCCCCTGAGCATGGTATCATCACCAAACTTGCTGGAGATGTAGAGAAGGGTAAGGGATATAAGAAAAAAAGTATGGCTCTAACACAAATAGTTTTTGCATAGATTAAGTTCAAAGTCAAGTCAAAATTACAAAAATTTAAATTTCGACTATAACTTTGAACTTCATTTATGCAGAAACTGATGAGGCTTTCAGAGGCTTTGCAATCAACTCACAAAGTCAGCTAGTCGAAAAATTCGACCATCTCAATTTCTAATGACAAAGATGGATAAGCACACAACCAGACGTGTTGTAATGTTATATAACCACGCAACCTTACATAATGAAATAAAAAATAAGTACACAGAACTGTTGCATAACAAATTTGCTTACTTGACAGGTGAGCATAATGTGCAGATTAATTGTTAAAGGTTTGATGGATAAGCAACAGAGTATACTTGCTTGAGGTTGCAAAAAGAAAGTATACCAAAGTTTATTTTAGGCAAAATTTACAGAGATATCTCCCTAGGAGAGGGACAAGGGGACTTTAAAGGCACAAGTATATAAGTATAATTGTATAATTCTTTTTATTAAGAGTAGAACAGCAACCACAAATATCATAACAGAGTTTATCCTATTATGCATATTTCACAAAAATGATGCAATATAAACATCCATGTTTGTTACACATCCATATAAAAACATTTTTAAGTGTGTCCAGGTAAAAGGCACATTGCACCAGCCCGACGCGTTTCGTGGCAATCCGCTTCCTCAGGGGGTATCCGTGCATTGTATAGTATCTATATAAAGTTCAGAATACATAAGCAAAAAATCAACACCATGGTCCACAAGTTATAGTTAATTAGTTGTAGTATGTACATGAATCTTGCATTTACTCACTTTAAGTTTATTTTAGTAAGAGAAAAATGTGAATGGTGGGCTTGGTAAATCTGCTTATTTATGATTTATGATGTTTTATTTCAACTAGCTGACTGACTGCAAAACCCTTGAACATGATATCAAAACCAAAACTGCCGGATGTAGAAATGGATTGTGGGAACATAACAAAATAATTATTGCTCTAGCACATGTAGTTTTTGCATAAATTAAGTTCAATGTCAATTCAAAATTCTGCAAGTATTTTTGTAATGTCACCACAACACAAATCTACTGCTCCAACTATTCTTGTGATATTTTCTTGTTTTGGAGATTTGTAATTAACTTCAATAAAGTATAACATATTACGGAACATAAGACACACTTTCCCCCCCCCCAAAAGTGGGGGGAAAACGTGTGTGCGTCTTATGGTCCAAAGTTGGGGGGGGGGTCCCTGTCCCTGGGTGTCCACTGTCCACTGCTGTTTGCTTGCATCCCACCATTTGACTCACTGATTCAATGTCAGGTCACATGATTGGCACAGCACACACGGTACAAAAAAAAAACTTTTAAGACACACTCCAAAAGTATTTATTAATATACCATATTGAATCCAATTGTATCCAAATGTGTGAACAGATCTGTGCAATCACATCATACACCTATATTCTCTATTGGGATAGTAGATGGGTACTGTGTGGGGACAACAGGCCATTATTGTCCCTAACACAAAGTGACAGATGATGGACCACATTGCACCTTTTTACTGAGAAATGCTATGAGTGTTTCATGAAATTAAGTTGTCCTAATGATTCCTAGTTACAGTGTAAAGGAATTAGAGCACCTGATGAGCTTTACACTCGCTGCTTGTTAGCTATACATCTTTTTATAATATACCAATACTTTTTTGGTTAATTTCCCTGCTCTAAAACTGGATGTGTCTTATGGTCCGAAAAAAACGGTAGTAAAATTTTTATGATTACTTATTTGTTAGCTACCAAAAGTGGAGTAACCGGGATCATTTTCTGCTGCTCCATATTTAGGCCTAATTCAGACAGATGCAAACCAGTCACCTTTTGGGTGTTCGCCCCCTAGGATTTTGTGCAAGCACCTGCACACGTTTATCTGACTGCCGGTCTGCAGCAGCCTAAAGCTAGCCATACACGTGTCGGATTCCATGTCCGCTCGATCACCCATCCGATCGATTCGGACGATTCACGGAATCGGAAGGTCCGATCGAGCGGCCAATTAAGTGATCCGAGTCCTGATACCACCTTGTGCAAAGGATCCCGGGACGATTCCGGGTCCGATCGATCACACCACCCACATCAATCGATCGGCCCTGACCTCATAAGGATGGGAAGTATCCATTCCCAGCAGAACTTATAAAATGCTGTGTTGTCCCTCATGACCTTGCGCACTTGGCAAAAAACGTGGACAGCATGCCCTGAGTGGAGAGTCGTTTGGTGGCAGCACTCTGCTATGGGAAATGGAGGAGACGGAGATCAGGAGGAGGAGGAGGAGAAAGGCTGTGGGCCAAGTCCTGGCTGCTGAAGAGGAACATGTATTCCCACCATGCCCCTCCTCAGACACCTCGGGACAACACCCTGAACTTCAGGAAACTATTGAGGATGAGCGAGGAGAATCAACATGCTCCTAGAGCGTCTGCGGCCCAGGCTGACCAAGAGGACACCTCCATGCGGAAAGGCCATCCCCGCGGAGGAACGCCTGGTAGCCACCCTGCGCTTCCTGGCGACAGGGCGGGTCCTATGAGATCTGAAATTTAGCTGCCGCCATATCTGCCCAGGCCCTGGGGCGAATTGTGCCGAGACCGCGCGGCCATTGTGGATGAGCTGATCGCTGAGACATCAAGGTAGAGGAAACCAAGTAATATCATACATGTAATGTCATACAGTATGTAATAGGCATGTTAAGCAATGTTATGCCGTCCCAGCAACAGCCCCCTCCAAACTACAAGCCACCTCCCACCCCACATCCCATGAAGCCACCATTTGTCAAATAGAGCTGCTGTATGTGAGCCCCAGTGCAGTAACTAGGTCAGGTCCCAAACGCTGTGAGAACCATTCCCATAGGTGACCCAATGGTTGCCCCTTGAAACAAACTCAACCCAGCAGTGACCCCCCCCCCCAGGTGAACTGTCAGGCAGCAGGGGTGTCACAGCCAGGGCCCTGGGGGGAAGAGGATGCCACATCCCAATGCTGACACACACAGTTGCCCTGCTCCTACCACCCATCAACACACAGTACCCACCTGTCCTGAGTGCCACATCCTTGGATGCCACATACATGCACCTTGTATGCACAGGACCTCATCCCATACATCCCTCTGCTAGAAGTCCCAATCCAATCATCTGTCAATTTGTAATGTGTTGAGTCTGTATACCTCTAAGTTTTGCCTCACTTGTCTTCCAGCTACCCACCACCCCAGAGGAATGGCGACTTGTCGGCCAGCAATTCCAGGACATGTGGCAGTCCCCAACGCGGTGGAGCCCGGATGGGAACCCGTCCGCATCACCAGTCCCCAGGAACTTCCGGATCGTTCTACTACAAATACAAGGCTACTTAGCATCGTGATGATGGCAACTGGTCAATGCCAAGCTGGAGTTCACTCATGGTGGACGTGGGAGGAATGGGCGGATCTCGGATGGTGGGGTAATGGCTGGCACGAATTCTGCCGCGGATGAAGGGCCAGCTCCTAACCTACCCCCAACAGACACAACGTGGGTGGCCTAAATTTTGTGTTCGTGGCTGATGAGGCCTTTGCCTGGAAGGAACCTCCTGAAGCCATGTGGCATGCGTTCTCTGACACCTGAGAGGCGGATTTACAACTACCGCCTCTCCCGGCCAGTGGGTGTAGAGAACGCATTCGGGGTTCCTCCCAGAGGTTTAGGGTCTCCTCACCACCATAAATTTGTCCCCCCAGAGAGTGGACAAGGTAGTGTTGGCGAGCTGTGTACCCACAACTTCCTCCGCCGGCACATTCAGTGTACTTTTGCCCCCCAGCATGGTGGATGTGGAGGACATTAACACCGGTGTGGTAAAACCCGGTTCAGGGCGCAATGAACCAGGGGCCCTCAATGGCATGCAGCCACTACCACCTCAGGGCCAATCCATGCCGGCCCACGCCAACCGAGTAGGCTATGTGGCCTACTTCAATGGGGTGGGGCTTTGTTCTCTGGCAGCATGACCTCACCACCTAATGCCTCCCATGACCCCAGTTGACAGGCCACAGATCAGCATTGTTTAAGTGCAAAAATGGTTATATTTGTCAAAATAAAAATTTTCTGTTAAATCACAGTTAATGCAGTCATCCTTGAAACAAAAAACAAAAAAAACTATGCCATCACAACATGGCCCTACAAAAAAGCAGTTGACCCTCACAGGAAATGGTAAATGTAAACCCACCTCCTCGCTTAGTGTGCGCCCATACAGGTCTGTGGGCTGCTGCCACAGGCCAGATGACGGGCCAGAGTGGGTCCCTACGGGCAACCAGGGATGCACCAGAGCCGACCGGGGGTCAGCTGTGTGTTCAGTTGGCTCCTGCATGCCCTGATCGCCATTTCCGTCATCAGCACCTGTGCAGCAGCCGCTGGGGACAGGTGCCGCGCGCAGCATGGCAGCAATGTACAGACCGTAGTTCACACGCGTCTGCCCTTGACTGTCAGGATCTGCTGCAGGGTTTGGGTGATGCTATTCATATTGGCCGTGGCTACCTCTCCTCCTGCGGCCACGTGAGAGGCGCGGGGAGGGGAGATGGATGGCCGACGACCGTCCCTCATATGAGGGACCAGGCTCCTCCTCATATGAGGGTCCCAGCCTCCCCTCATATGAGGGTCCAGCATCCTCCACGTGTGAGGGTCCAGGCTCCTCCTCATGCGAGGGTCCAGGGATGCCCTGGAGGGAGAAAAACATGTTAGTGAGGACAAGCATAGATATTGGCACCACCACCAGAGCATTACAGACAAATTACCACTATTAACTCACTGCACTTCCGTGGAGCTCAGGAGTCGACCCATCCTCCTCGTATCGGGCAGGTTCCCCAGGCCCTCAGGCCCCCCCTCAGGTCCTGTCCCATGCTGGGACGGTGGAAGCCTGGGCTCCTCGGTCGGAAGAACGACAGGAGGTCGTAATACACACCAGGCCTAACTCCCCCACCGCACCTGCCCCCGACCTTCTGCTTTCCACCACCTGTTGTGGGCTTTCTTGAAGACAGACTAGGTTGTTTTCTTGTCTTTCAACTTCCCCATGGTGGCGTTTGGTAGAAAAGCCTTGCAGAAGGCCAGCAATTGGCGATAAGCGCCGCGTCCCTGGCGAACTTGTTGAGTACTCAGGGCTCTTCACCTGCCACAGCAGGTCTGCTGCCGGGTGGTATCCTCAATGAAGAGGGTGAGCTGATCGGTGGTCCTACTGCAGGGTGGGCTTCCTCTTCCTGGGGGCATGGCCTGCTGTACAGAGGAGCACAATTGGCAGCACAGTGGAACAATGTCCCAGTAGGTGCAAGGGTCAATGGGCAACCCACATGGCTCCCGAGGATATCCCTGGTTCTCCTCCACTTCCCATTCCCTGGGGTCCCTGAGTCCAGGGGCATGGCTGGGCCCCAATGTTGGAATTGAATCCTACACATACGTCAGCAGTACAGTGGCCAGGTCCATAGGGACATCCCCATGTACAATGGCACCCCAGAGCACCCTGACCCCATCAATGCTGAACAATCAGTACAAGTTCTACAATGACGTCTCCGAAACATGCAGGCGTTTCACGCATATTACCTGCATATTCTAATGCTGGTATGTGCGGGCCCCGTTGAAGTCCAGGGATGGCCACGAAACCCCCCCCTTCAACAACTCTGGTGACCCCCCATGGGCCCCCACTGTGATTCAAACATCTCTGACACATCTACATAGTTAAAGGGAATGGCACAAACAAATTATCTGCATGCACAGGAGTACATATGGCCCAGCCACACCAACAACCATCATATCACAACCTACTACCTGGTGATGCACCAAGACACAATCCCACCACAACTGCCATGGCAGAGTCACACACCTGTGGGTCAGGAATGAGGCTTCCCTGAGCCACAACGGGCGTATCACCAACCGGTGGGGGGGTTTAGGGGTGGGTTTAGCAGCTGGGGAGCAGAGGAAACGGCATATCAAACACACACTCACACAATGAACGCAGATTAAGGTGTCTCATCGTGGCAAGAAGGATGTTGCTACTGCACGTGTGGATGTGGACAGGGACTCGTCGATGGGCAATGGGATCCGCGTCCGGCCTCGATCGGGCGCCAGCAACACGCGGTGATCTGCATGCAAACGAAGAATGAATCGGGGCGGAAAACACTAAAGCCCCCCATACACATCTAGATTTTTCATCCAATCAACTCAATTCAATCAATTTCTGCGGTTGATTGGTTGGTTGAAAATCTATGGCAGCGCACATGGTTAGATTAACCTGAACCAATTAAAATTGTGGGAAAAGAAAAAATGATTGAAAAAGGATTGGACGTGTTGGTTAAATTAAAATTGGTTGTATTGAAATGCATACCTTTCAGTCTATCTACAGAAAGTTGATCAAATATCTGTTACTATAGTTAACAAACATACTATCAATCAAGATTCCATGACCCCCAAAAATTGATCTTGTTAAGTTGATTGAACCGAAAATCTAGACGTGTATGGGGGGCTTTAGCACACGGGAGGCAACAGCACATCGGGCGAAGTTCACAAACAACATGGCTGAGCTACTCACAGGTGGACAGTGAATCGGCGATGGCCAATGTGATCGCGTCCGGCCTTCGATCGGGCGCAGCAACTCGCGGTATCTGCATACAACGAAGACATGAATCGGGCGAAAAACACTTAGCACACTGGGAGGCAACAAACAGCACATCGGGGGCGAAGTTCACAACAAACATTGGCTGAGCTACTCACATGGACAGTGGAATCGGCGATGGCCAATGTGATCGCGTCCGGCCTCGATCGGGCGCAGCAACTCGCGGTATCTGCATACAAACGCAGACATGAATCGGGCGAAAACACTTAGCAACACGGGAGGCAACAGCACATCGGGCGAGAGTTCACAAACACATGGCTGAGCTACTCACATGGACAGTGGAATCGCGATGGCCAATGTGATCGCGTCGGCTGATCCGGCGCGCGCGACGGCGCAGCAACTCGCGGTTATCTGCATACAAACGAAGAATAGAATCGGGCGAAACACTTAGCACCGGGAGGCAACAGCACATGGAGCGAAGTTCACAACAAACACATGGCTCAGCTACTCACATGGACAGTGGAATCGGCGATGGCAATGTGATCGCGTCCGGTCCTCGATCGGGCGCAGCAACTCGCGGTATCTGCATACAAACGAAGACATGAATCGGTGCGAAAAAAACTTAGCAACGGGAGGCAACAGCACATCGGGCGAAGTTCACAAACACACATGGCTCAGCTACTCACTGGACAGTGGAATCGGCGATGCTGCTCAGAATCGTGGCCTGGCGGAATCGTCGCTGCGTCCAGCTCGTAAATGGGTCTTTTTATAGGGAACACGCCCACCGGGAATCGCGCCGAAATGTAGCGAAACAAACCGGGGGCCCGCCAGGGGCAGTCATCGCCATCTGGAGTGAGGAACGCTGGGAACACTGGCATTGCAAGTATGCAGAGTGACAGAAGATGGAGGCAACTGCCATTCCGGAGGCAATACGACGAAGAAGGTAGGGTGGGCGCTCGTGAGGGAACAAGGTTGGGTCATGATGCCAGTGTGGACAGGTCAGTGACATGAGGTCTGATGTTTCTCTCAGGGGTGAGGAGGAGGAGGGGGACATCCGCCGCTGATCCAGGGGCCCCCAGCCAGTGGTGACCAGGCGTCTTCTGGTGCAGGTAGGTGACTGGGCAGGCCTCAGACATGCTAGTGTTGCTGATGGTGGCTTCAGCCGTTGGCAGCTCATGCTCTGTGGCAGGAGTGTGGGTGAATCGCCGGCCACCGGGGCTGATGCACGTTGTGGACAGTTCGTGTGACATGTGTTCCTGATGTGGTTTTTCCAGGGAAGAAAAAGAAGACCCGACACGCGGTCGAATGGTCCAGCACCAGGAGCCCCAGATGGGCGAGCAGCCTGGCACTCTGGAGGTAAATGCCCCTTGAGGGTTCTTGCAGGGAGCCTCACACATGGTTTGTTTTGCTCATTGGGGTCCAGCCGGTTCAGTTTTGATGAAAATGGTAGGGCTGGGCTGTGGGTTGATCGAGACAGTGACATCTTGTGGTTATTGATGAAAATGCTTTCCATGACGTGCCCAGATGTGTATTGTGTAGGCCTATGTGGTTGATCCCAGAACAGTGGACACACCTGTGTTTATTAATGAAAAATGCTTTGCCATGACGTGCCCAGATGTGTATGTGTAGGACGATGTGAACCACTGCAGTTAGTGAACATACTCCAATTGGTGGCGCCACTGTGTTCTGTGTGACACTGATATTGTCTCGGTCAGAGCAGAGTGAGTGGGTCATGTCGCCCACTTTCTGTCCTGCCACAGGTGCCCAGGGAGCGACAGGGGAGGAGGCAAGTCAGGGGAGGTGGCTAGGAGCCCGGCAAGGGCAGCTGCAGGTTTAGTAGGAGTGACCGGCCACTGTTGGGGTGGAGGGCGTGGGACCGTATTGCGCTAACACAGACTCATACCTGGCAATTTGTCGTCCACAGGGGATACAGTGGGCCAGTCAGGCGGCGGCGAGGCGGGCGAGGAGGGCCCTCCTGGTCGACCCTCTTCGGGGAGGCTCCGATGAGACCCCGAAGCCCCCGAGGAGGAAGGAAGGAAGCACCGCCACCACACCACAGGCGGAATGAGGGCTTCACAGGACCCAGCAGGGCCAGGGGGGAGAGGATCCCCACCTGCCAACGCAGAACCAGGAGGAAGCACAGGAGACGTGGGGCGGCTGTGCCCACCCGAGGCTACCGCCAGAAGGAGGGACCGCGCCTGCACCTCGGGCCTCGGGGCCCCATGCCAATGGAGGAGGTCTGCATCCTGTGCAGGCCTTCGACGCTGGCGACTATGATGGGGGGAAGCGGCGACTATTCTGGGTTGGCCGGAGGAAGCGGGGCCCTGATTGCAGGGTCCAGGAGAGATGGAGATGAGGAGTGGGGAGGTCGTACACGTGATTCGACGATAAAGAAGATGTACGACTCAAGCAACGCCAGCAGGCCCCACCCTCCAAAGCAAGGGCCATCATCAGGCAGAGGTATGTTGGAGATTGTGACTGGTTGCCACCACGAATCCTGGGGAACATGTCTAGGAAGGTTTAATTTGTTCCTCCTTTTTCAACAGCTGCACCCCAATCAGCAGTCCCCAGGGTGGAGGCCAGGAGCAAAGCCCCAGGAGCAGCCCAGGACAGGCCCCCATGGGAGCAAGCCCCAGGAACAGCCCCAGGAGCAGCCCCAGGAGCAGGGCCCAAAGGTAAGCCGTCACCTTGCACAGACACCCCCCCTCCAAACGTGGCGGCCCCTTAACAGATGGGGATATGAGCGCTAGTGGAACTGTTGATGGACTACCAGTGCCAAGCAGGTGGTAGGGGCGTATTGAGTGGGGCACAGGGGTAGGATCATTTGACCAGGAATACGGAGTCTACTCTCTGTTTGTTCCAGGCCTATTCCTGTAGTGATTGGATTGTGTGACCCACAGGAGGACACCATTGCCAGCATCCCCTAGGCCACAATGTTTGGGAGGTGTTTGCAGTGGGCACTGATTTCTTTGTCTTCTTTTTCAGCCCCACAGCTGTGCCCACGGAGCGTCATGCGGGCCCGGCTCCTGAGGTGCGAGCGGCGGTTGGAGCGATGGAGGGCCAGCTGCAGGCGTCATGGAGGCATGGCCAAATGTGAGGGACACCTGGGCGGCCGTGCGCCAGGGCGCTGGGGGGTGGCCAATGAGTGCCCCGCTACCTTCCTGCCCCCCCCCCCTATTGCCCATTTTGGAACATAGTTGCGACCCTATGGGTCTGGTTGCTGGTGTGGGTGGCCGCTGCTGTTATGCCCCTGCCCCGGTTCATGTGACAGTTTTGTTGTCCCCCTGTTTTATTTACATGGTTTTTTTCAGTTTTTGATGGGAGCAAGGGCCAACCAGTTTTTTTTAAATGAAAAATAACCCTTGCCCTGTATTATCTTGGTGGTGGTTTTAATTGCTGCCCTGGGGTGGGGAATGGTGGAGGGTGTGTTTTTTTGTTTTCTTCCACAGTGCGGTATGTGCCACAGTTCTTGCCAGGACAGGATGTGGTCCTCTGTGCTGATCTGCTGGTGATCCATGATGTACACCACCAACGGTGCCGATGGCCTGAATCGGCCCCCAGGATCAATCTGGAAGAACCAACCATGTTGGTTCTCTGTCGGCTCCGATTCTGGGCCCCGGAACGATCGGACCTGATCGAGCGGCTAAGGTGGGTTGCACGCGATTCCGGCCACGATCGTTGGCGTACACGAATCGATCGGCCCGGAATCAGACAGGAATCTGACCCGTGTATGGGGGCCTTAAAGAGTGGATGTGTGATTTTAGCCTTAGGCCAGTGCTCCACTACATTAAAAAAAAGCAAACAAACAAACAGCGCTCTGCTGAGGTCCAGATATATATACAAAAAGCGCAACTGTAAAAAAGCAAGCCAGTGCGTTCCCAAAATATGTCCGTACAAGGGTCTAGTAGACATCCTGAATAAAATAATGTTTGAAACAAACAATTATCTAAAAAAAATTATGTTTAAAGAAATAATAAAAGGTATATGAATGATAAAATCTCTAAAATACTTATTTTGTATGAAAGATTTCAAAACAGTATGTTTTTATATTTGTTTTTTGTTTATATAAAACAAATTATTCATTTGAAATGTGTTTTGTGTTTTTATTTTTACTGTTTACTGTTATCACTGTATCCAGTACAATTACTTTTGGCACCCTCTCTCACCTGGTGTGATGGACCTAGTTACAGATACATATACAGATAGACGGTTAAGTTCAAAGGGGCACATAAGGGGAATCACACTGAAAACTGTTTTCTTCATAGAAAACAGTTTTCGTGCTATTTATCTCCCACCACCACTCCAATGTGAACGGTAAGTTTGCACTGTTGGGGGTCCGATCTCATCTTGTCCAGTGCAAGACTAACAGGACAGCACTGGACAAGATGGGGGCAGTTAGGAATGCCAGGGGGTTTAATGTGGGTTTTGTATGCATTTTGTTGTGATCAAGTGCATTATAGGCGCATTATTTAATGCATTTGTTTTATGTGACCTTTACAGAAAAACAGGATTTTTTCCCCCACCTGCGCATGTAAAAAAATTGGGACAAACACTGACAAAAAGACTCAGTGAAGTCCACTGTAGGCCTTACTAAACTGCAATTTTTTAATTTGTTGATACCCATCACTACATAATTTTTCTTCCTACTCCCACCAATGCAGTTTAATCTGAAGGACCTCACACACCTGCTGCACTGCTACATTATAATATCAACATTTTAAGGAAAACTTTAATTTATAAATTTTTTAGACAATTGTAACACTTTCTGTCTTGGTAACAGTGACTACAAGGATAAATAAGCAGGCAAAACATACAAAAACAGGAAAATAAACAATTTTCCCAATACAAACAAAACAAGAAAATAAAAAATTTATCTAGCTTTCCATATAAGTTTAATGACAAGCTTTAAGTTTGGGAAGCTAAAATACAGTGACCCAATTTCAGTTCAGAGATAACTAGCTTTACACTGTGAGTTTGTAGGGTTCATGTTTATTTTGATCATATTTCAATCATCTCTTTAATTAATAATATTGTGTGCATTATCTTGGATTCCCAGCGTGGTTCTCAAGGTACCATAAACACTATGGAAATTTCGGTAATAACTAGGTTCCATTTTTTTCCAGTGTCTTCAAAGGTTATTAGGTTTGCACATAGTTTGTTATACGGTTTAATCAGGAATGGAATTATGAATATTATATGTTGAGCTAGTCCAATTATCTCAGATTCCACACGTGTTTTTGGACACAAGCTCCTGTATGTTATCACAAAGATGCCCTTAACATTATCTATGTATACAATGCCTTATAAATGAAAGCATTATATATATTGATAATGTTAAGTAGGAAACAATAAGAAAGATAGCATAGGGGGCTGCTACAGTTATAACAAAAACATCATGCAATGAAAACATTTAAGGCTGGTGGCTTTAGGGCCTGTGTCCACTGCATCCCTGTGTCCACTGCATCTGCAATGGGGAGAAAAACACAGAGAGGACACCTCACATTCTGTTTGAATGGAACAGTGTCCAACTCTGCATTATCTGAGCAGCAATCCCATGGTGATGTTTTGAAGCTGTGCGGTGCTGCCAAAGGCACAGAGATTTAGCATACCAAAGATACAGAAAAACGGCGCCCGAACAGCATTTTCGTCTTTTTCTTGTCTTGGAGGTTCGTCCATTGATCTTCATGCTGTTCGGGCACAGTTTTTCTGTATTTTTGGTATACTAAATCAATAGGGCATATGGCCCTGTACTGAAGTAGTCTGCTCACATACAGAGATCTGCAGAGGGGCTTTCCATCCATGGACAGATCATCCCTCTGCAGATTCGAATGTGAGTTGTTTTTTCCCTGCTCAGAGCTGTGGGTGAGCAGACTAAAGCAGCTGCTCACATACAGATCTGCAGCCGGATGATCCATCCATTGATGGATCGTCCCTCTGCAGGGCTGTGAGTGTAGTTTTGAGCTCGAATATTCGATTTTCGAATATTTAGCTCGAATATCGCTATTTCGAATTTCGAATATTCGCGAATATATCATCGAATATCTGATTTATCGCGCTTTTATAATCGCGATCCATTGCAATGAATGGGATCGCGATTATATAATTGCAATGCGATTTTTTAAAACGGAAATGACGGATATTCTCCCAGTCGAATATCCGAGCTCCATTGACTTGCATGCATTGCGCATATTTGGTCGCATTGCGCTTTCTCGGATAATCGCAATTTCGGATTCCGCCATTCTCTATTGACTTCAATGTATTGCGCATATTTGGTCGCATTGCGCTTTCTCGCATAATCGCAATTTCGGATTTCGCCATTCTCCATTGACTTCAATGTATTGCGCATATGTGGTCGCATTGTGCTTTCTCGGATAATCGCGATTTCGAATTCCGCCATTCTCCATTGACTTGCATGCATTGCGCATATTGGGTCGCAATTGCGATTGTTAGATCGCAATTCATGTCGTAAGTGCGGATATTCGAGATTACGAATATGGAATCGAATATTATGGCGGATATTCGCGAAATTACGCGAATTCGAATATTGCCTAGTCGCTCATATGTGAGTGTGAGCGGCTGCTTCAGTCTGCCCACATACAGCTCTGCAGAGCAGGACCAGGAAGCCACTGCCAGCTTCCTGCCTCTTTTAACTCCAGCACTTCTGGTCAGAGCTCGGTCAGTATTTTTACAGGGAGGAGATGCTCCCTATACAGGTACCTCCTATACAGCAGAGCGTCTTATAAGCAAAAAATACAGTACTTTTTTACCCTTATACTTATGGATGACATATCTTATAAAGGTCTAGTGTGAAAGAGAGGAAGCGAAATAGGGACTTTATTTTTAGAAAACCTTTTGAAATTTCGATCTATTTTAAAATTAAGCTGTATATATAACTAGTCAGTTATGAAACAGCCAGCATCATTTACCAAACTGAGAGATCGTTACAAATTTTAGATCATTGTCCATGTTGCTGTTTTTTGCTGTATCGTAAAAGACCATCTCAAGTTAAATCTAGCACATACACAAGTATATGAGAGCAATGAGTATATGTGAATAGTTTATTGTGCATATTGTAGGCACAGCTCTAAATATATACAGGACATGCTTGTCTTTATCTTTAATCATCAAAAAGTCTTTTTAATCCTATGGCTGCAGAACTGCGATGTAGTGTAGAATCTACTGTATAGAGGATTTCATAGCAGTATCCTCCCAATAACATTGCTGAAGTTGTGTGACATCTAGTGGCAGCTTTGGAAACTACAGTTCAATAAATCATTTTCAGGTTTCAATTGTTTCTGTATGTCAGTAGAAAGGAAAATTACTAAAAACACTTTGGGAGAGGAAATTCAGCAATAAACTTTAATTAATGTAGTAAAGAGGCCCAAACACATGTAGAAGCACATGCATATAATGCAAAATCTTTATTTAAAAACAAAAAAAACACAACCCCCCCTCCAGCTATATATGTCCACAGCTGAGTGCTAACAGTTAAAGAACAGTGATTTATTTGTTTGGACAGTTTTTTTTGTACTTAACACACATCTATACATACAGTTGTGTTCAAAATAATTCAACCCCCAATGCTGTTAAGGGTTTTAGGGATTTCAGTGTACATTTGTAATGGTGTTTAGAATGAAATCTTACAAGGACTTTTAAAGAACCAAATGCAACTAAAATGGCATCAATGGTTTTTGTAATACAGTATAAAAAGTTATTTTTTGTGATTTCTTCATTGACACAATTATTCAACCCCTTAAAGACTACCACACTTAGGCTAAGTTTACACTGGCGGTTCTTGAGCTGCTTTTAGCTCGCAGCTGCAGGAGAAACAACTCCCTGTAATCGGCTGCAAAACAGTGCAGGTGATTACAGGGCATCTTATTAAGGACCCAATAGAGGTCCTATGGGATGGCAGCCGGAAAACCGACCGACGGACGCCTAATGTGGCGTCCACCTGTTGGTCATGTTAAACGGTCGTTTACCTGGCAGTAAAAAAAGCCAGTGTAAACGTAGCCTTAAGAACAGAGGTTCATTCAAGTGTTTTCGATCAGGTATTGAAAACACCTGTGGATGTCAATGAGCAGCAATCAAGCATAATAAGCACCAATTAGGCAGATTTAAAATGACTGTGATACTCAGCTCCTTGTAGACATTTAGGCTAAGTTTACACTGGCGGTTTTTTACCGCCAGGTAAACGTCCGTTTAGCGCGGCAGACGGGCGTCCACCGGTCGGTTTTCGGGTGGCCATCCCATAGAAAGTCTATGGGGTCCTTAATTAGAGAGTTGTTTATCCTGCGGCTGCGGGAGCGCACTGGCGGTTTCCGAGCTGCTAGCTAGCCTTACTGGTATGTTTACAAACATGGTGAAGTCAAGAGAATGGTCCAGGAAGACAAGAGAAGAGGTGATTTCTCTTCACAGGAAGGGCAATGGCTATAAGAAGATAGCAAAGATGTTAAACATACCAAGAGACACCATAGGAAGCATCATTCGCAAATTCAAGGCAAAGGGCACTGTTGAAACGCTACCTGGTCGTGGCAGAAAGAAGATGCTGACTTTGACTGCTGGCTACCTGAAGCGCAAAGTGGAAAAAGTCCCCGTGTTTGCTGAGGAACTGAAAAAAGATTTGTCAGATGCGGGTACTGAAGTTTCAGCTCAGACAATAAGGTGCACACTGTGTATTGAAGGCCTCCATGCCAGAACTCCCAGGCGCACCCCCTTGCTGTCTCCAAAGAATAAGAAGAGTCTACTGCAGTATGCCAAAAGTCATGTGGACAAACCACAAAAGTTTTGGGATAGTGTTCTGTAGAGTGATGAAACAAAATTAGAACTGTTTAGGCCCATGGATCAATGCTATGTTTGAAGGAGGAAGAACAAGGCCTATGAAGAAAAGAACACCTTGCCTACTGTGAAGCATGGGGGGGGGGTTAATCATGCTTTGGGGCTGTTTTGCTTCTGCAGGTACAGGGAAGTTTCAGCGTGTGCAAGGTACCATTAATTCTCTTCAGTACCAGGAGTTATTGGAAGGAAATGTGATGCAGTCTGTCACAAACCTGAGGCTTGGGAGATGTTGGACCTTTCAACAGGACAATGATTCCAAGCATACCTCCAAGTCCAACAGGAACATTTTGGAGTGGCCATGGAGTGGCTATGGCTAAGATACCCATAGATCACTGCAAGACACTTGTGTCAAGATATGCTTCACGTTTAAAAGCTGTTATAACTGGAAAAGGATGTTGTACTAAGAATGAATGTCACTTGGGGGTTGAATAAAACTGATAATGATGTGAGCACAGAAAAGACATTTGTGGTTATTTCATTATTAATGTTATATTATATTTGTCTGACTTACAAGCACCTCGCTGATTTCATTGTAAACAAGATGACTGAAATGATCAAAATCAATGTCAAAATGGCCAAAACACTCAATTTCAGTGGGGGTTGAACATTTTTGAACACAACTGTATCTACAATTCAGCAGTACTTACTAAGCAATAGATGTCATTTAACTTGATCCAAGTTACAAACTGGTGCTAGGTTATCAGTTATTTGTCTCATTGCTATTTTTAAATAATGTAATGAGCATTGCAGCAGGTCCAGACGGAAAGATATCAGATATGGTTCAGCAATAAATACACAAATCTAAGTGTGGATCCCACACAGATTTTTCTGAAAACCTTCTGCACCACCCCTTACCTCATAGTTAATAGAGGAATGATAAAATTAGTCACTAAAAAAGTAGGGAAGATTCCGGTGAGCAGATTTCTCAGAAGGTTAATAAATGTTTTCGGTCTGTAAGACGCACCAGACCATAAGACGCACCCAAAGTTTTGAAGAGAAAGTTTTGGAAAAAAACCCCAGAAACGCAGCCATTCAGATATCAAGTGAATATACAGAATGTTCCAGCAAAGTAGGCATGAGTGGACTGTGCAGTATTCACTCTGTATTCCTCCAGCCAAAATGCCAGTGCCAGGAGGGAGGTCTTTGCTGCAGCAGAGTATGCAGGCTGAAACATTAGCATGTGTCTATACACTAGCAGTACCCATTCTCTGAACACACTGACCAACTTATGAAAACACACATTATACAATTTGGCCCTGAACAACTGTCCCATGAGCAGCTATTTACATGTGGGAGGAGATATGAGTCTGTGTCACAAAATGTAATTATTGCAATTTAGAATGTTAATGTAAATACACAACTCATGCTATCTAATTGTAAACTGTGTCTCTTCATAAGTTGGTCAGTGTGTTCAGAGAATGGGTACAGCTAGTGCAGATAAGATCTCTTCTTGGCAGTGGCTTTTTAGCTTGGCCTCCTGTGATGCAGAGCTATTGCTCTCAGGATGATTGGGACAAATGTGCACTCTCCAATTAACTGTATTGAATACATTTGTAGGAATTGTATTGACAGTATTTATTGTATTTATGTATGTTTTTATTTCATTGAAATTCTAATCCATGTGATATGCTACATGCACCTTAAAGCCTCAGTATTTGGCATTGATAAAAAATAAATCCAAAAGATAAACTGACCAGTGTGACAAGCAAACACAAAAATAGTTTCCTAATTTTTCCACAGCATCTATAGGCAGTAGCATTTTGTATATTAGCATTAGTTGTTTTGCCTTTGTGCAGTTGATATAATAGTGGTGATTTATATAACTGCTTCCAGTTGAATGGAACAGATGACTCACTCTGCATATAAGCTGCATTTTTAGTTAAGGATCAATGAATGCTGAATGGTTTTATCTTTATCTT
>CM070037.1:67535420-67550700 GCA_036250615.1 Ptychadena robeensis
TGCCCTATCCCCAGCTAATGGGCTTAGCCTGCCTTGTTCCCCTAGCCCAGGCGTAACAGTCACTGACTCCGGGTTTTACGATTGAAATTCCCCGCTTAGAGGAGGGGAATTTGAATCTGTCTGCGAACGGGCGGACGGCAGACTTTTTTAAAAGGTCTGATCCGCCCCTTCGCGGATGGACATGGCCGAAGTTCAGCCATCACTACTTATCAGGGTTATTTTGTGGCTTTTCATGCTTTATAAATGGGGTGGGGACCTGGGTTGTGTTGTGCAGAAGACACATCTCTGGGACAACTGTTAAGAGGAGGCTGCGCAAATCAGGCCTTCGTGGACAAATAGCTGCCAGGAAACCACTGGTAAGGCGAGGCAACAAGCAGAAGTGATTTGTTTGGGCCAGGAAACACAAGGGATGGACATTAGACCAGTGGAAATCTGTGCTTTGGTCTGATGAGTCCAAATTTGAGATCTTTGGTTCCAACCCCCGTGTCTTTGTGAGATGCAGAAAAGATGAACGGATGGATCCAACATGCCTGATTCCCACTGTGAAGCATGGAGGAGGAGGTGTGATGGTGTGAGGGTGTTTTGCTGGTGACACTTTTGGGGATTTATTCAAAATTGCAGGCACACTGAACCAGCATGGCTACCACAGCATCCTGCAGCGACATGCCATCCCATTGCGTTTAGTTGGACGATCATTTATTTTTCAACAGGACAATGACCCCAAACACCCCTCCAGGCTGTAGGGCCTATTAGACAAAGAAAGAGAGTGATGGAGTGCTGCAGCAAGTGACCTGGCCACCACAGTCACTGGACCTGAACCCAATGGAGATGGTTTGGGCTGAGCTAGACCGCAGAGTGAAGGCAAAGGGGCCAACAAGTGCTACACACCTCTGGGAACTCCTTCATTTCAGGTGACTACCTGTTGAAATTCATCAAGAGAATGCCGAGAGTGTTCCAAGCATTAATCTTTTTTTGTTAAGTACATAACTCCACATGTGGTCATTCATAGTTTTGATGCCTTCAGTGAGAATCTACCAATGTAAATGGTCATGAAATAAAGAAAACACATTGAATGAGAAGGTGTGTTCAACCTTTTGGCCTGTACTGTATTTTCAGTATTGTCAGAACATGTTACTATATTTAGGTACATTGACCGTTCTTTTTAATCACATATCTGTACATTTTATTCTTACTTCTTAGCAGAAAGGAATACGTTTAC
The DNA here is from genome assembly GCA_036250615.1 of Ptychadena robeensis. Taxonomy (NCBI): domain Eukaryota; kingdom Metazoa; phylum Chordata; class Amphibia; order Anura; family Ptychadenidae; genus Ptychadena; species Ptychadena robeensis. Next base: position 67,536,640 of record CM070037.1, read on the forward strand.
TTATCACATGCGAATTCTTTGTTAATGTCTTCTTTGTAAAGGATTATTTGTATCAGTTTGCAGTATCCTCTCCCAGTGATGAGCTGGAACAATATGTTTCTGTTACTAAGTTGCTGATATTTAATCTGGTCTTAAAGAATTACATTTTGTGTCATCTATTGTATATCAATGCAATATCCAAATGTACACTGTTTATAGTTGTCGTGTATCCCTTTTAATCTATACTAAGGCTAATTAAATATATATATAGCAGAACTAAGCACAAAATACAAAAATTACATATATTATGTAACCAGTCTCTATTATTACCACTGTCATTAACTCGTTTTTGAGTCCCCATGTAAAGCTAGCCATACACGCATCAACATTTGCTCATTCGATGGACTTGTAAATATAAATTTAAATTGTAATAAAAATATGGACTGTCAGTCAAACATCTATGGATGACAAAGTTAGGCATTGATGCAAAACTATGTTTATTCTTTATATTTTATTATTTTACAGTTTAAAGATAAGTTTTAATATATGGGCCATAGTATGATTGGATACAAATCGCTCAACACACATATAAAACCCACCAGATCCTCATACGAGATACTGCATGTTTCTATTCCGACCAATCACAGCTCTTTTGATGTTCAATAATCATCCCATTTGGTTGATCAGTTCAGTTAAAATGCAATTGAGTTTCTAACAAACAACATAATATATTTACACTAAACAAAAATATAAATGCAACACTTTTGGTTTTGCTCCCATTTAGCATGAGCTGAACTTAAATCTTTTCTTCATACACACGACCCATTAATCTTAAATATTGTTCTTAAATCTGTCTAAATCTGTGTTACTGATAATCCATCCAACTTCATGACATATCAAGGTGCTGTTTAGACACATGAATATTGCACAGAGGTGCCTTAAGGCCCCCACACACGTAGCGAGTGGGGTCTGACAGAAGAGCAGTGGAGTGCAACATTCAAACTAATGGCATTGGCCAGAGATTTACAGACATGCCTGTTCTCTGGCTGACCGTATTTTGGGGGGACAGGGATCTGTTGCCCCATGTGGATACCCACGATCCGTGGTCCATTGACATTAAGACTACCCACAAAAAAAGGCCACTTTAAAATATGCAGTTTGATCATACAGCACAATTGTCATAGCGGGTGACACCAGAGTAACGGTGACACCGGTGATTCACCGGTGGGGACCCACTGGACCAACTTGCACAGTTGGCAGGGGTGTAATCCAGGGCACAGAGTCTAATGGACCACCTGGTATTCACCAGAGCTCCCCGAAGATGGAGTTGGATTTTGCTTCAGGCAATCCCCAGGTTATGGTTCCCGGAAAGCACCTGTGCAAGAAAGCTGCTGAAGTGATAACCAATGCGTAGTGCCAAGCGTTAAGAGTGAGAGAAGTCCAATGAACAAGCTGAGAGCCAGAAGCTAGGAGATCAGGAGAAGTACCGAGATAAAGATCAGGAAGCAAGAAGAATCCTTTGAGCAGAGCGTCAGGAAACGGGAAGTCAAACAGTCAACAAGGGAGGGTGATTTAAAATAAAGGAAAGACCCAAAGATCAGGTGACTTCCTGTCACCTGAGGACTCCTTATAAAGGGCAGGAGGGAGGAACAGATGATTATTATGCAGAACCATAGCATCCAGCAGAGAGAGCTCCAGGGCTGGAAATTAACCCCTGGTTTCAAGGATGGTTCTTAGAGCTGGAAGCAGCTACAGCAGACACAGATCCTCTAGTTCTGCTGGGATCTGCTACAAATGTGACAACTTTTGAGAAAGTTTGCAATTGGCATGCCATTTTTGTTCATTTTTTTATTCTCCTGAAAAAATAACATATTTGTATTACCTGTGGATTCTGCTAGCCAGTTGTAAGCCTGAGATTAATGTTTAAAACTGATCAAAATGAAATGAACAAGGCTGGAGCAATGGAGTTCTAGGGGTGCATAACAATGGTCAGCTTATATGCACATATTAAAAAAAAAGTCCCTTAAAACAGAGATATAAATGAGAATTGTTTTTCACAAAAATGCCTCTTTTACATCGTCTTATTTTCTTTTGGGAGACACCTGTCATTTCCCATCAAAAAATTACTTGCTGGTTAAATAAAAGTAAGTCAAAATGAATAATTATGGTCTTGAATGTAGTAGATCAGAAGTTATGATTTCTTAACCATTTTTCAGGGAATATAAATGATTAGAAAAAACATGGTTAGTAGTTGGCTGAAGGCATTCAAACAACTGTGTTTACTCTTTTTAAATCATAATCACAATACAAACCACCCAAATGACCCAGATCAAAAGTTTACGTGTTGGTGCTTTGGCCTGATAACATGCACACAACTTGACACAAAAGGGTTAGAATGGACTACTAAAGGTCATCACCTTCACCTGTAATTTGTTTGCTTGTAATTAATTGGTGTGTAGGGTCAATGAATTTCTGGACTCCTGACAGACCCATGCATCTTTCATCCAGTGCTGCATGATGTTGTTTTGGGTTCTGAGTTATGGAGAACTCTATATAACATGAAAGGAATATGAGAAAATATCAAAGGAATTGAGAATGCTAAAAAGAATTGGAAACAAAAAAAATTAATAACTTAAGTTAAAAATGTGGTGTTTTAAGATGCACAATAAGGAGGCACTTGAATAAAGAGAGGCTACATGGTCGAGTTGCCAGAAGAAAGCCATTAATACACAAATACCACAAAGTATATCGCTTATGATATGAAAAACAGCACAAACCCTTAAACCTTCTGGTACAAAGTCATTTGGAGTAATGAGACTAAAATTAAACTTTATGGTTACAACCAGAAATGCTACTTTGGAGAGGATGATGAAAGGTACACCATTCCTACTGTGAAACATAGTGGTGGATTGCTGATGTTTTGAATATGTGTGAACTACAAAGACAAAGAGGAAATTTGTTCAGAATGGATGGAAATACCATCTGAGAAGATATAGAGCCTCAGCCACAACTACCACAAAAGACCTCCCTAGCGGTTGAGACGATCCCAGTTCATCCACTGATTGGGAGCGGGGATCATAAAAACTTGATATACCCCCAGAAAGCTGCAGCCATTCTCTATATTTCTTGGGTTCCGGAACTGCCCTTCGTGTCATCAGTGACATCAAAGGGGTGGGGGGTGGACCAAAGACATCCATGTTATTGAAGGAGCAGCGGCTTCACAGCCCACGTTGTTGGCATCATTGATGATGTCGGTGTCATTGATCGTGATGATCGCGAATATTCGGATTCCGAATATTAATCGCGAATATCGGCAATTCGGAAATTTGCGAAGATGGTGAATATATTGCCGAATATTTGCAATTCCGGATATTCGGTATTTTTAATCCATTACACATGCCTCTCAATGCAAGTGGACGAATGGAAAGGCTGCAACAAGAGCTTAGCAACACCATCAACAGTTTTTTAATTGAACATTGAGTAATGCAAATATTGCGAAAATCTTCACTTTTGAAAATTCGCATAAAAATTTGCGTCATGTTAAACATATATTGCGCGCGCGAAATTCGCAATAAAACTGCCGATATTCGCAATAAAAAAACCCTGAATATTGCCGAATGCGAATATTTTCCGAATGTTTTCTATAAAATTTGCGGCATGCCGCGAATACGAATGTTGCCTATGCCGCTCATCACTACTGAGAACTAGTTCCTTTATATTTTGGCAAATAAACCTTATGCCTAAACTTGTCGATATTTGTGATTAATATTCGGAATCCGAATATTCTCGATCATCACTAGTTCTCAGAATCATTAAAGTAACTACCTTCTCATCACAATGTTATCTTCAGTAATTGAGGCGAAATCTGATATTTCTGTTCCAAATAACCACCTGTTATGTGAATGATATCACACACATATGTAAGAAAACCAGGAATTAATTGGTGAAATCGATATCTCCTGTACGATTTAATAAAAGACTCTCCTACTTACTCTCAACTTACTTACTCCTAAATACAAAATATTCTAAGGTCCAGAGACCCATCATGGTCTGCCTCTACAATGAGTATAATTGTATAGACTAAAAGCCTACCGATGCCCTGGAATGTTTGGATACTGTTTTCTTGGTTGGCCCCAATCCTGGAGTCACTTGGGCCAATTGATATGCCATTTTCCAGTGAAATGTTAAACTCTGACAGTGAAAATGTATTGCTGCTGAAGTGGGGATATGAGAGAGACATGCAGGAGATCTCAATAGAGATTCAGACGCCTCTTGCTACTTGGGTATCTTTAGGTATTAGTCCTGCAGGCAACATGAACAAAAGTGATTTTGTTGTAGGAGGATGGGATAAAGAGGATAAACAATTCTTCTATGTAAGTATAATATTTTTTAAATATTATGACAGTTGTTGTTGTTGCTAAAAAAGGATTCTAGGACTTGATCCGATGAAGACCTAAGCAGGTATTTCCTCTTTATTAAGTTGTACATATGTAAAATCGTAGGTTTCAAATGTGGAATTCTTTTACAACCTGCTACAGGCCTAGTTTCATATTTGTTGGGATATGTTTCAGTTTAACAGGCTAACTAACTTACCAACAATATATTTTGCTTACATACTTTAAAATACATTATCTTATGTAGGATGCTCATATTGAAGACCAATGGCCTCCCGTGGTAGACAAGTCCCAGGATTATGAACTGCTTGAACTGAGCCACAATGAGACCCACACTGTTCTAAGGATTTGGCGTAAATGGTTTACTTGTGACTCACATGACCTGGAAATTGAGGTAAGTTTTAGTGGACCATTGTAGAAATCTTCAGATTAGTATATAAATGATCAGTCCCACATATTATTTTTACTATATGGATAAATTAAGGAGGGATAAAAAAATCATAAGTTTATAATTGCTGTCTGTCTTACAGTTGGAGAGAGTTGCACAGTTTTTGTCCTGGTAATGCTACCAAATTCCAAATCGTATCTTTTTTTTGTTTCTTTTTTTTAAAGGTTTTATGAAAGGTCAAATAAGGATCAAATATATAAGTTCTGGCTAAAATTGTAATTAGATAAAAAAAACTATTGCACCAACATGTGTGCACATGGACAATGCAATATTATAGCTGCTGTTTAGGTGTTTCCAAGGCAGCTGTTCACTTTAAAGCTGGCCATAACAGGGTGATTTTTATGTTTAATTAACCGGAAAAATTATTTAGGCATTGCAATCATTTTGTGTCATAACAGTCCCAAATCACAGAATCACCCTCACAGGGGTTAACATCCAAACGAAACAAACGAAACAAACACTGGTCAAACAAAGTTTCCAACCTTTGGTAAACCTCAATGGCCTGCCTCCTGGCAACCATCAGCATGGGGCCACACACACTCTGTGTGCCCTGTATTCACTGCACCTAGCAGCACTTCCTTGGGAGCCCTGACTGAGTGGCTTCAATCTCCTTTTGTTGAGACACACCCAGCCACCTCCCTGATGTCCATCAGGTGTAGTTCCTGGATGGAATGGGAAGGCCCGACCAGTTCCTACCCCCATCTCAGAATCCCAAAACAAAAACAGCACAACAACCTATTGTTGTTGTCCAATAATATCCTGAATTCCTTCCAGGATACACCACCTGATGGACCAGTTATACCGTGGCAGATGACTAGTCTTTCACAAAGAGTATCTATGTGATGCAATTTACAGTCATGTTTGTTCCCATGGACCCCACATGTCTTGTCCAGGGGGTGTTTGCTGTTGTTTTGAGGTAAAAATACCTTAGTTTGCTGTGATTGGAATGTTCATATGAGCAACTTCTATACAACATACCGTTTTTACTGACCAGGATGTTAGGTTACATGTAAAGAGAATATATCTTCCAAGAGAGAAGACATAACTCTTCACAAACTCTGAACAAATTTAGCTGTTAAACCTTTATTATATTGAATTATATGGATCCTGCACTTGCCCTCCCAAGCCTAATGCCCTTCCTTAATAACCTTCTGAGCGTTCTGCATCATGAAACTCAGCCCCAGTTAACTAGAGCCGCGCTCTAGGTCTGGCCGTCTTCCTACGGCGGTCGGGAGCACCGGCATGTATGCTTCCGGGTCCGCCCCCGATCGCGTCACCAGCGTCACGCGAAGGGGGCGGGGATAGGCGGCGCCATAGACCTCCGTCAAACTGGAGGGGCGTCGCTTTTCATCAGCGTAAGTCCAGCGTCTCCAGTGACGCCAGGCTTATGTTAATGACCTCCAGCTGAGCAGGCAATCATGGCGGAGCATATTGTGCTCCGCCGCGATTGCCCGTGGCACGGTTATGAAAAACGCTCAGAGGGTTAAGGTAGGGGGCCTTACCCACAATGTGTGCTATAGGGGTCTATGGGTTGGACTCATTGAGGATCCAGGGGTTACTTTTGAGATCCCTACCATATGGAATGATCAAAGAGGGCTCTCAGTCCTTTTAAGAGCTAGTTCCCATGCTCACTGTGTATGCCTAGTTTTACTTGAGGCAAGTTTACTCAGTGTTTTTTTAATTCAACTTTATAGCATTAAGGGGGATTCTTCCTTACCCCGCAATTTATTTTTTGCAGAAGTACTTCAGGCTTTTTCACAATGTGCAATATTTAGACAAATGCTACAAAAAAACCACAGAAAATGCTTGCAGACAGCAGGGGGCACCCAGACAGCATTTTTCAAATGCACATGTTAATCTTCTTGAGTGTATGCAGACTTTGTTGATTCCTTCCAACAACCAGCCCCACCAAACCTTTTTGTGATGTGGAAATCCTCACGAGAAGCCAGTAAATGGTGAGGGGGATTGGCACTACTAGAAATGTTCATTCAAATGTTCTGACCATGTTGCAATGTAAACTCAAGAGTACCCTGGCAGTGTGATTCAATGAATCATTTGCCAGAATTTTTGTATTGCCTTTACTGTATTGGTTTTTTTTGTTTGTTTTTTTCATTTCTATTTGACAAACTCTAAAACTGTTCCACGTCTCTACTTGTTTCCAGGGGTATGCGATCAATGAAATATTGGGCTCTACCCATTTCCTTACCTATCCCACATCTGTGTCATGAATATACAGATGACTAAATAAAAAAAAGACATTCTTCTGGAAATTTTGTTGAAGCATGGTATGATGATGTACAGGGTACACTAAAAAGTTTTGGTGGACATCTAACTACATACACCATTATGAAGAAAATTGCATAAATGGAACTGTCTTTGTCTATACAGACTGCAATCAAGTCTGCTCAATATGCTCCACAACAAACTCATCAAACAATGTATTTATAAAGGGGAGGGGGTCACAATAATGCAGTTGTCCAAACTGTTACCACAAGAGTACAATTGTCTAGGAATTAACTAGAAACTGCAATACATGGAAGCAATCTTTAGGAGAAAAAATTCGAAAGCAAAGGAGGCATATAATACGAAATATTGGGCAATTGGTGAGGTGACAGCGTTAAGGTCAAAATGTACTAAATGTTTGTGTTTTAAAAATTTACTGACAAAAATTTTCTCTGAATTACAGCAAAACCCCTCTCTGCTGTTAAAGTGGACCTACCACCAGAAATCTATGTTTTTATGAATGGCACTAGAAGTGCCAATAATAGGGAGGAATGCAGTAAAAAAAACTCAAAAAACGTTCCTGTAATGAGCAATTTTAGGCTTTGTTTCCATTGAAGCGTTCAGGTGCGGTTGTAACCGCGCGGCAGCCGCGCGGCTGAACGCATGCCTAAAGTTGTTTCGCGTTTTCGCGACGCGATTTTTTTTTGCATTGCAGATGCGGATGTGGTTGGGGCGCGGATGCGTTTCAAAATGCTGCAGCTAGCGTTCAGAAACGCGCCCTAAACCGCATCCACACCCGAACTCGCACAACCGCACCAGTGGAAACTATATTGAAGTTTCCAATGGATGCGGTTGTGTGCGGGGGCGGCCGCGCGGCTGCAACCGCACGGGAACGCTACAATGGAATCAAGCCCTAACAAGATTACCACACAGCTCCCCTCACTTCCTGGTTCGTGAAGCCAACAAATGAAACACATGGGGGTGCAATATCGCGGGTGGCCACTGGGGGGCGTTCAGTGGTCTTCTATGTGAATTTTCAAAGCAGATCACTGAGAAATCTAAGCTTCCTATGACGTGCTGCCGATTTCTGCCGACAATGAACCAGGAAGTGAGGAGAGCTGCCGGATTATATTCTTAAATTGCTCCCTATTAGTGGCACTTATAGTGCCATTCATGAAAGCATAGATTCCTGGTGGTAGGTCCGCTTTAAGTACCCCTGTCACTTCACTCTCAGCTATGGCAGTATACAAAGCCTGGCTGGATTTTAAGGTTCCTCCAATGATCAGCTTTTGTCTTATGTCTCATAATGTAGGATCAATGAGACTGTATATGTGACATCTAAACATCTAATCAATAGAAAGTTAAGATGCATCATTGAAGATATGTATAGAGTTTCACTGGATGCACAGCTTTTTCAAAAGAAACATCTCGGAAAATCCATGGATAGTAACAGAAGATTTTTTTATATTTTTCAGATCCATTCTGTGGTGGTCCACACAATGTTATGGCAATTCTTAGTTTATGAAGGCGCCCTCTGTTCATGTGTGCTCTTATTCTGAAGGCTGAAAGCATTATAATAAACTATTGACAGAAGAGGCATAAAGCTGCCCATCTCTGTATAGTAACAAATTAAATATTAGTATGACCCTAATCTTGCTATATGCAAAGTAAGAGGATCATTAACTTATGCTCAACGCGCACAATCGCCCCTGATCGCGGCAATAGACATGAATGGACGTGTTTAAAAACCGCCTCTCAATTTATTGATTTTTAATCACGTCCATTCATTCTCTATGGGTGATGGCGATAATTAGTACATATGCTTTCCTTTTCCATGCTACCGGGAGTAACTTAACCTCCCTAGCGGTTGAGACGAGCCTAGCTCGTCCGAGTTTCAGGCTCGCCTCAACCGCATGGGAAGCCGCCGACGGGGAGACCCTATGCCTCCCCGGAAAGCTGCAGCGATTGTCTTCATCGCTGCAGCATTTCCGGGTTGGCAGCACCGCCCCGATCGCGTCACGGTGACGCGGAAAGGGGGCGGCGCCATAGACCTCCATGTTAATGGAGGAGCGCCGGCTTTCCCCCTACAGCAGCTGTTGTCAGTAATGACAACAGCTGCGAGGAGAGCTCCGGCGAGATGCTGGAAACGGCAAGCAGTGTACTCTGTACACTGCCTTGATCGCCCATATCGTGCCGTTGTAAACGGCGCGATATGGGCGGTGCGCTAGGGAGGTTAAACAACTAATAGGGCCTGCCCCAACTCCCGCGATCTCGCGTGACTATAGTGGGGACAGGCCCTATTAGTTGTTTAAGTTACTCCCTGTAGCATGGAAAAGGAAAGCATATGTACTAATTATCGCCATACATTGGCAGAATCTCCCACGACCTCAGCACCATGATTATAACCGGGGACAAACCCATAAGGAGATCTAGATAATATTGTGAAGTTTGGGATATTTTGCACCTCCCAGAGCTTGTATTTTTACTCTAGGGTCGACTTTAAGCCCCTGTTCAGACGTATGGAATGTGCCACTGCAAATTGTACAGTGCAGCATAGTATCATGCTCCAACATATGGTATGTTAGTTGCAGTTGGAAAAATATGTACAGTTGAGCCCATAATTATTTATACCAGTGAACCTAATCACAGTAAACAGCACCATGAAAAAAGAGCAATACATGAGGATTCTCAATGACAGGCAGCATGCAGAGAACCTTGGCCTTGGGCACCAGTGGACATTTCAGCATAACAATGACCCAAAACACACAGCAAAAGTGGTGAAGAAATGGTTCGCTGACAACGACATTGGAGACAATGTTTTGGAGTGACCCAGCCAGAGTCCTGACTTGAATCCAATTGAGAATCTGTGGAGGGAGCTGAAGACCAGGGTGATGGCAAGAAGACCCTCCAACCTGAAAGATTATGAGCTCGTTGCTAAAGATGAATTGGTAAAAATACCTGTGGAGACATTCAAAAAGCTGGTCTGCAATTATAGGAAGTGTGTGATTGCTGTAATAGCCAATAAAGGCTTGTCAACTGATTTTTGAGCAAGGGTATGAATAATTTTGGACATGACACTTTTTTCTCAAATGTAAATGAAAGCTGAGAAATGTTTTTTTTCCACCAAAAACTCTTGTACATCGTCTCATTATCTTTTGGGAGACACCTGTGTCATTTCCCGTCAAAAAATAACTTGCTGGTTGAATAAAAGTAACTTTAAAGCTAGCCATACACGTGTCGGATTCCATGGCCAATTGATCACTCACCCGATCGATTCCGGCGATTCTGCCGGGAATCGCAGGTGTGATCAATCGGCCAATTAAGAGTATCCATCGCTGCATACCACCTTGTCCAACGGATTCCGGGACGATTCCGTGTCCGATTGTCCACCTCACAAATGGCAACTCCCCCTGATGTGTGCAGAATCGGATCAAAAAGACCAACATGTTGGTTCTCTGTCGGATCCGATTCTGGGCCCCTGAACGATCGGACGTGATCGATTGGACAAGGTGGGCTGCATGCGATTCCGGCACGATTGTTTCGCGTGCACGCGCCCGGAATCGATCGTGCCGGAATCCGGTGGGAATCCGACACGTGTATGGGGGCCTTAAGTCGAAATTATAGGCTTGACTGTATATTATATTCAAAGTTTTTGTTGTTGTTATTTTGTCTCATAGCTAAAATATACCTCCTATTACTCTGGCCATATATAGGTATATACCGGTAATTTTTTGTCATAGGGTAAAGGGTAAACAAAATAAGTCGGTGATGAAATACCTATTTCCCTCACTGTATTACCGATTACTGATGGATTCACATATGAAGGTCAATCAGCATGGAGTCCCCCCCAAAGCAAACCAGACCGCTTTTTGGCAACCCTGGAAGAACAGGAAGGGGGGAACCCCCATCCCACCAGGTCCCATATCTCAACAAAGGGGAGACTCTTCATTAAGATAAGGGGGTTTGTTGCTCAAAACATGGGCCAGATGGTGTGGGGGTTTATTGAGTATTTGGGGATCTGGCTGGAAATGCATCCAATTAGCCCAATTGTGAACCACATTACCTTTCAATGATATTCGATATTCGTAATCTCAAATATCCGCATTCGTGGACATGGATCGCGATCTAAAAATATCAAATATGCACAATGCATGAAACTCAATGGAGCTCGGATATTCGACTGGGAGAATATTCATAATTTCTGTCAAAAAAATGTGATCCATTGCAATGCCAGGAATTGCAACAAATCACAATGGCGGTGGTGGCAGATATCTGATGATATATTTGCGAATATTGCGAAAATTGAATATTCGAACTCAAAATTGTACGCTGTTCGGGGTCCACCTTTTCTAGAGCTCACCAGAACCTATGCCAGCAGAGGGTCTGGTATTCTCTGGGGTGAGGACCCACACTGTTCATCGTCCCCTTTTTCCAAAACATAGCAGACCCTATGATCAGACGAAAAATGAGAAAAACACTATATATATTTTTTTTTGGGGGGGGGGGAATGTAACCATTGATCGCCCTCTGGCATGACACTAGGTGTTTGCACAGTTTGTACACTTTATTTAATGGTATTGTGGCTACAAATATCACTTGAGGGTCTGAAAATTTCACCTTGCATTAAAGTCAAAAAGATTTGCCGCAAATATGCAAACCACGGGTATGCAAACCCGCGGCCAATGTTCATCTATCACTAGTCCTGGTCTTTGTCTACATTCTCTTGACAAACTTCAGTCTGGTTTTCTCACTGTACACCTCCCATTAATATTTTTTTCATCAATTACCGTATTTTCCGGCGTATAAGACGACCCCCAACTTTTCCAGTTAAAATATAGAGTTTGGGGTATACTCACCGTATAAGACTACCCCTCTTCCAACGCACACCAAATAAAATTTTTAAAAATATCAGATTTGCTTTCAAAGTGGTAATTTTAATTCTTATGACATGGGCAAACTGCCTGCAAGTCATGGGAAATGTGTCGGCACATGTAATTTTTTTGGGAAGCTCACGGAAACCGCAGTGTACCCATGGCCTTAGATATGTCTACTCTGACTTTCAATTCCCAGATTTCCAACAACCTTAAAGGTCTTATTTTATTTTAGTAATTTTCATTTCTAATTTCACACCCCTAATTGCAAACTCTTATATACATATACAAGTGACATAAATTGTGTACTTTTAATCAATCAAAAATGTAACTGATATCATGTAACATGATACAGAGAAGGTGTTTTAATGTGTTTGAGCTGCAATACCAGTTTAAGCCACTGGAGACACAGCTTTTAATGAGCACGTCAGCTTCATCTTACACATGGAGGAGGAAGAGAGGGAGGGGAATAAGGGGGCGCTTCCAATGTCTGACAGGCAGACTCCTCTGGCTCAGAAGTTTCAGGACTCGGCGTATAAGACGACCCCCGACTTTTGAGAAGATTATCCTGGGTTTAAAAGTAGTCTTATACGACAGAATATACAGTACATTGTTTGGTGTATTATCGATTAACCTCCCTAGTGGTTGAAACAAAACCAGTTTGTTCGCCATTCAGGCTCGCCCCAACTGCAGGAGAACCGAGCATTGGGTGTAGCTGATACACCCACTGAAAGCTGCAGCGATTGTCATGTTAATGGAGGAGCGCTGGCGTCATTAATGACCAGCTGAGAGGGGCAGGGGGAGGGAAGATATGGCAGACAGTTTATTCTGTACACTGCCGTGGGCAGTGCGGTAGGGAGGTTAAAATTAGATTGACAAATTGTCAATAGATATTTAAATTGACAACTGGATCGAATCAAAAATCGACATTGCAAAATTGCTGTGTGCATCATTGAGATATAACTATATTTCGTACAATATTTTTGTATTTTCTATATGTGACAGTTAATTTAATTTACTGTAATTCAATTTAATTGACAGTGACTTTAAACCTACATTTTGGAAAACTTTCCACCTTAGTTCAAATATAGTTAATGTTTCTATACCCAGGATGTCCTTGCTAGTGATGAGCGGCATAGGCAATATTCAAATTTGCAATATTTCACGAATAATTTTACTAATATTCGATTCGAAAATATATTCAAAATTATATTCACCTCGCAATTACCTTCGAAATGAATGGTCACATCTGCTATTTATTTTCACATTGCAAATAATGCAATGCAGAATATCGAAATTGCGAATATCTGCTGCTATAATTGCGAAATTTTCAAATTCTCGAATAGCTGATATTTGCCGAATATATTCACAATTCGAATATTCAAGCTCAACACTAGTCCTTCCAATGGATAGTGATTTTAAGACTTTATGATGGGTCAACTAAGGATCACATATTTGAGTTCTGGCTAAAATTTCAATTGTTAAATAAAAAAACAACAATTACACTTCATAAGTTGCAGCCTTACCCTTTTCAAACACATTTACAACCTGAAATTCTGAGTGCACCTAGACAATGAAATATTATTTCTGCTGGTTAGGTCTTTTAAGGCAGCTAATCAATTTAAAGCTGATCATAACAGGGTGATTTTCCTGGTCAACTGTTCAATAAAATTTCTAGATGTTGCAATCATTGTGTGTCATATTTTAGAGCAGGCACACACACTTTTTTTATAACTATAGTGGAATCAAACTAAGAAATCTGTTTTTTTATTACACCATCGATTGATGTTAGACTTAAGTCCCACACACGTACCGAGTGGGGGCCAATAGAGCTGCACAGATCAGGGATGGAGTGCAGCGTGATGACGTAATCACCCTTCTCTCCATCGCTGACAGCATCGGTGGGCACCCTTTGTGTGCCGGCCATTAGTTTTAATGGAGGCAGCCTTTAAGGTCATCATACAAGTTACACTTACACTTATACAATCTCTGTACAATCAACTTTTCTTCTACCAAAACCATGTAGTACAGGGACCTTTCTAAAGCTTCCAATCAATATGTATTCTATAAGGGAGGCCACTGTACTACAGAGTTGTTGGTAGATCTAAAGAAAATTGCATGGAGTGATCTTAAGGTGTATGGGAGG
>CM070037.1:67550800-67582546 GCA_036250615.1 Ptychadena robeensis
GCCATCACTATTGATAATGCAAATGTCGATCTGTGTAAAGCTAGCTTTAGGCTCAGAAATATAATGTCTTTTTCTTTGGTAGTTGACCTTTATATTTTCTACATAATTATTTCAAGGGGTGGGGTTGGTTATGTCAGAGTCTTATTTGGCAGTGGGTTTCCATACATATGATCTACAGGAACATGTGTTTGGACATACTCAAAAATAAAGACTGGTATCGCCCTATACACACCAAAGAACTCACAATAACCAAAAATAGATTTGATTAACTGCTTGTGGACAATCTCCTCGGGAACCATTAATAAAAACCTGATTGAATATTTAACGGTTGCATCCCCCACCACGCCCACATTCTATGCGCTTCCCAAAACCCACAAGTCTACGTTGCATCCGTCGGGGCGCCCAATTGTCTCTGGCAATGGGTCCCTGATGGAAAACGCAAGTAGGTTTGTGGATGTTCATTTAAGACCGTTCGTGGAATCTCTTCCCTCGTATGTGAAAGATACAGTGGATCTACTTAGAATGATAGATGATGTACATGTACCTGACAATTGTATACTAGTGGCTATTGATGTAGAGGCATTATATAGCAGTATTCCGCACAACCTGGGCCTGAGGGTTATCCAAAAATTCTTATCCGAAAAGAACCAAAAATTTCATTCAATGAATCGATTTATTTTACAATTATTGGAATTTATACTTTCCAATAATATCTTTTGTTTTTTGGACACCCACTACCTCCAGGTGCAGGGGGTTGCTATGGGGACGTGCTGTGCGCCATCCTACGCCAACCTGTACCGGGGGGGTGGGAAAGAGACCTATTCTCCAATGAGGACCTGTCGATGTACCTGCGCCACATACCGTTTTGTGGCGCCGGTACATCGACAACATATTGGTCCTTTGGACGGGGACCCAAGTTGAATTGTCTGATTTCATGTCGGTCTTACAGCAAAATAACTACAACTTAAAATTCACAATAACATCTCCTCGTGACAAAATCACCTTCCTTGATACAGAACTGTATATGTCAGAAGGTAAATTACTGTCCACTCTCTACCGAAAGCCTACATCAGGCAACACTATTCTACATGCGGATAGTGCGCATCCATACATTAAAGTTTATACTGTAGTGTTTAATGGCTGGAATCTGTAATGGGTGATATACATATGTCCAGGCTTGGTCTAATGATACAGGAGGTTTCATTAATAGCCTTACTCAGTTTCATGGGTAAGTCCAATCACTCAGCCTTAATTACTCCTTGCTTTACTTCCCAATGTTTTTTATGGCCATTACATTCCTAGGCATAATGTCGTGTGTATAATCGAGGGGCTGTCGACTGCGGCGGCCGGACCGATATGTATGAACAACCGGGCCGCCTTCCCCCTGATCCTCCTTTGTGGAGGAACATCACATCTGGGGAACCCCACGATATGCTGGGTGGCGCTGGCTGACCCGGTTTCTGACACTCTGCCGGGGATTGGCTCGGCCTGCTGCCGCTCAGGACGTGGGGATGATCTACAAGAAGGGGCGGGACTTACGATCCCTCCTTTCTGTCGGGGCGTCCCGGGCAGCAGAGTGACATGTGAAGCGACGAATCACGACGTTGATTTCGTCACTTCCCGCACCGGCAACTCATGCGCCCGCTAGGGGAGGGGACACACTAATTAGCCCCTGCACTTAAGGCGACTAGACTGTTGACCACTACTGACGACGGACGCCATCAAACACTGACCTACGGACAAGACGGAGGATCTATAGATGCGGACGGCGGACATTAACTGCCTTGTAATACATTCCATGACTGCTCAAGGTAAATGACGTTGATGTGTAATCCTAGACTTTCAATTGAAGATACCCAACTATTTGATCCCCCTGTAGGGGAACACTAATGGCTGTTTTGCCTTTGTGTTTAGATGTTTTTCCATCTATCAGGTTACTCCACAACTGACTTGACTGACAGCACTCAGACTAACATCATCTCGTACATTCTAACTATGAAGGTGGGTCCTTTCTGGCAGTTATATTTTATGGATTACAACCGAGCCCATTGTTTTAAAATATTCTTGGGCTCTATGTTATGGTCTGTGGCACCTATAGGGATGCCGCTCAGCACGGCGCGAACAATACTCATATATATATATGTATATATAAATATTTTCTTTTTATTTAGTCTCACTAACTTCTTCCCTAATAAGTCTATACACCAGATGGGCTGCCGCGGGGTCCTCGAGTCCTCGGTTTTTCCAAACACACGGAGGATCATTACCACTCAAAACCCTTGGAAATTATAATATTACTATCTATTTGGTCTACAAACTGAACCAAACCTCTGTCTCCAACAAATTAGGTATGCCAATTAAGCCCTGTTGTGTCAGATGTGTATCTCCCAACCAGCCAATGTCTCATGTATGCTTTTGCACAATCTATTTCCCTTATGTACAGGCAACCCCACTCTCCCTGAAGAAGCCCTGCCTGGGGTGAAACGCGTAGGAGTTCCGCTATCTGGGGGGAAGCCTACTGGCCTTTATGATTATGTCTGTATATTGTTATTCTTTATTAATCATGTCTATGAATTGGATACAAGATTTTTAATTGATATATTTATAATAAAATCATGTTTTAAATTTATAATTATTTTGTGTTGTTTTGTGCCATTAATAGCCCCAAATATGTGGACAACCCAGTGCTGGGGTTGATCCATTCAGTCTCCTATATATTCCATACATATGAGTTGATTCTTTAGGTTTTAATGAAAAAGTTAAATTTCAGTACGATTTAAACATATTTTGTACAGATCCAAATATTTACAGCAATGTATGGTGTATAGCAAGCCAAAAAAGGAACCCTTTCCAACAAGGGACCCTGTCTATTCTTCTTGAAGATTCATTGAGTCATAGTTCAATGATGACTGATGAAAATGATCTATGATTAAGCTCTGGTTGGTAAAACAAGTCAGAGGCACATACCCTGGGTATTCTGTATGTCTATAGTTTTAGCATGCATCAAATATAAGATATGTTTTTAAAGTAAGAATTGCTTGCTGCGGTCAGTGTGACCATTAATTAATTTTTTTTTAATAATAGTGTTAACTTTATGATATAATCTATATAATATATAATGACACAGTAAGGAAGATTATTACATACGGAGCCCACCCTTTTGGAGGAAAATACCTACAGAAAGCCATTCTTTCTCTTAGAAATCAATAAATAATTGTGGATTCTGAAATATTAATCCCCTATGATTTCAGACTAAACAATGTAAGCACTAACATTTTTTTAAACATGTTACGAAAATAATAAGCCAGACCAAAATGCAAGCAAAAAGACCTCTACTAAAACACCATGCATACATATCACAATTTAAAGTGGACTTCAAAATACATTTACTTATCTGTATTAATTAATTACATATTATTTAATATTCTGTGATAGTATAGATGTGCCAAAAAATGAAACCTTTCCATTAAAAGCCAATTTTGAACTCCATTCAGTGACTTTGTTTAGGCCAGAAGGAAGTCATCAATGTGCTGCATCACTCAATCCATTACTTACTCCATTAGCTTTCACACTGTGTTACCATGTGTTATTTATTAAAGGAGCACAACTTGTCCTCTTTGAAAGAAAAATCATAAGGCAGGATGTTCATTTTACCAAGATTGGAACTTCACTTCATTTGAGGGGAAAATTCCCTTTCAAAGTTATAATTCCCTTGCAAAGTAGTAGTAGATTTTTTAGTAAACAACCCCATTGTAAATTTGTTTTACTGTTAATCATCAAGTTCACACGTTTGGCTTTCAGGAGGAGAAGATAGAAGAACAACCATGAAGGTTATGGTGAGAAGGAATTGAAGGAATCAAAAAGCCCTCAACTCAAGCAGTGCGTAGCACAGTCAAGCCTTCTTAAAACAGAAGGTATTCAGATGCACCAGTCCGTCACAAATCCCAGAATTTAAGGGAAAAATCCTCACTTCATAATAGTGGGTGGAGCCGGGCAAATTGTTACTTTACGTCCCATCAGCCAAATGCACATCCAGAGGTGTACAGTTCAAATATAGCCTTATGGTACGGAGGCCAGAATGCATACGACTGTTAAAGGCTCGGTGGCCATTATCAGTGCAGTGCATGAAAACATTGCTCTTTGGTGTGGGCCTTGGGAGCCAAAAAAGAAAAACCATGCAGGGTATGCACAGTAAAGCCTTATTAAAAGAAGGTATTTCTTGTGTCCTTTCTCTCCCTGAAAGAGCCTGTAGCCTTTTGTATATTGTAGCATTGGTCCATTACGATATGCTGTACTTATTCTCTCATATTCTTTTCGACCTTTCTTTTAAAGGTGATTTGCAAAATGTGCATTCTTTACATTCTTTTCTGTCTATTTCGGGGCATTTTCATGCACTAAATCGAAGTGTATCTGGGCTCAGAGTTCAGCTTACAAATGCTTCCCTCTGTTTACAACCTTGCAATCGCATAGTTTGCCTTTGATACTTCTGGTTGTAAAACTCAAATTTGGTTTGGTTGGTATTTTTCTGGCCCATCATGATACTTTGGATGGGGGCCAGGGTCCCCGTCAAAAGTATCTGATGGGGATCAGATGGGAATTCCTGTGATATTGGCACACACAGGATTACCATTACACGGGTCACCATGCTGTAATGAGTCCCCTGTAAAACGAATAGGGATCTAAGCATCTATGGCCTGCTTAAGGATCTAATGTGTTCCACTAAAAGTCTTGCTTCTAAGTAGCCTACAACAACAATACAAATCTGACAATGACTGTCAATTGTTGCATTGTCCTCTGCTTCAGCAAATCTCATCTTCAAGGCAACATCTTTAGTTAACTCGTTAAAATCTATTGATATTGCTTGCTCAATGTTCAAGTTCCGTGCAGGGGTCAAATTATACACAGAAAACTGGCACTTAGGCTCAATCAATTTGCTTATTTGTTTAATAAAGGTTCCCTCTGTCCTTTAGAAAACATAATCTGTAAGCTTACAGCTTCCAACAATATGGACAATTAAAAAATTTTTCGTATCAGTTCCCGATTTCAGAACAAGATATGACATATGCCTGTGCCTTCATCCCCATGCCGAATGTAACTACCAAGCATCATATAACTAAAGTAAGGTCAGAATACTTAAAAGTTGGGCTGGAACTCCAAGTTAAAAAATGACTTAATTTTAAAAAAATATATACAGTACAGACAAAATTATACTCTTTTTTTTATGCATTTTACAGTATGAGCAAATTATTGACCCCGACAGTGTTGGGATAGTTTATCGCATTCTGATATATTTCTGTGGTGACAACATGAACTTCTCAACAGAAATTGAAGATTGTTATGGCGAAGACCCCAGATATGCCAAGTGTTTGAACTCCATGTTTGGGTGAGCAATCGGTGGAGAGGTGAGTATAATGGGGTAGAGTTGTCCACCAAAATACATGAAAAAATCAGCTTGATATTCTGCTTTGGTTACTGCAAATGTAAAATGCAAATGGTCTTCAAAAATTAGGTGATTTTTCAAAATAATTGTCTAGTAAAATGCATTGCAATCAATAGGGACATAATCCCTTATAACCCATTTTTACCTCTTTTTCACCGAAAAACTGTGAAAAATAAATAAAAAATAAATAAAAATAAATATATGTGTTTAAACAAATTCAGCAGATTCATAAGAAAAGTGTAATCAAGTATCAGTTTAGACAAACAAAATCTTTACAAAGTTGTTTTCCTGATCCTTACTCATAATCCTCTTTTCTCTTCTTTAGGCAGTTGATTTTCCATCATATATGGGTGTTTCCATAGGCACTGAGGAGGACTCTAAATATATCCGGATTGAAATTCTGTACAGCAATTTTTAAAGAAAAAAGGTAATCTCTGTTATTCTGATGATACTTTGTCATGTATATAATGCTTTATGAAGGCCGCCGTCAGGCTGGGACAAGGGGCACTCCCGTCTTGGGCCTGACATCTAGGGGGACCCGTTGGTATGCTACCCTGTCCTGTGCACTGGCTGCCACGCATCTGCGTACAAGCCATATAGGGGAGACCGCAGTCTCCTCCCCGATTTGTTTGAAAGAAATCTGAAATGGATTAAAACTAGAACACATTAAATAACTGTACAAACAACTTTTATCATGTAACATTTTGTAAAAGCTTTTATTGTTAAATGTATATAATTTATGTCACTTGGATAACTTCAGGGAAACATTAGGGCTGTCAATGTAAAATCCAAAATAAATGTAATCCAAAAAAAAGATTGGACTTCTAAGGGTGTTTGAGATCTGGGGGTTATAGGTCAGAGTATGCACATGTAAGGGTAAAATCTGACAAGAGAAAAGCCCTGTTTGACTAATGAGGTACGAGATCTGGGTGTTCAAATGGTGTTGTACTGTGCATAAAGACAGCAAATTAGAGGATGAAACAAGAACAGAGAGGTCAATCTGCAAGAACGGTCCAGGAACCCTCAGACCTATGGGGGGGGGGGAGTGGTAGGGGCCCCTGAAAAAGCCAGTTAATCTCTGTATGTGTGGGGATACATCTGTGCTTAATATAGTGTGAATTATTAAATGAATAATGCATATTTCCGACTTACAAATAGTGGAGCCATGATTGTAATTTTGTCCACTAAAGTGCTAATTCACACCGTTGACCAACTGTAAAAAGCACATCTTGCCCTGGAACCAGCCATGTAAATGAATTCTAATTGTCTAAATGCCACCATAAACAATCCATTCAATCCACATCCACTTTTAAAGAAGTCCGCCGTCCGCCTGTTCGCGGACAGATTCAAATTCCCTGAATTTGAATCGGAAAAATCGGATGTGACATCATTGACGTCACATCTGGTCCCTGGAAAGCATCCTGGAACGCATAGTTCCTGGGTAAGGGAGCCGGATGTGACGTCACTGACGTCACTTCCTGCTCCGAGCCGGTGTTTTCACTAGAAGACCGGCTTCATGCCCGGTCTTCTAGTTAAAAGATTCTTCCTCCGGCACGATCTCGCAGGTTCTGATCCTGCCGGAGGAAGAATATAGATCTTTTTCTCGCCGCCGAACTGTCCGCCTTGCGGGCAGTTCGGCCATCACTGATCATATGTTGTTTGTGTCATAAAATCCCTCATAAAGGAGAATGTATTCAGAACTAGCTTTGATCATGAATCATCATCATCATCATGATCATCAATACGTGCAGTTGTGGATGCAGGATGGCTGCTGAGCATTAACTTTATTTTTATAAATGAGAAGGTTTTACAGCTACAGCTTAACCAAAGCAAATGTAGCTTCGTCTACAACAAACGGTAAACAATGAATGCGAAACCTTTTATTGATTAACAAGCCAAGCTCCTTTTTATTCGGTTAGGTAAGTAATTATGTATATATAGTTTTTCCACAGTATATAATCACACAAATTTAAGATTAATCTTGTTATATTCTCTGCATATAGGGAGATCAGATTCTGGGGGAATGTTCATCCAGCACACTCAACAGAGAAGAAGTCACTTTTGTAAGCTTCATTATTTTCCTAATTCATGTTAAACAGTAGTGATGGCCGAACTTCGGCCGTGTCTGTCCGCGAACGGGCGGAGCGGACTTCGATCGTCCCGGAATCCGTTGGGAAACGGACCCGTGTATGGGGACCTTAAGAGGCTAAAGATAACTTTCAATCTCCCTCAGACTGGTTCTCCATGCAAGATCTCTGTGATCATAAGAATGGCAAGGAATTAGCCCAGAACTACACAGGAGGAACTGGTTAATGACATAATGAGAACTGGGACCACAGTTTCAATGGTCACTGTGGGTAGAACACTACGCTGTCATGGTTTCAAATCATGCATTTCAAGGAAGGTTCCCCTGCTTACGTCATCACATTTACAGGCCCATGTGAAGTTTGCCAATGGCCATTTGAATGATCCAGAGGAGAATTTTCAAAGAGAAATTCATTTGGTCAGATGAGACCAAAGTAAAACTTTTTGGTCTAAATTTCACTTGTCATGTTTGGAGGAAAAATAAGGATGAGTTGCATCCCAAGAACACCATCCCTACAGTGAAGCATTGGGATGGTAACAACTAGGGATGGTCGAAAAATTCGCAGTGCGAATTTTTAAGTAGAAATTTCGACTTTTTCACCAAAAATTCGCATAGTCAAATTTTGATGGGGTCATTTCGACTTTTCGCCGAAAAAGTCGAAAATCAGGCTGCTATTTCGAATGAAATCGAAATTTCAACTTAAAAAAGAACTTTGCTTTTGATTTGCCGTGCCGCTATTTCGCGTGCGAGTATCGCCATTTTATTCAAAATTTTGGCATGCGGGAGTGATTGGAAAATTCGCATTGGCATAAATTCGCATTGATGTAAATTCGCATTGGCGAAAATTCTCATGGTGCTAGCTAACTTTGTCAGCTTATTGCAAAGCCTCTGAAAATGGTATCCTCACAAAAATTGCTGGAGTTGTAGAGAAGGGTTGGGGAAACATTTGAAAACAATACGTCATGTCAAGTTTGTGTATAAATTGGGTTTAAATCTCAGCTCTGAATGTAAAGCTCTGCTACTATGCACACTGGTTCTTCTATTATAGCTCAAGCTCATACAGCAAATCTGGAGTGGCCTAGCCAGTCTCCAGACTTAAACCCTATAGAAAATCGTTGGTGGGAGCTGAAACTCCATGTTGCCCAATGACAGAAACCTGACAGATCTAGAGGAGATCTGTATGAAGGATTGGGACAAAAATTCCTATGGCAGTGTGTGCAAACCTGGCCAAGAAGTACAGAAAACGTTTGACCTCTATACCTGCAAACAAAGGCTTCTGGACCAAATAATTAGTGATGAGCGGCATAGGCAACATTCGTATTCGCGGCATGCCGTGAATTTTATGGAAAACATTCGGAAAATATTCGCATTCGGCAATATTCGTTTTTTTTTTGTTATTGCGGATATGGGCAGTTTATTGCGAAGTTTGCGCGCGCAATATATGTTTAACATGGCGCGAATTTTAATGCGAATTTTAAAAGTGACGATTTTCGCAATATTCGCATCACCCCAATATTCATTCAAAAATTGAGAGGGAAGTGTAATGGATAAAAAATACCGAATATCTGGAATTGCGAATATTCGGCAATATATTCACCATCTTCGCAAATTTCCGAATTGACGATATTCGCGATTAATATTCGGAATCCGAATATTCGCGATCATCACTACAAATAATAGCACTGATTTTCTCTGGTGTTAAAATACTTATGTGCAGCAGTGCAATACAAATACATTAAATGCTGTCTCTCACAGTGGAAATGCACCTACAAAGTTGAGTTTTCAGGGATCTGTCGCCCCATGTGGGCACATGCCGATAAGCGGCCGATTTTTAACCTGACCGACGGCGCGAGCGTGCACGCCCGTCGGTCAGGTTAAAAATCGACCGCTTATCGGCATGTGTATGGCTAGCATAAGATCTGGGGAGTTTCCAGGCCATGGACCCAATATTTTAACGTTTTGGTCCCCGAGCCACTTAGTTATCACAGCAACAAAGATGTAAAAGCAATTTAGCAGCAAACTTTGTGAAAACTAATATTTGTATCATTCTCAAAACTTTTGGACAGGACTGTAGAGACACATTTGAGAAGTGAAGATGATTGTATGTTAATACGAGACCAGCATGGTGACAAAAGGTGGATTAATTTTAATCAATCATATTAGGGTCACGAACCAGGCAATTTGTATTATTTAGAACAAGGTCAGGAACAGCATCTTACACATTCTGCCAGTGATAGGTTAGTATTAAGCTTTTTCAAACACTTTGGTAAAATGTGTCTAAAATTATTAGTCCATCTAGCACTGGACAACAATGTTGCAAACCAAGGATGTCTACGTTTCTCCTCCACAGATAGAATAAAGTAAGAGAATGTAGGATTAATACTATTGATAATAAAAAAAAAAATTAATGAAAGATATGATATTTTGCAACAAAATCTCAAGACTGAATTTCTAGTCAAATATCTCAAATTCTCACAGCCTTGTTAAAATTATTTTCTCAAACAATTAGTATTTAAATTGCATACAAAATATGTCTTACATTAAAGCATCCTGTCAAGCTGTGGTAATGAATATTGGTGTGATGGGATGATACGCATTGTGAATGACACATCAACATACCCTGCGGGCAGTTGTGTTTGCACATATATCAATTCACAATAATGCAATCTCAGTGTATAGTAAGATAATTGTGTAAACAAACAAAACACCATTGTGTTCTCTGTTGTGGTGCTCCCATCAGGCCCATTAGTCATAGACAGATTACAATTTAAAGGATGGTTAAAAGGACTGCAGCCTATAAACCAGTCCAATAAAATACACAAGGTTTTAAAAATTTCCTACTCAATCCAGCCCTATAGTAAAATGTGTTTAAAAAGCATATTTACATGCCATTTTGTTTTCTATAAGTTAGAATAAAAACTGTACCTTACCTTGAGATCTTGCTTTTCGCCAGTCAATCCTAAAATTTTGAATGTTTTGCTTACCCTGCAAAAATGTACTTGGTCCAAAAGGTTTTAAAAGGATATTTCTAAAATAGTACTTATAAATGTCTATACTATCATGGGTTGGATCACACTTATGTTAACATCATTAAAACACTAATGCTGGCCAAGGATGCTTAGATTTTTCATACGATTTATGACCGATCGATAATGACATTAAATTGTTCACAAATCGATGCATGTTTAAAGCATGTGATCGACCGAAAGGACAAGAAATCGCATAAAAAAATCGATCAGGCAGGGATTGGACATGTCTGTAATTTTTTGTCGATCTATAACAAATCGATGAACGGTAGAGATCGTTTCAATCGAGCGACCCATGCAGGCCTCATCCCACTTCCATAATGTGCGATTGCATTTTTTTGTGCAGCCAATCTTTACGTCATCGAACAATCAGGGATAAATCGCATCCCAAAAATGGTACTTTCGATCTTGACTGTGGTATTTCAGTCACAGATTGCATTTGAGGAAAATGTTTATAAATTCATGAAACCAAAAATTATAAACTACGATGCTGACTAAAAGCCAACATGCAGTGTCTGTCTACATGCTTGTTATTGTTTTTGATGTATGTAAATTGCATTTATCTAGAATAATGGATGCCATTGTGAACATGAATGGTGTTGAATGGGATGAAGACAACATAGCTAAAGCCCAAAATGCTGTTGAAAAAGTCACACACTGCAATCATCACCCATCGTCAAGTAAATACACTTTTTAATGTGACCCCATACAAAAATATGTGAAACAGCTATACCTGAAAATGTGACTGAAACCCTTACTGCTATATGTGCCACAAGAACATCCATTCATGAGAAAACATTTATTTTCCTGATGCTAGATCACCACAGGCATTTTTGCTGTGTTTTAACATTGAAAAAACAACGCACTGGTATTTGGAAAATAATTGAGCCCTATAAGGGTATTTATTTGCATGCCTGTTTGCTGTGTTTCCTTTGTTCCCTTAGACAACGTATGTCTTGTCCAAGGGGCATTTGCTGCTGTTTGGTGGAAAAATGCCTTGATTGATTGCAATTGAAATGTTCATATTAAAAGAATTAAATAAAGAAATACCGTATTTTTCGCCATATAAGACGCACTGGCACATAAGACGCACCCAGTTTTTAGGGCAGAAAAAAAAGATTTAATAAGTTTTCACATCAATTGGTATAATGCAATGAATTTAATGGATGCAATATCCAATTCAGCCAGCAGGTGTCACTAGCAGCAGTACACTCTCAGCTGAACACACGTCATGGAGGAGGAGGGAGGGGGGAAAGGAGAGCTGGTCTGTGCTCTGCTCTCTCTCTCCTCTCCCGATGTCACTGATTCTGTGTCCGTAGGGCAGCTGATTGCCCACGGACAGGAGAGCTGTAGATGCCAGTTTATCTAGCTCTGTCTTCATTCTCTATGCCAATTCAGGGCTGGCATAGACAATTACACAGTTCAGATGGGGGAGCCGGACATCGGCTCTTCCATCTGAACTGACAGCTCATTCACGTCCTCCAGTTCCCCTCGGTGCTGAGAGAGCTGGCGGGAAGCCAAGGTGCGACCACCGGTGGCCGAGTGGCCGCGGGTGTCACGCATTCGGCGTATAAGGCGCAGGCACTTTTTGCCCGCCAGGGGGGCGATAATACTCGAAGGATAGTAGATCTGATATATATAGCCAATAAGAACAATACAAAATGATAGTATTAAGCCTTGATGCTGAGAAAGGCTTAGTTGGCCCTTTCTCTTTGGGACACTGAGAACATTTGGAATAGACTGACCTTTTCTACAGGCAGTAAAAGGATTGTATGCAGAACAGTAAAACTTCCGTATGAGAATTCTGAAACATTCCCTATTCTAAATGGAACTCGCCAGGGGTGTCCGCTTTCCCCAATTTTATTTGTCTTAGAGATAGAATCATTAGCATCCCATATCAGGAACAGCATAGACATTAAGGGCCTGAACATGGGAGAAAAATCATATAAGATATCACTTTTTGCAGATGATGTATTATTAACATTAACCCAGGCCCTTACCACAATCCCAAACATATTTAAATTATTAGAAGAAAATGGTTGGGTATCAGGATATAAAAATAATACCTCTAAAACAGAAGCTATGCTCCTAAATATGGAAGAAGGGGACATAAATAATCTTAGGGAAAGATACAAGTGGAGGTGGAAAGAAGAGGGTATTAAGTATTTAGGAATAAACATCACACCTAGCTATGAAACTCTCTATGAGAGCAACTACTCGCCAATTTTCACAGAAATTGAAAATATGTTTAATATTTGGGAGGATTGATTAAAATGATTATAATGCCCAAATTACTTTATCTATTTAACACATTACCAGTTAGAATCCCAAAAGGTAAGATAAATAAATTACAACAGAAAATTATACTACATCTGGGCGTACAAAACACACTGTTTCTCGATGGAGATGATGTGTGTGGAGAAAGAAAGAGGGGGAATGGGAGTCCCAAATGTAGATAAATACTATATTGCCTCCCAAATAAGACCGATAAAAATTTGGATGGATAGGCACATTGATATCAGGTGGACACAAATAGAGAGAGAGTGGAATAAGATCTGGACAAATGCTGGGAGAGTATCCATTTGCTCAACATATAAAGAAAATATGTATAAGATACTATACCAATGGTATTATACACCAGAAAAACTACGCAAGATCTACCCGGGAGCATCCGATAGATGATGGAGATGTCTGGGAGGTAAGGGATCCATCGAACATATTTTCTGGACATGCCTTAGAATTGGTAGGTTTTGGCAAAATATAAATGAGATGATACAAAAAAAAACTGCTAGAGAAATAATAATGGACATGAATACTCATACATGTATTCTGGGACTAACGATGGAAAATCTAAATAAAAGCAATAGAAATATGGTAAGACACATTTTAACAGCAGCACATACTTTAATTGCAAGGAAGGCACCTACCTATACAGAGCTAATAAATAAAATAATAGATTTAAGAACTATGGAATACTTAACAGCATTGTT
Organism: Ptychadena robeensis; assembly: GCA_036250615.1. Lineage (NCBI taxonomy): Eukaryota > Metazoa > Chordata > Amphibia > Anura > Ptychadenidae > Ptychadena > Ptychadena robeensis. Next base: position 67,564,343 of record CM070037.1, read on the forward strand.
ACATCAAAAACTGGAGATTTTACACAGTATGGGAGACCTGGGATGTGTCAGTAGAAAAGGGTAATCATATGAAGCAAATGACCATGGAAGACCACTATTAATTGAGAACTGAATCGGGAAGAATAGATCAGAAATGTGATAACTGTATGTGTATGTGATAAATGTAGTGTAATGTGAAAAATGCAAGATATAAGTGTGTTGTCACATGTAAAATGAGTTGCAGAAAATTTTAAAATAATAAAATAGAGTATGTCAAAAATAAATGTTCATATAAAAATGTGTAGCACTTCTACAAAACTGAATATTTTTACTGCCCTTTCACACTAGCAATGCAGGGCGGCTAGCATCAATGCAATGCAAGGTAGACTGTTTTCCATTGTGAATCTGTGTAGTGATGAGCGGCATAGGCAACATTCGTATTCGCGGCATGCCGCAAATTTTTGGGAAAACATTCGGAGAACATTCGGAAAATATTTGCATTCGGCAATATTCTTCTTATTGCGAAAATCTGCAGTTTTATGCGATTTTCGCGAATTTTATATATTCGCGAATATATGTTTAACTTGCATTGAGTGGCGTGTTGAAAAAAAAATTTTGGACGCCATCTAAGTGATTTTCGCGAATTTTCTAAAGTGACGATTTTCGCAATATTCCAAATATTCGCATCACCCCAATATTGGATTTAAAAACTGTTGATGGTCGCAGGGAGTGTTGCTAAGCTCTTGTTGCAGCCTTGCCATTTGTCCACTTGCATTGAGAGGCATGTGTAATGGAAAAAAAATACAGAATATCCGGAATTGCGAATATTCACCATCTTCGCGAATTTCCGAATTGCCGATATTCTCGATTAATATTCGGAATCCGAATATTCGTGATCATCACTAAATCTGTGTACCTTTCACACTAGTCAAGCACTTGAGTTCCGGTAACACACAATTCCGCATGCAGTATTGCAAGCGCCTACCATACATTTGTAACCACTAGCACATCTGTTACCAGCCATAAATAAAATAGCAAATGCACTGATTAAGATGTTATGGGGAAAAAAATTCAGAAAAATGTACAGTATTTTTCGGACTATAAGACATACCGAGTGGCCTCAGGGGGTCGCACCTTGGCTTCCTGCCAGTTCTCCCAGCCCAGGTACAGCCTCAGCAGAGCCCAGAGCCCTGCATATAAAAACAATGAAGAGAGAGATAGGCCTATCTCTCTCTCCATGTCTGTGCAATCACTCTGCAGCTTCCACGGACACAGGTACAGCCAGAGAGGAGAGGAGAGGAGAGGAGAGGAGAGAAGATCTGCAGCCATTCTCCCTTGCAGCCCCCCTCCTCCCGATCAGTGTGGAGAATGATGTGATAGTACTGCTGCTAGTGACATCTACTGGCTGAAATTGATATTACATTAATGTTATTTATTGCATTAACCCAATAGATGTGAACACTTATATATATTAAATATTTTTTTTCTGGTTTTCCTGCTCTAAAAACTGGGTGTGTCTTATGGTTTGAAAAATATGGTATTCAGGGTTTTGCACAAATTGTGAAATTTTGAGAAATATGCTACGTATCCTGCGTCTAGCATTAAACAGCATTAAATGTATTGTTTTTCAAATGCATGTGTTGTTAGCTTTATTGTTTTTTTATCCATATCTATTTGACAAACTCTAAAACTGTTATATTTCTCATACTTTTTTCCAGGGGTATGCGATCAATGAAACAAGCCCGGCTCTACCCATTTCCTTACCTATCCCACATCTGTGTCATGAATATACAGATGACTAATTAAAAAATGTACATTCTTCTGGAACTTTTGCTGAAGCATGATATGATGATGTACAAGGCACACTATACAGATACACTATACAAATGTTTAAGGACATTTTACACCATTATGAACTTGTTGGATATCTCATACCAAAAAAATGTGCATTAATATGGAAACCTCTGTGGCTATACAGTCTACAATCCAGTGTGCAGTCTACTCAATGTCCTCTCTAACAAACTCATCAAACAAAAGGCGCAGAGTGTTACGCCTCCACAGGGGTTATGATGATAGGCTCCATAGAGCCTGGTCTTCTACCCAGAGCCCCCCTAATGGGAGATGGGCCGATGACCCTTGAGGGGGCACCGGTGGTGTTTCTGCTGCAGGCAGGACAGGTCTCCCCCTATCGTCGGTACCCCTTGAGTGGTAGCGAAATGGGAACGGAACTACCCCGATGTAGAGGTACCTGGGGTCTTTGAGAGTAGTTAGGCGGATATCCAGGGTCACAAGGGCAGGAGAAGTCAGCGTGGTCTGGTATAGCCAAGGGTCAGGGCAGGCAGCAATCAATCGGTTAACCAGTAAATGTGCAAGAGTCAGGAGTCCAGAAATCGGGTCAATCGTGTAAACTAGCCAGGAGTCGGTACACAGGAAATCAGTCATAAACGGGATACAGGGATACGGATAGGGAACTCTCAACAAACGCTTAAGGTTAACTTTGAACTGCAATCCAACAGCACCTTCTCAGTGCTGGGTTGAAGCTTTTATGGCCAGCATTGATTAATCACCCCTCCCCTCTGCAGGAAGTGATTGCAGAGAGGAGGGGTGTGTGCACCTTTAAATTGTGCACTCTCATGCGCGTGCCCGCCTAAGATCGCCGGCGCGCACATGCGCAGTTCTGAATCACGGCGGCCGCCATTGCTCTGCATGCTGGCTGCGTGCAGAGCCTTTCCTGCACTCGGGGTACCCCGTGGCAGGGGGGACCCCGCTACAGTTATGTCCTCCTACACTGGGGGAGGAGATACAACGCCCGGGGGACCCCATTGACAACACAGGGGACCCCGAGGGCGCCGCAACCCCCCCAGGGCGACCAGAGGGCTGACACAGAGGTGCAATCATGCAGTTCTCCAAACTGTTACCACAAGAGTAAAATTTTAAAATTGTCTAAAGTGCTTGTATTCTATAGTGTTAACTTACAGGAATTCACAAGAAACTGCAACACATGGAAGAAATCTTCAGAAGAACTAGAAATTAATTTGAAAGCAATAGAGACATATAATTCTAAATATTGAGCAATTGGTGAGGTGACAGTAGTTAAGGTGGACAGTTCGGCCACGAACAAGCATGTTCGCCCTCCCTCTCGCCGGCGGACAGTACCGGTGTTCGACCCGCCCCGTTTGCTGGCGAGAAGAAGATCTATATTCTTCCTCCGGCAGGATCAGAACCTGCGAGATCGTGCCGGAGGAAGAATATTTTCACTAGAAGACCGGGCATGAAGCCGGTCTTCTAGTGAAAATTCCGGCTCGGAGCAGGAAGTGACGTCAGTGACGTCACATCCGGCTCCCTTAACCAGGAACTATGCGTTCCAGGATGCGTTCCAGGGACCGGATGTGACGTCACTGACTAGAGGCGGGGAATTTGCGCGAACAGGCGGACGGCGGACTTCTTTAAAAGTCCGACCCGCCTGTTCGCGGACAGTCCAGGCCGATGTTCGGCCATCACTAGCCATAATTGGCTAAATATTCATGTTTTAAACATGTCCTGCCAAAACTTTTATTTTTTAATTAAAGCAACGCCCCTCTCTGCTGTTAAGTCCCCTGTCACTCCACTCTCAGCTTTGGCAGTATACAAAGTCTAGCTAGGTTTCAAGGTTCAACTAACCCTCTTACATTATGTTTTTATGTAAGGTAACAGTGGTTAAGCCATAATTGACTAAATATTCATGTGGAATTCATTGGACTATATATGTGGCATCTAAAATTTACTTATAATGGGAAATTATCAGTACCAACCAATGCAAAGTTAGGGTGCATCATAAATGGTATATATAGAATTTCAATGGATGCACTGCTTTTCCAAAAGTCTAAAAGTAAACACTTCTCAGAAAATCCATGGAAAGTAACAGAAACTATAGTCCACTATTAGCAATGCAAAATAAAAAGATCATTAACATATGCCTACTTAGAAGGATATTCTGACCGGTCCTCACACTGCTCTGTTAAGTTGCAAGGACCAGAGAAAGCCTTCCTCGCAGAATAAATGTATCTTTTTTGCATATATTATCTCACAAAAGTGAGTACATCCCTGAATCAATAGTAAATAATTTATATTATCTTTTCATGGGAAAACACTGAAGTTGTGACACTTTGGTAACAATTGTAAGCAAACCCTAAGTGAAAAATGTCCAAATTCTGTCCAAAGTGCCACTATTATTTTCCAGCATTGCCTTAACTCTGTTATGCATGAAGTTCACTAGAGATTCAAAGGTTGCCAATCACACTTCTCTGTGACAAGATCATGAAGCTGGTGGATGTTAGAAGCCTTGCACTTTTCTTTCCTCCCTTCATTTTGAGGTTGCCCCCACAGATGCTCAATAGGGTTTAGGTCTGGAGACATGATTGGCAAGTCCAGCGCCTTTATTTTCAGTTCCTTTAGCAAGACAGTGACCTCTAACGCAATCCAAAAAACATGTTCCCAAGCATATTAATTAAATAAATATAACCCCACCCCTCAAATGCCATCTGTAATCATGAAATAAATTATCACAAATAATAACATGGAAGAAGTAATGGGTTGTATAAACCCCTTACTCCTTCCAAAACCATTAACCCAAGCACGACAATAAGCACATTAAAAAAAACTTTTTTTAAAATACAGTAAACTAATGTTATCTGTAGTCATGAAATAAATGATTACAGGTAACATACAACAAGCATTGGGCTCGTATTAACCCCTTACACAAATGAAAAACCTTTAACTGTATCCTAAAATAGTTGATAATTCAAACAATTATAACCGCAAACTTTTACATTAAATTACAATACAGTGTTTTATGGCATTTTAAATAAATTATGACATCTAACATAAAACCCCTTACACAAATAATTACCCCTACCCTTACAAAGCTGACAATTCCAACCAAATTAAACAAAAAAATTTTTTTTTTTTTTTTAAAGTGCAATTCACAAAACCAAACAATTCCTAACCAAGAAAACACTTTAACAATAACAAAACCCATGCAATTCACAAAACCCGACACAAAGTTGTAAACAAGAAAGCACAAACTTTTACAGTATTTGTGTAAGGGGTTAAAACAACCCCAATGCTCGTTGCATGTTACCTGTAATCATTTATTTTATTTATATTTATACAGATAACAGTAGTAAGGAGTTAATAGAACCCATCATTATTACATACATCAACAGAAAGAGAATTGGCTGTCTTTCTCTTTTATGGTTCCCATCCCACAAAGTTTAATTACACAAGAAAAGAGTGGAGCCCTCCTTTTATTTGAACCATTAATAATAGAAAATAAAATATATTTTAATTCATCTAATTATATAAAAAACAAATTTTTATTGATAAACCTGATTAAAATACGTTGTATAACAGGATTCAATACATTAATATTGCGTTTTACAACATGATACACAACACAATTCATCAATTAACAATAAAATTACTTTTCCTGATACAATATTTGTTAAAATGCAGTTAACAGTTTGATTGTGTCAATGCATTTCACCCCATTTTGGGCTTCCTCAGGGCAGTTACAATCTGTTAATGAGATATAGATGCCATATTTGTAAGGACAGAAATTTTCTGTCTGTGATCAGGAGGATGTTTGTACACATGTTGTTTTATAAGTAAGTATTTAAAGAAGATACAGAAAGAAAAATTTGATGGGATAAAAAAACCTTTTAGTAAAGTCTTTAATGGTAAGAGATAGCTTACTGTGAAAAAATGTGTGGTTTACATTGTATCAATTAGTGGCTATTTCAGGGTTAATGGTTTGGAAGTATATACTCATTCCAGGTTATCTGTAGTGATGAGCAGTGTAGGCAATTTTCAAATTTGCAAAATTTTGCAAATAATTCAACTAACATTCGATTTTCGTAAATACCAAATATCTGCATTATCGCAATACAAGCCCATAAGCTTGCCCGTGCATAATTTATAGAATATTTGAAATCCGCTGCCTCATTCAAGAAATTAGCAAATTCTCAAATAGATAATATTGGCAAAAAATATTAGCAATACGAATATTCAAGCTCAACACTGGTTATCTGTAATATTTTATTTCATTATTACAGATAACATGTTTTTTTTACTAACATGTTACTTCAAATTGTATTTATTTATCTGTGTATTTATGTTTTACTTTTTAAGTCATGCACAGTAGCAAAAGTAGGGACATTTCCTCATGCTTTGGGCATGCCCAAGCAGGTTATATGAGGACATACATTGTAAGCAAACATGGTTGAAATGCAGAGTAGTGAGAGAAGTTATTCCCAGGTTTCTGCATGTCTGGCCATGTTTGTTTTATTTTATATCCACGTGTAATCTGCCTAGGCATGGGCAGAAGCGTGAGAAAATTTTCCATCACTACTGCGCATTAGTGATGACGGAACTGACCGCCGTTTGGACAGTTCGGGGCGAACATTGTCTTTTCTTCTCACTGGCGAACGCCCCCTTTGCCTGCGAGAAGAAGTCTATAATCCTCCCTTCGGCAAAACCTTTCTTCGCCCGGTCCGGCCGGAGGAAGAATTACTAGTGATTTAGCATGAACAGGCAGGAAGTGACTTCCGACCCGTTTAGAACAAGGAACTGAGTTTCATATACCGGAAGTGACGTATAGCTCCGATTCAAATTCCCAGCCAGTAGTTTGCCAGCCAGGAATTTGAATTTCCCCCCGAACAGGCGGACACGGCCAATGTTCGGCCATCATTTCTGCGCATGTATTATAGCATTCTTGTCATTCAGCGACTACTAAAAGATAGCTGTGGAGGACCTACTTCAAGCAAGAGAGGACCATTCTGTAAGTAAGATGAAGCTTTAGAAGATCCTTCAATCAAGATATGGAGAGCTTGTTATTTTTACAAGCTTCCCATCACAGTTCTAGGGCCCCCAGCTTGGTGGTCTGTAGGTAGATCAGCAGTTTATTGTTGGCCCATACCTCAGATTCCACAAAACTTTTAGTGATCACCTACACCAAAGCTAACACTTTGAGTTGAAACCAGCTGTATTTATCTGAGTTCTTTTCAGAAACATGTAAGTCCAGTATAGAAAAGTACTGAGCCATTTAATTAATTGAGTTTGGCCTTTGGTTGAGAAACGCTGTTCCGATCAGACTTTCTCCACTTATGAACTGCTGCCAGCAATGCGGGTTAGTTGGGCAGGCAAAGCTGAGGGTGGCAGGGGCAAATTTTATTTAGAATTGATTAGAGAGTAATATTGTAGTGAGAGGCAGCTAGGTCCAGGGATGTGCGATTTAGTGATGAGCGACTAGGTAATATTCAAATTCACGTAATTTCGTGAATATCCGCCATAATATTCTATTCCATATTGGTGACCTCGAATATTCGCACTTGTGGACATGAATTGCAATCTAAAAATCGCAATTGCAATCAAATATGTGCAATGCATGAAAATCAATGGAGCTTGGCTATTCGACTGGGAGAATATCCGTCATTTCCGTTTAAAAAAAATGTCATCGTGATTATATAATCGCGATCCATTGCAACGAAGGGATCATGAAAAATTGCGATCGCTTGGGATATCAGTTGATATTTTCGCAAATATTCGCAAAATGTCGAAATGGCGATATTCTAGCTAAATATTCGAAAATTGAATATTTGAGCTCAACACTAGTGAGATTAAAAATAGTGGAGGTGATGATAGAAATAGTGAAGTGATGATAGAGAGTAATAGATAGAGTCGTCAAGGTTTTGAAGGTCTCTTTGTAACCTTGGCCAGATCTGTGCCTTGCCACTATTCTATCTCTGAGGTTCTTAGGCAGTTCCTTTGACCTCATGATTCTAATTTGCTCTGGCATGCACTGTGAGCTGTAAAGTCTTATATAGACAGGTGTCTGGCTTTCCTAATCAAGTCCAAACAGTATAATCAAACACAGCTGGACTCAAATGAAGGTGTAGAACCATCTCAAGGATGATCTGAAGAAATGGACCACACAGTGTCACAGCAAAGGGTCTGAATACTTAGGACCATGTGATATTTTTATTTTTTTAATAAAACTGCAAAAATGTCTACAGTTCAGGTTTTTCAATTTTTTTGCTGTTAATATGGGGTGTTGTGTGTAAATTAATGAGAAAACATTTATGAGAAATAAGCGAATGGCTGCAATATAACATAGAGTGAAAGGGTCTGAATACTTTCCGTAACCACTGTAAATATATATTTTTAAGATTTGTGAACCAATGTAACATCTCAGAGGTTATCTCACAATGCTGACATTTCAAAATAGAAGGAACTGCATAATATGAAATCATGCTCAAGCCATCAATCAAGTTTAGCATTTTTTTCCCCATAGAAATAATTGACTTAACTTTTTCTAGGAATGGCACATTAATTGGAAGTTTGGGGGAATATAAGAAATATGGCTTAAATTTCCAGCAAGTCAGATGTTTTGCATGTTGTGCTCCGCCGTTATTGCCTGCCCGGCCAGAGGTTCAGAGCATAAATCCAGTGTCACTGGAGACGCCAGAGTTATGCTGTAAAAAGGCGACTCCCCTCCATTTACATGGAGGTCTATGGGGCTGCTTACCCCCGCCCCCTTCGCGTCACCGGTGACGCAATAGGGGGCTGACCCGGAACCATCGGCATACATGCCGATGCTCCAGACCGCCGGGGGAATCCGGCGGACAGGTGAGTATGTCACTAGTTGACTCGGGCTGAGTTTTATGATGCATGAAATACAGCCTGAGTTAACTCGGGCCAAACACCCAAGAGGTTAAAGGTAAAGGTAGTCAAACATTCAAGAAACTAACAGGATTATATTGATTGTCCTCATACCTCATACAATGCAAAATTAATGTATAAATCCTAAATCAGTGATAAGAAATAGTACTATATATACCCAAGTTTTTCAGCCCAAAAAAATGGGCAGAAAGTGCTCCCCTCGGCTTATACTCGAGTCAGCTGAGGGGGTCCACTCACCTCACCTGAATTTTCATGCAGAATGCTTCAGACACGCAGCTTCCCTCTTCTGTGCATCTTCTCTCTGAGTTCCTGTGAGCTCTGGCTTCCGACAGCTGATCGATATAAACAAACTCCACATTGCCACCTAGTGGCCGGTTACTAGTACAGATACAACACTCCATAGCCTATGATTAAAAAATAAGAATTGCCTTGCAAAACCCATCCTGTAATAATAATAATCCTGTGTTCTCTTAAATGTATTGATGATGTGGTGCTAAGATTAATCCTGTTTGATTAATTTCTAGGGGCAATGGTGCTTTCGCTATATTTTTTTTCATTTAGAAAACTCCACTAGCTGACTGCATTTCCCACCCTCGGCTTATACTCGAGTCAATAAATTTTTCCAGTTTTTGTAGATAAAATTAGGTACCTCGGCTTATACTCGAGTATATACGCTAATTAAAATTCTTAATAAAAAGAAAGCTCAGTATTGCAATTCTCAAAACATTTTATGGACAGGCAGATAAATATTGTAAATACATTTTTTTAAACTAGCAGGTGGTAGGCTAGGTTTATTGGAACATGTTATCCTGTTGGTGTTTCAGTTTTTAGCTTTCTATATATGAAATATATAATCCATAAAACTACTTTATAAAATAAATTATAATATATATATATATATATAGTGTGAGGGATTAGCTGTAGAGCGGCAAGGCGCGGTACTCCCTGGATGGGACCCCAGCAGGCGAAAGAGGCACAGCAAACAGGTTGTGCAGGTGAAAACACACGGGTGGTTTATTGGTGCAAGTCTATATACAATATGTACATTTGAGAAGGCAGACAAGTCCAAAATAACAGCAGTCCATAGACACAGACACCTAGAGTTCTTGCCACACAGGTACAACAGCTCCCCAGTCACACACAGGACTGGTTCAGGGTGGGGCCATTTGACTGAACAGGTGAGGGGGTTTTATAGAGCCAAAACCAACTCTAATGAGGTGATAGGACACAGCTGTTCTTACCCTGCACCAGGCCCAGCGATTCCAGCTCCCTCTGCTGGTCAGATAGCAAAGTACTCTGCATACTGCCGGTATCTGGGACACACATATATCCCATACTGGATACAACCAGAGGATCTGACAGGCTTCCTGTCACAATATATATATGTAATATATTTACCATCCGCACACAGTTGAAAACCACTTATTAGGTGCAATTGTGGTTACAGGACTGCTGAGTAAGTAAGTAGTAAGTTTCTATCTGAAACTAGTTTTGACAACTAGTTTTTTAATAGATGAGAAGGTTTTCCAAATCAAATCAAATATGGCTTCCTGTCCAACAAACAGCAAAACATTAATGCATAACATTTGGTCAATTAACAAGCCAAGCTACTTTTCATTTAAACTGTTCTGCTATTCAGTTATGTATATATATGATACATATAGATATATATATATATATATATATATATATATACTGGACAGATCGGACGCATCAATTGTCAATAAATTGTATCCTAAACATGGTGCACATTTTGATCAATGTATGACTTTGGATTGAAGCCACAATAGCATGGCATGATCATTTCACAAATCGATCTTGGTGAAATCTAAGCATCTATGGCCAGCTTAAGTTATAGTTCTATAACTTGAATATCCTAGTATTATTTAAACTATTTCTATGTAGTGATGGCCGAACTTCGACCATGCCCGTCCGCGAACGGGCGGATCGGACTTTCGCGGGCCCGTTCGCGGGCAGATTCAAATGCCCCACCTCTAGGTGGGGAATTTGAATCTGGAAAAACCGTATGTCTGATGTCACATCCTGGTTTACGAGCCGGCTTTTCACTATAAGACCTGGTTCTCTACCCGGTCTTCAGTGAAAAGATTCTTCCTGTCGCGGGATCTCGCTGCTCCTGATCCCACCGGAGGAAGAATAGAGGGGTCCTTCTCGCTGGCTACCAGGGCGGGTCGAACACCCGTACTGCTTGCTGGAGAGAAGCAGGGCGAACATGCTTGTTCGCAGCCAAACTGTCCGCCTTGCAGGCAGTTCAGCCATCGCTATTTCTATGTCAAAGTGTGTTAGAAAAACACACAGGCTTAATCTTAGGTGATTAGTGGTTGCACAAAAATAATTGATGGATAAGGAGTCATTGAACTTTCTTGTAGAGTAGGGTTCTTTTGAGAGAGTTTACCTGAAAAAAAAACACTGTTCATAAAGTTAGCCTACATTCTCAATTTAATAAAATCTGAAAGAGTTATGCTGTTAGTCAAAATTGCTAAAAAAAAAAGAAGTAAACTAGGGGTAACCACAGCCAAAGAAAGACAGAATGAGAGGGACAAGAACAATGGCAGAACCACAGATGGAACTGTGAGGACATTACTGTTTTCTTTGTCATGTATGTAATATGTAACATAAGACCGAAGAGTTTGAACAACCCATCTAGGAAATTAAAATGCACCTAAACTCAAAAAAAAACACCAACAACTGTCCCAATAGCTCAAAGTTGCTCAAAAATACTAATCTATCCTGCTGTCTGTGGAAGCCTCCATTTTAGATTTAGTGTTAGCTTCCAGTCTTGAATGGATTAGGGCTGCAATAATGATGGTGGCCACTGGGGGATGCCAGATACAATGTCTGTCAGAGGACACAAAGTGAAAGCAGGAAAAAAAAATCTTGAACAGCTGCAGAAGGAATATCAGGAGCCAGACACTGTGAGGAGCTCAATGTCGTGGCCCTGGGGAGTTCAATCCACAGGGAAGGAGGAGTAAGGGGGAAATACACATATATCTCCTCAGAGGTTAGGAATTTTTATATTTTTTTTATATATTGCTCCAATAATGGGGGGTTGGCTTGCTAGGGAAAAATATTTGTCTGGTGGGTTTAAGGGAGCTTTAAGATAATATGATGTGATTGCAGAGCTGTATCTCTAAGAAATAGCTTAAGGCTAAATTTACACTGTGGTTTCCCAAGCTGCTTTCAGTCCACAGCAGCTCGGGAAATGACAGTGGTGCAGGAGACGACTGCCTCTGACCCATGGAGGTCCTATCAGGCTGAAGCCCAAAAACCGGCCAGTGGACACCTAATATTGTGTTCGCCAGTCTGTTACATTTATGGATAATTTACCTGGCGGTTTGAAAAAGCCAGTGTAAATGAGCCCTTACTGCTCTGGTATGATTGTTCTGAGAAGAAGTTGTGCCTCCTCTGCAAGTTCAAGTTTTAGATAGTATTGCATAGCAAGTGTTGAAACCTCTTTCATGTTTTTTTATTTATTCCTTTTCATGTCCTCTCCCAACCGGGAGTTAGAAAATTGGGCAAAAAGTTTTCAATGCAACAAGAATAAATGGGAAATCTAATATAGATACTTATACTGGAAAAAAACGACATACCCTGCATTAAAGAAATGTCATCTTATTTAAGTATAGAGCTTATTTTAGATAGGCATTAGAAGTAAGGGAAAATCTTCCCATACAAAATCAGGACACAGGGGGCAAAAGCAAAAAAATCTCACATGCTGTTTCCCTTCCAAACTTTAAAAAGTTTGGCATTTACATATATTTTAGGCATAGGCTATAATTTTGCCAAAATATAAAGGAACTGGTTCTCAGCATTGTCTGTTATATAATGTTTGGCACTGGTGGGAAACCAAGCTTTACGTCATTAAAATAACTTCCTTCTCCTCACCACAATGTTATCTAATTTAGAGAAAAATCGGATATTTCTGATCCAAGAACCACCTGTTTGAGATATGTGTTGTTATCATTCAAACAGGAAAACAGGAATTAATAGATGACATCGATATCTCCTGTAAGATCTTATAAAATGCTTTCCTCCTGAATACAAGATATTAGAAGGTCCAGAGCCGCGTCTGTCTCTACAGTGAATAGAATCGTAAAGACTCAAAGCCTACCAATGCCGTGGAATGTTTGGATACTGCTTACTTGGTTGGTCCCGATCCTAGGGTCACGGGGGCCAATTGATATGCCATTTTCCAGGGAAATGACAAACTCTGACAGTGAAAATGTATTGCTGTTGAAGTGGGGATATGAGAGAGACATGCAGGAGATCTCAATAGAGATTCAGACACCTTTTGCAACCTGGGTAGCTTTAGGCATAAGTCCTGCAGGCAACATGAACAACAGTGATTTTGTTGTGGGAGGATGGGATAAAGAGGATAAACAATTCTTCTATGTAAGTATATTATTTTCATATAATATCACAGTTTTTTTAATGATTTTTTAAAGAGTTTTGATATCGTTTTTGTTTTTGGATGGTTTGGGATCTTTCTTCTTCTTTCTCTTTTTGCACATCATTTGCAATTGTCCTTTATAAATCTTAAAACATTGAAACTCTCAAACTCTCTTGATCCCAGTTACTAAGAAAAGGATTACTAGGCCTAAGCAGGTATTTTCACCTTGAAAGTCATTTAATCTTTATTAAGTTGTCCAGTACCATATGTAAAATGGTAAGTTTCCAATGTGGAATTCTTTAACAACCTGCTACAGGTCTAGTTTAATGTTTGTTGGGATATGTTTCAGCTTTACAGGCTAACTAACTTACCAACAATATATTTCACTTACATACTTATTATTTTATGTAGGATGCTCATATTGAAGATGAATGGCCTCCCATGGTGGACAAGTCCCAGGATTATGAATTGCTTGAACTGAGCCGCAATGAGACCCACACTGTTCTAAGGATTTGGCGTAAATGGTTTACTTGTGACTCACATGACCTGGAAATTGAGGTTAGTGAAAGTGGAGCTCTGTTGAAATCTTTAGTTTTTTACATAAATGATCAATCTTACAGATTATTATTAGAGTCACAAAATTTTTGTCCTGGTAATGTCACCAAATTGCAAAATGTAACTATATCAAATATATATTTATTTTATTTTAATAGTATCAAATATATAAGTTCTGGCTGCAATTATAATTGTTAAACAAATAGAAAAAAAACAATTGCACTTTGTAAGTTGCAGCCTTGTGAAGACCCTTCTCAAAAACATTCACCACCCAGCATTCTGTGTAAACCTCGATAATGAAATATTACAGGTGCTAGTTAGGTCTGAAGACAGCTAATCAATTTAAAGCTGCCCATAGCTAGTGTTGAGCTTGAATATTCGAATTGCGAATATATTCGGTGAATATCGGCTATTCGAGAATTCACAAATTTCGCAAATATGGCGGTGGATATTCACAATTTCGAATATTCGCGAAATGCGCCATTGGAATGCTTATGGACATCACTACCCATAATTTGTCTAGTTTAATTTTGTGCCATATTGTAGAGCATGCACACACACCTTTTTCATAACTGTATCATTACCTTTTTTCGTAACTGTAAATCGGTTTTGTAACCACCGATTGATGTTAAACTTACAGTCAATATTTATATTGTACAAGACGCTTGAATTAAAAATGAAAAATTGATCATGCAAATGTTGATCTGGGTATGGCTAGCTTAAGGCTCAGAAATATAATGTCTTATACCATTATGCATTCAACATCATTTTATTGAGGGGTTGGGTTGGTTATGTAAGAGTTGGAAGATTCATTGAGTCCTAGTTCAATGATGACCTTTGATTGATGATCTTTGATTCAGCTCTGGTTGGTGAAACAAGTCAGAGACACATACCCTGGGTATTCTATATGCCTATGGTTTTAGCATAGATCAAATATAAGATATGTTTTTAAAGTAAGAATAGCTTGGCATGGTCAGTGCGACCATTAATAAAATGTTTAATCGTTTTTAAAATAATAGTGTTTACTCTATGATGTTATCTTTGTTTTCAGAATGACACAGTTAGGATGATTATTACATACGGAGCCGACCACGAGTTGACCCTTTTGAAGGAAAATACCTACAGAAAGCCATTCTTTCTCTTAGAAATCAATAAAGAAATTGTGGTACCTGAAACACTTATACCCTATGATTTCAGACTTTACGATGTGAGTACCAACATTTTGTGAAACATGTTACTAAAATTATTAGCCAGACCAAAATGCAAGCAAAACAACCTCTATTAAAACACCATGCATACAGTGGCTTGCTGTAACTTTTTGTCACATTACAGCCACAAACACAAATCAATTCTATTGGAATTCCATGTGAAAAACCAATACAAAGTGGTGTACACATGAGAAGTGGAATGAAAATCATACATGATTCCAAATCTAATGTCAGTACAAATACAGCTGCTCTGTGACGGCCTCAGAGGTTGTCTAAGAGAATATTGGGAGCAACAACATCATGAAGTCCAAAGAACACACCAGACAAATCAGGGATAAATTTATTGAGAAATGTAAAGCAGGCTTAGGCGACAAAAGATTTCCAAAGCCTTGAACATCCCACGGAGCACTGTTCAAGCGATTATTCAGAAATGCAAGGAGTATGGCACAACTGTAAACCTACCAAGACAAGGCCGTCCACCTAAACTCAGAGGCCGAACAAGGAGAGTGCTGATCATAAATGCAGTCAAGAGGCCCATCGTGACTCTGAAAGAGCTGCAGAGATCTACAGCTCAGGTGGGGGAATCTGTCCATAGGACAACTATTAGTCGTGCACTACACAAAGTTGGCCTTTATGGAAGAGTGGCAAGAAGAAAGCCATTGTTACCAGAAAAGCATAATAAGTCATGTTTGCAGTTTGCCACAAGCCATGTGGAGGACACAGCAAACATGTGGAAGAAGGTGCTCTGGTCAGATGAGACCAAAATTTTTTTTGGGGCCAAAATGCAAAACGCTATGTGTGGCAGAAAACTAACACTGCACATCACTCTGAACACACCATGCCCACTGTCAATTATGGTGGGGGTGATTCTCTTCAGCTGGGACAGGGAATATTGTCAGAGTTGATGGGAAGGTGGATGGAGCCAAATACAGGGCAATCTGGAAGAAAACCTCTTGGAGTCTGCAAAAGACTTGAGACTGGGGCGGAGGTTCACCTTCCAGCAGGACAACGACCCTAAACATAAAGCAAGGGCAACAATGGAATGGTTTAAAACAAAACATATCCATGTGTTAGAATGGCCCAGTCATGGTCTAGATCTAAATCCAATCGAGAATCTGTGGCAAGATCTGAAAACTGCTATTCACAAACGCTGTCCATCTAATCTGACTGAGCTGGAGCTGTTTTGCAAAGAAGAATGGGCAAGGATTTCAGTCTTCAGATGTTCAAAGCTGGAAGAGACATACCCCAAAAGACTGGCAGCTGTAGTTGCAGCAAAAAGGTGCTTCTACAAAGTATTGACTCAGGGGGCTGAATGATTATGCACACCCCACTTTGCAGTTATTTATTTGTAAAATATGTTTGGAATCATGTATGATTTTCATTCCACTTCACACATGTACACCACTTTGTATTGGTCTTTCACGTGGAATTCCAATAAAATTGATTCACGTTTGTGGCTGTAATGTGACAAAATGTGGAAAAGCCACTGTACATATCACAATTTACTTCTAAATAAATGTACTTCTAAATAAATGTACTCATCTGTATTTATTAATTACATATTATTTACTTATTTATTTATTTATTTATTTATTCTGTGATAGTATAGATGTGCAGAAAAACTGAAACTTTCCCATTAAAAGCCAACTTTGAACTTAATTTAGTGACTTTGTTTAGGTCAAAAGGAAGTCATCAATTCGCTGCATCACTTTCTCAATCTTCTCTCCATCAGCTATCATACTTCGGTTACTGGTGTTATTTTTCTTAAAGGAGCACAACATGTTCTCTTTGAAAGAAAAGTTTCAAGGCAGGATGTTTGTTTTACCAAGATTAGAAGTTTTAAGTCAGGACTACTTCCCTTTATTTAAGGGGAAAATTCCCTTTCAACATTATAATTCCTGTGTAAAGTAGTAGTAGTAAATAACCCCATTGTAACATTGTTTTACTGTTCTACTTGTTGAAATCAAAAGCCCTCAATTTGAGCAGTGCATAGTGCAGTAAAGCCTTCTTAAAACAGAAGGTATTCAGATGCCCCAAATCCCAGAAGTTAAGGGAAAACTCCTCACTTCAGGATAGTGGTGGAGCCGTGCAAATCTTTACACTATATCCCATCAGCCAAATGCACATCCGGAACTGCTGGTGTACAGTGCAAATATGGTACACAGCCATTTATTCCAAACTGCATACAGCTGTTTAAGGCTTGTTGGCCATCAACAGTGCAGTGCATGGAAACCACGTCCTAATAGAGTAGGGCTTAGGAGCATAGAAGAGCAACTGTAAAGATAACTAGAATTTTTTTTACCCTAAACCTAGGTACATAGGTGCCTAGTAAGTTACTAGTATTCTGGCATTGCAGGTACAAAGAATCCAAATGCGATTTTTAAATATATAAAAGGTCTTTATTAACAAAGATTGGACCAAAGTATCAAGCGAATCAATACATATAAGTATAAAAAAGAGAACTGTGTGGATGGTTCAGATGTGTGGCCGTAAAGATAACTAGAGCAGTGCATAGCACAGTAAAGCCATCTTAAAATAGAAGTTATTAAGTAAGAGAAAGTTAAGGGGAAGGGAGGAGAGGAAGAAATGGAAGTGGTTATATAAAAGGAAAGTCCCCTCCCATAAGAACATCAGGAATCTGGCTTTCTGTTGTCCTTTCTCTCCTTGGAAGAGCCTGTAGCCTGTAGCCTTTTGTAGATTGTAGAGATGGTCCAAAATGACACGCTGTACTTATTGAGTGAAAATCGGTCACATGAACGTTTCCTTTATCTTTTCAAATGTGTTTGCTTTCTTTACATCCTTTTTTTGTCTGTTTTGAGGCCATTTTGATGCACTCTAAAATTAAGTCCTCAAATGTGTATCTGAGCTCAGACGCAGCTTACAAATAGTGATGGACCAAACTGTTTGCCGGCAAACTATTCGCGGCGAACATCGCATGTTCGCGTTCGCCACGTGTTCGCGAACATATGGCGAGTTCGACCCGCCCCCTATCTTTTTTCATTGAAGAAACTTTGACCCTGTGAGTCACAGTCAGCAGACATAATCCAGCCAATCAGCACCCCCCACCTCACGGACCATCCCACCCCTTATAGCATAGCAAGGAGAGAAGCCATTTCACATGCTGATTGAGAGAGTGGAGAGAGTTAGAACAGAGCTGCTGCTGCATAGGGAACTATTAGCTGCCTGTGTTCTTCTACAGTGTACTCTTCCTCATTGCTGTTACTCTGCTGTCAGGACAGAGTCCTGAAAAGATCCCAAAAGCCCATTTTAGGGCTATTTTTTGCTACCCTGTTGCCTGCTGGCTTGCATGCCAGGCTGCTACCAGTGATTTTTCAA
>CM070037.1:67582646-67608206 GCA_036250615.1 Ptychadena robeensis
GTCTCTGGGGAGAGGAAGGGGCGGATTTTGGAGATGTTGCGGAGATGGAAGTGACAGGATTTAGAAATGTTCTGTATGTGGGGAGTAAAGGAGAGCGCAGAGTCAAAGGTGACACCAAGGCAGCGAGCTTGTGGAATGGGGGAGATGATGGTGTTATTTACTGTAAGTGAGATGTTGGGGGGAGGAGGCTTCGAAGGTGATGGAGGAAAGATGATGAGTTCAGTTTTGCTCAGATTGAGTTTAAGGAATCTCTCAGCCATCCATGAAGAGATGGCCGATAGGCACTGAGAGATGTTGTCCAGGACAGAGGGAGTAAAGGCCGGGTGGATAGGTAGATTTGGGTATCGTCAGCATATAAATGGTATTGCAGACCAAAGGATGAGATGAGTTTGCCAAGGGAGGAGGTATAGAGGGAGAAAAGGACCGGGCCAAGGACTGAACCTGAACCAGGGAGGGGGGTGTGAGAAGAAGAGGAGCCATTGAAGGAGGTTTGGAAAGAGCGGTCAGTCAGGTAGGAGGAGAACCAGGAAAGAGCAGAGTCACGAATACCGATAGAGCTCAAGGTCTGTAGAAGAAGAGGGTGGTCAACAGTGTCAAAGGCAGAGGAGAGATCCAACAGAAGAAGGAGGGAGAAGTTGCCTTGGGCCTTGGCAGTGAGCAAGTCGTTGGCAACCTTAGTGATGGCTGTTTCAGTGGAATGAGAAGGTCGGAAGCCGGATTGGAGGGGGTCAAGGAGGGAATTTACAGTCAAAAACATGGAGCATGGAGCTGCGTGAGTGTTTCTCCCCTGGTCACTCCCTGCTCTCCCTCCCCTCCCCCTAAGTGCCATCTTCTGACACTTAGGAAGAGGGAGGGGGTAGAGCAAAGAGTCATCCGAGGGAGACTGAGAAACACTGCCTTTAGCTTTCAGCAGCTAGTTAACCAAAGATAAGTATATTGGCTGCATTCACACTATAAGATGCACAGATTTCCCCCCAGACCCCCCTCCCATTATGGCGGGCTGTGTCTTATTAAGTGAATAATATGATTTTACAGACAATAGTGGAGCCATGATTGGAATTTTGTCCACTAAAGTGCTAATTCATGCGGTTGACCAACTGCAAAAAGCACAACTTGCCCTGGAACCAACCATGTGAATGAATTATAATTGTCAAAATGTACAAAATTTAAAAAAAAATGTTAAACAATCCATTCAATCCTCACCCAATAAGAAAGATCTTATACATTGCTCTTTATTAGATATAGTAAATTATACAATGGAAGGTGTGCATCCAGTTTTAATTTCCAATTACTGCATCATATATTGTTTGTGTAATTTGCAGGAATTTTGGATAGTTCTGGCATAAGAATTTATTACACTCCAGACTTACGTGAACATGATGGTGCTGTCCTAATGACTGGGATTTTCACGTTTCCTGTTCATTTTGTGCCACCGGGAGCTGAACTGTTTCACAGTTATGGACTCTGCAACACTCATTTAATCCCTGAAGTAAGTATCTAAAGCCCCAAGAAGTTGTAAGAAACTAAAGCAAAAGATAATGGGAAAGCTGTCATTAGCATTTTTGGAGTGCTGGTGTCTTGAGTTCCCTCTAAGTTGGTTCTATGAACACCTCAGAGTGGTGGTCCACATAGAGATAAACATTAATTAATTTGAAGACATACTTGTATTTATCTAAGACATATAGATCCCTGACCTTAGTGTCATATATTTAGGTCCTCCTGGTTCTGTACCTGTTTCCTGTGGAGAGGTGAAGGTTGAAACTCATGATTGTGTGTGGGTGATTTGTACACATAAAACTGTTTTTCACTTTGCAGATGTTGGGCCATCCTGTAGAAGACTTTAAGGTTGAATCATATCTCCTCCATGGCCATCTAACAGTCCGAAGCATACGAGTGATGCATTACAGGTAATCTAGGGCTTAACCCAAGAACAATCTTTTTTAGGGTTGTTGATTTCTCTCATGAACACAGTCAGAGTCTACTTAAATATTCTAACAACTTGTCATCGCCTAAAAGTAACATCTGTCCCAAGTACCCTTGTGGCTGTATGATGTTGCACCTGCCCAGTCCCGCTGGATTGGGACGTCAGCGTCGAATCTGTGGGACTTTCTGTCAGGCACCCAATAGTATAACACCCGCTCTAGAAGGTCTAAAGAACTGGCGGAAGTGGCTTTGTTTCGTCAGTACTAAACATGCTGGCTCCAGGAATGAAATAGTGAGAGATAAGTATGTTTTTCCTTTCTGTAGCTGTTTTCCCAGATGTAAACTGCTGACAGGTGAGTTATATGTCTATTTTACCATGGAGTGGCTTACCTAGTCTCTACAAGGCCAGACCCTCTTCCGGTGATGCCTGCCTAGCATCTTGTGCACATGGGCAACTGTATAGCAAATACACAATTAACAGCAAGGTGTGGGTGAACAGGATTCTGGAAATAAAGTAATATTGGGTTACGCTCAACTTCAAAGCAAACCTAAACACATGTATTTTATGTCCCTCCCTGGCAAACACCCTATTAGTTGGACAATTTTTGAAAAAAAGATAAAAAATCTTTACCTGTTATAAGATAATCCTAAGGGCTTGTTTCCATTGTACGCCGGGACCCGTACGCTAAGCGTATACGCTAGCAGGGGTCCCGACGTATCTCCGACGTATCTCACAGACCTTTGCCTGCCGGCGGATGGTCTGTTTACACATCCGCCGGTGTAAAGGCTGAACGTACTCGACTACGTTCAGCCTGACACCGGCGGATGAGCTCAGCGCAATGAAGACAGACCGTCCGCCGGCAGGCAAAGGTCTGTGAGATACGTCGGAGATACGTCGGGACCCCTGCTAGCGTATACGCTTAGCGTACGGGTCCCGGCGTACAATGGAAACAAAGCCTTAATGTCCCATAAGTCACCCCCCCCCACCCAATTATATCCTGACAGTCAAGACATAGAAAGTAGTCCTGTAATACAAGTCTGCGGAGCTGTGTATTCCCATTGAAATCAATATATTTATTAAACATTATAATACAATATACCCAGTGGCCATATGCATTACAGCTGTTCATTAATCCCCAGAAGACTGCCATTTATAGTTTAAACATATTGACTCTCAAAGATATTTTTATAGAAAATTTGATGTGATGTCTCAGGAGTAAGGTTTCTGACTTTAGATGCACTGTAAATGAATTCAAAAGCAAATGTCACAACATGTTGACATTTCAATCAAAAAGTGACTTTTTACGATATACACCATGAATTATATTTTTTCATCATTGGTTCAGAATTGTATCGTCTTGTTCTTGGATATATATTTACTTGCCCACTGCCATAGAATGAATCCAATTATTTCACGATTTTGACCCTTTTGACCCCACCACGACTCAACACTTGATTGCCATGAAAGTCCCAGAGGTTGGCCACCTCTTTGTCGGTGTGGTCTACCGACACTCTTTTCTAGAAATATTTTGCATATGTGGGATGTCGGCAAATCATGCGCTTAGATTTATTGCCCTATATTTATATTTATAGTTTAAACATGTTGACTCTCAAAGATATTTTTATAGAAAATTTGATGTGATGTCTCAGGGGTAAGGTTTCTGACTTTAGATGCACTGTAAATTAATTCAAAAGCAAATGTCACAACATGTTGACATTTCAATCAAAAAGAAATTGCATAAATTGAGATAATGCTCAAGGCATCAAAAAGTTAACATCAATCCAGTTTTAACTTTTTTTTGTAACACTCACATAAAATTTTTTGTCTGATCACTAGGAATGGCACATTAATTGGGAGTTTGGGGGAAGATAAGAAATATGACTTCAATTTCCAGCAAGCTAGAGATTTGCCCGGAATTGTCACAGTACAAATGGTATGTTGTCTGACAAATAACAATTCTGAGTCTCAGTAAAAGGGGTACCATGCTTTAAAGGTAAAATAATTCAGAAGGCATACAACCTTTATCAGTAATAAGAAAGAGTCATTCAGTTTCTTTATTTAAAAAAAGCACAGTACTGCAATTCTGAAACATTTAAGGCAGATTCAAATTTTTCACTCATGTTAGTCTAGGCTCATATCCAATATTTTATCCTGTTTGCGTTTCTAAAAAAGCCTGTTTGGGGGTTTTATATATAAGATATATGATATATGGAAACAATTATATAAAATAAATTATATACTCATATATAATATTTATAAATCTATTCAGGATATTTCTTATAGAATTACTTTGGGTCACAAGTTTCTCCCTTAAAATCCATCAGAAAGGAAAATTCAATCAGAATACAGTTGAGAACTAGTGTTGATCATGAATACTCTAAATGCAATTTTTTAATTGCGAATGTTAGCACTTGATTTTCATATTCAAGATTATTTACATCAGTCCCCGGAACTACCGAGCAATGCATTCACAACATGTGCATGTAAAGCGACAATTTGCACAATGAATGGAGATAATGAGTTCTCGAATTTGTGAATTTATTGCAAATATATTGCAATATTTTGTGAAAGTGAATAATGCCTACGCTGATCATCACTATTATTTACAGGATGGCTGCTGAGTAGTAACTGTCTTTTTATAAATGAGAAGGTTTTCCAGAACACTACAGGTTAACCAAAGCAAATGCAGCTTACTCTTCAACAAACGGCAAATAATGAATGCAAAACCTTTTTATTGACAAGCCAAGCTCCTTTTTATTCGTATGTAATTATGTATATATAATATCTTCACAGTATATAATCACACAAACATAAGACTGATAGATTGATTTTGTTATATTCTCAGGGAGATCAGATTCTGGTGGAATGTTCATCCAGTACACTCGACAGAGAAGAAGTCACTTTTGTAAGCTTCAATTCTTTCCTAATTCATGTTAAACACAGACAGATGTATGAACCAATGTTACAACAATTATGATGTCTTCAAATAATAATTAAAAGTAAAGGTTATTTTTTCCCTTAAATCCTGTGTCTGAAACCACAGCCAATCAATCTCTCCATATTTTCTGGGATAGAGACACATTCGGGAAGTGAAGATCATTGTATATTAATACAATACCAGTATGGTAACAAAAGGTGGATCAATTTTAATCAATTGTATAAGGGTCACAAACCAGGCAAGTTGTATTATTTAGAACAAGGTCAGGAACAGCATCTTAAGCCCCCCATACACGTTCCGATTTTTCGTACGAATTTTGCCCGACCGACCGATCGGGTCGGGAGATTAATCGATCGGGAGATTAATCGGATTCGGAATTATGTACCCGACCGATCCAGATTTCTCAAAATTGGCCGAAAAATCGTTCGGGACCGCTTCGGACCTGTCTGTAAATTTTTGGTCAATCTGCTGTTAATAAATAGGGTCGGGCTGATGGATCGGTGATAATTCGAATTCCGATTTTTCGTGCCAGCCGACCGACCAACCATAACATTTTAGGTGAAAATCGGGTGACAGGATCGGACGAAAAATCGGTCGGGAGAATAATCGGAACGTGTATGGGGGGCTTTACACATTCTGCCAGTGATAGGTTAGTGTTAAGCTTTTTCAAACACTTTGGTAAAATGTGTTTAAAACGATAAGTCCATCTAGCACTGGGCAACAATGTTGCTAATCAAGGATGTCTACGTATCTCCTCCACAGATAGAATAAAGTAAGATAATGTAGGATTTATACTACTGATAAAAAATTTATTTTTTGAGATGAAAGATATGATATTTTTTCTTCTTGGGTTTATTTTAAGGCAAAATGTGCAACATAATCTGAATTTTTAGTCAAATATCTCTCACAGCCTTGTTCAAATATTTCGCTCAAACAATAAGAATTTAAATTGTGTACGAAATATGTCTTACATTAAAGCATTATGTCAAGCTGTGGTAATGAATATTGGTGTGACGTGGTGGCATTTATTGTGAATAACACACCAACATACCCTGTGGACAGTTGTGTTTGCAGCATATAGAAATTCCTAATAATGCACTACTATGCATTGTGCGAAGTGGCCTGACTAAAAAAGGTGTTGTTCCAACAGATTTTTTATAATTTTATCTTTTCAGGGAGGAGGAAGCACAATGAATGAAATGTGTGTGGCATTTCTGTTTTATTACCCTATTGTTCCTATTGCGGCCTGTTGGAGTCTCCTTGATATTCAGCATGTGAATGATGTCCTGGAGCTGGATCAAACAGAGACGTGAGTTGATAATTTAGGTAAAGTAGGCTTGTGCCCAGTGACGGTTTTAGGCATGGACAACCTGGGCGGTTGCCCAGGGCGGCATCATGTCAGGGGCGGCATGTGGGCATCAGAAATGTTTTTCTGATACCCAGATGTCTTCTCCTCTCCTCCACAGCGCACTCCCCTATCCGCATATGGGAGAGAGGAGTAGAGGAGACTCACCTCCTCCAGCTCTCTCTCCCGGGAGTGGAGATGCTTGCTGGGGGGAGGTGGGATGTGGATAGGGGGCATCAAGAGCAAATCCACCCCCCAGTGAGGGGAGACGAGATTTAGAGATCCAGAGTCTCACAAGTCTCAAAAGTCTCACCTCACTTCCGTGGAGGGGGTTTATATGCTTGTGAGGTGAGACTGTTATGGACTCAAGGAGAGGGGGGGGGGGTGGCGTCCATCAGAGGGGGTGCCAGGTCCCCCTTGGACTGCCCCTGCTTGTGTCTATAGACATTAAAATATACATTATATCTATTCTGCTGCAGCTGAAGTTATTGCTAAAGAGTAGAATCCTAAAGCCATTGTAAGACCAAAAAAGCTACTATTCTTCTGGTGGTTGAGCCAGCATCTCAAATAACAATATGCTAGAAATTGGCACCGGGAGACGGGAACAAGCTCGTCAACCCGGATTCAAAAGGATTTCCCCTGGAAAACCAAGGGCAGGGGGACTTTAAGGGCTCAGCAAGAAGTGTCAATCAGGTCTGCAAATATATGTATAAAACAGTATAAATTTCAATGCCAATGGGCCGCGGGCCCTAAAAACAACGAAAAAGGCTCTATATCTGGTTACATGCATGAATATAAAATACAAATCAAAAGTGGTGGCGGTTCTAGCAGTTGGTGGATGGCATTGCTCCCAACCCGACGCA
This sequence comes from Ptychadena robeensis, assembly GCA_036250615.1. NCBI lineage: Eukaryota > Metazoa > Chordata > Amphibia > Anura > Ptychadenidae > Ptychadena > Ptychadena robeensis. Next base: position 67,589,717 of record CM070037.1, read on the forward strand.
CGTTTCGTTTTTAAAACTTCATCAGGGGTGAGATAGGAGAATTCAATCCTAGAACTAGTATCTGTTCAGTAGATTCAACAAAAAAAATAAAAAAATTGGAGGGCTGTCAGTATAAGCAGGCGCATTTGGTAGCCAAATTCAAGGTAAGTAATTAAACATAGGTACTCACAGGCCTAGCCAGGCCATCATTGCCACCAAGACCACCAGATTAGAGCCAGCTCCTGCCCAGGAACATGGGGCCCAAGGAACATCAGATAACCAGCCAATGAGTATATTATCTAAAGGTATAAATGCAGTAAGGTGACACAATGGAACGAAAAAAAAGGGGGGGATGCCAGTGTGGTGGTGATAACGAAGGTGCCGGTATAGTGGCAAAGAAAAAGGGGGATCAATCCCAATGATTGAAGTGAAGGTGATAAGAATGAGCCATAAGGATAAGAATAAAAGGAATTGATCTGCAGAGTATAATGAAATCCTAATTAACCTCTAATCAGAGCTAGTAAGGAGCACATTCTATCCTTGGATAGAATCCACAGCAGCTACCAACAAACTGCAAGAACTAAGGTATTTATTGCTTTCTATATCACCTTGATAATATTCAAAAAAACTTGCCCGTTTATACAGAGCCCCAACAGCTGTGCATGAACTAAATCTAAACTATAACCAGCACTTTTCCTGTATCTCAGGCTGTATAATTTTGTTGATCATAACGTTGTTTTTTATATGAATCATGTTATTGATCACTGCTCTTCAAAAACTCCTGTATAAATCTGATGTAATTTTTGCTTTTTTTACAGTTTTATTGCATATGTATATAGGTTCATGTATTAATAACATACTTTTTAACAGAATAATGTCTCCATTATGCTTATAAGGTCACAATGAACAATTACACATATATATTTGTTTATGATGTCGCTAGTATTTTCGTTGTGCCTATTAGTAAAACATTAACGAAATGATGTGCTCCCTTCTCTCTCTGATTGGAGGTTAATTAGGACTTTATTATACTCTGCAGATCTCTGCACATCAATTCCTTTTAAGGCTGCCATACACACCCCGAGTAGGTCAGACAGACCTACTCTGATATGCACCGGAATACATTAGCCATTAGCTTCAATGAAGACGCCAGTCTTCATTGGCCAGAGATGTCCGTTCTCTGGCCGGCCGAGCTGTGGGGCGCTGTGTGGGCACATGCCGATTAGCGGCCCGTTGGTCAGGTAAAAAATCGACCGCTTATCAGCATGTGTATGGCAGGCATTATTCTTATCCTGAAGAAGTGGCCCTGCAGATCACGAAACACTGTGTAGTTGATGTACTTTTTGTATTTTATAAAATGTTAAATAATAAAGGTTCCTTAAGTACAAACGGGCACCTCCTTATGAGCCTTTTTTTTCAGTAGGTCATCACCCCCTAATAAAAGATGTTGACCTCCTATGAAATAAATGTTTTATGATAATCCTAGCACTTAGGGCTATTTCACACTATTTTGCACATGTGCAACTGCTGGCTGTTGTAAGTCTCACCTCCATTGAAATATGTGCATGAAGGGTCATAGGTCCATATATTTTTTAGTAAACACAATCGCAAGCAGATGTGTGTGATCTGAACAGCCCCTTTGCGGTGCCAGTATCTTTTAAGCCCCCCATACATATTCAGATCAATCTAATTTCCTTTAGATCTACCAACAACTATGAAGGGCTGGGTGCTTCCTGATAGAATACATAGTGATTGGAAGGTTTAGAAAGGTCGTCATATTACATGGTTGTGGTAGTACAGTTACAAAGTTGATTGTACAGAAATTGTATGGTAAGATTTTAAAGTGTATAGGGCCTGTAACTATTAACTTAGATTGGACCTCAAAAGTGAACAAATAGTAACAGTCAACTTTCAAAAGGAGTTGTTTCAGCCACCGATTGCATTTTGAGCAATAACTGTAATAAATCCATAAATCCTAAAAAAATATAAATTACAATGTTTTGCTAACTAAAAGCCACCATGCAGTGTCTGTCTACATACTTGTTTTGTTTTTGATGTATGTAAATTGTAATGTTCAAAAAAAAATTTTTTTCACTAACTTTGTTGATGTCTTTAAATACCCGCTCTTTCTCTCACACTTCCCGGCATTTATCTAGAATAATGGATGCCATTTTGAACATTAATGGTGCTGAATGGGATGAAGAGACCATAGCTAAAGCCCAAATTGCCATATTAGAAGCCAATCACACTGCAATCATCACCCATCGCAAAGTAAGTACACTTTTCAATGTGACCCCATAAAAGAAATGTATGTGAAACAGCTATACCTGGAAAAGTGACTGAAACCCTTTCTATAGTCTGTGCTACAAGAACATCCATTCATGAGAAAGCATCTATTTCCCTGATGCTAGATTACTACTGGCATCTTTTCTGCGTTTTAATGCTGAAAAAATGGTATTTGGAAAATTATTGAGCCCTAAGGGTATTTATGTGATACAATTTTTAGGTATGTTTGCTGGGTTTCATTTGTCTTGCCCAGGGGGTGTTTGCTGCTGTGTAGTTGTAAAAATGCCTTCATTGATTGCAATTAAAAAGAAGACAGAATGAACCTGTAGGGACCCTTTCACACTAGCCGCGCTGCAGCTGTGGTGTGGTACAGTACCACAATACAGGGCGGCTAGCATCAGTGCAAAGGTATACAGGTTTCCATGAAAATCTGTGTACCTTTCACACTAGCCAATAAATTGCATTTCCTATAGCACGCAATTCCGCATGCACCGCAGCTGCATTAACCAAATGTGCAATTTTGAGAAATATGCTACAAAAAAACACCCAGAAAATGCCTGCGGATAGTAGGGGGTGCACAGCTAGCATTAAATGCATTGCTTTGTAAGTCTTAGCTTTATTTTATGTATTTGTTTGTTTTTTATCCATGTTTTTGACAAACTCTAAAACTGTTCCATGTCTCATACTTTTTTTCCAGGGGTATGCGATCAATGAAACAAGCTCGGCTCCACCCATTTCCTTACCTACCCCACATCTGTGTCATGATCATACAGATGACTAATATAAACTTTTGTTAAAGCATGATATGACGATGTACAGGGTACACTATACAGTGAAATGTTTGAGGACAGCCAACTATAACACCATAATGAAATTGTTGGACATCCCATTCCAAAGAATGTGCATGAATACTGAACCCTCTTTGGCTATACAGTCTACATTCAAGTGTGCTGTCTACTCAATGTGCTCCACAACAAACTCAAAAAACTATGTATAAAGGGCAATTTATCCAGAGGCACCGGCATGCAGTTCTCCAAATGGTTACCACAAGAGTGAAATTGTAAAATTGTCTATAGTGTCTTTGTATTCTGTAATGTTAACTTATAGAAATTCACAAGAAACTGCAATACATGGAAGCAATCCTCAGGTGAACTAGAAAGAAATGTAAAAGCAATGGAGGCATATAATACTAAATATTGGGTGAGGTTATTTTTGAATTATAGCAAAACCCATCTCTACTGTTAGGTTCCCCTGTTATTCATCTATGGCAGTATACAAAGTGTGGATAGACTTTTTCATGGTTCTTCCAATAATCAGCTCTGAAAAAAAACTCATCCTCTTGCCTTGTCTTCATGTGCAGGATCAATAAGACTGTATATGTGGCATCTAAAATTTTCTAATAATGGGAAGTTATTAGTACCAACCAATACAAAGTTAGGGTGCATCATAAATGGAACGTATAGAATTTCAATGGATGCACTGCTTTTCCAAAAGTAACACCTCTCAAAAAATCCATGGAAAGTAACAGAAGATAGATTTTTTTTATTAGAATCAGTCTGCAAGGGTCGCCAATAATTTTGTCACTTCTCCCTTAAGGGGAGTGCTCACATTGTGAAGGCTAAAAGTGTTATAACAAACTATTGACAGAAGAGGTAGAAAGCATCTCTGTATAGTAACAAGCTAAAAGTGTGCCCTTTTATCAATAAAACTATAGTGCTCTATCAGCTCTTATCTCATTCACTTCTGCCTACTCAGGTTGTGTTAAGCTTGAATATTCGAATTGCGAAATATATTCAACGAATATCAGCTATTCGATAATTCGCAAATTTCGCCGGCGGATATTCACAATTTCGAATTTTTGCAATATTATCTATTGGAAAGCTTATGGCCATGCATTGTGAATTTAAATGTCACCATTAATTTTAAAGAAAATTGTGATGCGATTATAATTGCAAACATATTATCACGATGTATAGCCATACACTCGAATTGTGAATATCCGCAATATTAGAAGAATTATTAAAATATTAGTAGAATTATTAGCAAAATATTGCAAATTCAAATATTGCCCATTCTGCTCATCACAATATTCTGACCTTTTCTCACTCCCATACTCCTCTTTTTAGTTACAAGGACCAGGGAAAGCCTTCCTTGCAGAATAAATGTGTCTTTATTTATGGGGCATCCCATAGCTTACTACATTCTTTAACTGACCACCCCCCCCCCCCCCCCAGAAAAAAAACCAGTTGGAATTAAATAGTACATATGCTTATCCACTTATACTGCATGGAGTAACTTAAAAAAACTAATAAGTATTTATCACCTCCCAGGAACTTGCTAGCAGAATACAACACTCAAAACTGTCACTCAAAACTGTCAAAAAATGTCAAAACTTCCTAATGTATGAAAAAGTTATGAGCGGCATAAGCACTATTCAAATTTGTAAAAACTTTGCAAATAATTCTACTTATATTCAAAACGATATTCGTAAATATGAAATTCTGGCGTCTGGCCATGCATTACCTGCAAAATTAATTGTCACATGTGGTTTTTATTATCGCATTGCAATTATCGCTTTGCATTGCCATGAGCTCACCAGTGCATAATATCTCAAATATTCGTAATTACGAATATCCGCCACATTATTTTCAAAATTCTCAAATAGCCGATGTTCGTCAAAGATATTCACAATTCGAATATTTGAGCTCAACACTAGTATTAAGTAGTGATGGCCGAACTGCGGCCCATTCGGCCGCGAACATGCATGTTCGCCCTCCTTCTAGCCGGCAGCAGTATGGGTGTTCGACCTGCCCTGTTCGCCGGTGAGAAGAAGCTCTCCGGCGGGGTCAGGATCTCTCTATTCTTCCTCTGGCGGGGTGAGGAGCAGGCAGATCCTGCCGGAGGAAGAATCTGTTCATTAGAAGATCGGTCATGAAGCCACTCTTCTAGTGAGCAGCCAGCTCGTTAACCCGGAAGTGACGTCAGTGACGTCACATTCGGCTATCGCAACCAGGAGCTATGTGTTCCAGGTGTCGGAAGTGATGTCACTGACATCACATCCGGTTTTTCAGATTCATATTCCTAGAGGCAGGGGATTTGAATCTACCCGTGAACAGGTGAATGGCGGACTTCTTTTAAAGTCCAAACTGCCTGTTCGTGGATGGACCTGGCCAAAGTTCGGCCATCACTAGTATTAAGCAGTTTGTATTAAGAGTTTGTATTTTTACTCTACGGTTGCCTTTAAGCCCCTGTTCAGATGTATGGAATATGCCACTGCAAATTGAAGTGCAGCATAGTATCATGCCCCAATATATGTTGGTTGCATTTGGAAAAAAATATATGCAAAGAGTTTTTTTATTGTTAATCTGTCTCTCCCATCTACAATAAACCTCTTATAACAATTATGAACTGGCTTTTTTTTGTCAAACGTACAAAATCAGCAAGGGATCAAATAGTTATTTCCCTTACTTTATTACCCTTGTAGTTTGTATGGGGGCCTTCTTCACAAGGGCTTGGTGAAACCGCCACTTGTACCGAATCCCGGTCTAACTTTGTAGCGTTTTAGCAATCCTATTTGCAATCGACAAGGACGGGTGGTAGTCCCTTCCTGCTTAACATCATATAGACCAGGGATGGCCAAACTTTCTGACTCGTGGCCCACAATAGGTTCCTAAATTTGACAGAAGGCCTGGACCCAGAGCCTGTAATGGCCACAAGGCATAGGTGTCCCAATTCCTCATGTCCTAGCATCATTGATGTAGCAGAGCCATTGTGATCCATTTATATTTGCTGCCAGTGAGGTAAAAGAAAAATGTATACATTATTTTAAAATATATATTAACAAAATGTGGGAAATGACAGCTAATTAAACATGCATGCAATATTTCAGTCACAATGTGGAGACCTTGTTGACAAGACACTCTGGTGCCCCTCTCGTTTATTGCAAGGAGAGCCTCCCATCTCCATGAGGCCGCGCCAACAGATTCTTTACATGATCATGTCTAAGACATGATCTAAGACAATTTTTGGATGCCTCTGCATTATGTATGCTCATTAAATGGAATCAATGCAGAGCCAGAGCATCTTTTCACCAAGGTGACAACAGGTTGGATTACAAACCTAAATGAGCCCTGGACAGTAGTTTTCCCATGTCTGTTAAAGGCAGATGATATCAAGGATTTCGGCCCTTGATGGGTTACCTCACAATAACACAAGAGTCCAGTTCCAAAGCAGATAGCATTGTATCTTGCGGTTTTGGTAAGCACCCTTCCTCCAAACCAACAGTTTATTCCCAGGCTGCAGCTCCTCAGCTTCCTTCCTTCTCATTGTCCCAGCCTTTCCTGTGAATGAAGTCCTGCTGTCACAGCTACCAGTTCAGATCCTGAATCTAAAGGATTGTATTGTATCCAGGGGTATCTTCCAGCAGTGCAAATGATAGCATCCAGGGGACCAACCCATGTGCATATGAATAATACATGATAGGGTGACCTCCCAGTATGAGAGTGTATGGTGTGATTGTATTTCCATACTAACTTGCTCACATACTTGGTCCAGCAACACTTCTCCCTCTTGAAAACACATGGCTAAACCTCTGTCAACAAACATAAGCATACCCCTAAATGAAAAATTTCCAAATTGTGCCCAAAGTGTCAATATTTTTCGTGCCCACTATTATTTTCCAGCATTGCCCTAACTCTTTTATGCATGAAGTTCACTAAAGATTCAAAGATTGCCACTCACATCCTCTTCCACTTCTCTGTGACAAGATCATGGAGCTGGATGTTAGAGGCCTCTTTCTTCCCTTTAATTTGACGTTGCCGCACAGATGCTTAATAGGGTTTCGGTCTGGAGACATGATGATGATGACCAGTCCAGCACTAGAGATGTTCGCAATGAAGTAAATTGTATCCTACTAAAATTTAAATTTTTCCGATTGAATTTCGAATTGCAAATTTTAGACTTTTCATGCCCCGTTTTTCGTCAAAAATACCATTCCTTTCCAGCACCTCTAGGCTTTTTTTGCTGCGGTTTGAATCATGACGCGATGCCGCTGGACTGGGTGCTAGCGATCTCCTGCAGTCTCCAGTGATTCAAACTTTGGCACGGACATGCAGGCAGGATGTGGGGGGGGGGGGGGGGGGGGGGGGGGGGGGGGGGGGGGGGGGGGGGGGTGGCAAAATGTCCTGTCCCATCCCTCCCACTTCCTGGCTGACCTGGTTAATAATCCATGGATAGAGATTCCCATAAAACACACAGACTGTGCAACATGGCTTTTAAAAAAACAGAAGCCCTTTTTTAACAATTTATAAGCATATACAACAAATAACATTTATGGACACAAAAGAAAATGAGACTTTGGTGTCCATTTGTCAAATGGCAACATTACACAGAACCATTGTATAGTGACTTTCGTCCACAGCCACACCCCAACCAGCTCGGAAACAGCACCAGAATTAAACATTCCCATATCCAATGGAGCCAATCCAGATAGCGGCGGTCTTTGCAGTCTAGTAGTCCACGGTGGGAAATACAACCACAAACTTAATCAACCATCTCCAAGGCTGGATTGTAACCATCTTTTGACATATCCGAAGATAAGAGAGGTAATCTACCATTTATACTTTGAGCAGTCGCCAGGTGTGTTGGTCACATTGCATTCTCTCTCTTTTGTGGAGCACAAACTGGCCATTGTTGTCAGCTACAACAGTATTAGCTGTAGAGATGATCGAAAAATGTATCTCTCTCAAAAATTTTTTACAAATCTGAGGTTTTCGACGAAATTACAGGTTCATAAAATTTTTTGCAGAACAGTAAACATTTTCTGGGGAAATTTCAACTTAAAAAAATTTTAACCTAAGAAAACAAATATTTCTTTTTAATGTAATCATTACAAAAAAAAAATATTACATTTAAAAATAAATAAAATTGATCCCTGTGGCCCACCCTGTGGAATGTGTATAGAGGTGTTTTAAACCATGTTCCGAAAACACATATAAAATACCTTCCAAAATTTTTTATCTGCAATCATGAAATAAAACATTACAGATAATAATATGGTAGTAGTATTATGCCTGCCATATGCCTGCCGCCAATCGGTGTGTGCCCAGATGGCCCTGTCGCCCCACAGCTCGGCCGGCCAGAGAACGGACATGTCCGATGTTCTCTGGCCGATGCCAGCCTATGCTGTTACTTTGAAAGACTGGCGTCTTCATTGAAAGTAACAGCCGATTTAGTCAGCCCGGGAATGCAGCGTGATGACGTCATCACGCTGCATTCCAGAGCTCATGGGCACTCATCTGTCGGCACCCAGTCGGTGGGTGTATGGCAGGCTTTAGGGTCGTATTAACCCCTTATTAATTCCGAAACCATTAAACCCAGAGTAGCGATAAGCTACAATGTTATATGTAATGCTGAAATAAATTTAATTAGTATATACTCATTCCCAAACCATTAACCCCTACCATAGAATTTATTTAACAATTTCTTTTAGGGTAAATGGTTATTGAAACATCTGAGGTAAGATGGCCCTTATACACAAATATTGATGCAGACTGTAATCACTGTTGTCTTGTATGAAATAATTTTAAAATGACAATCTGCCCTATTTCCTATTAATTTGTAAACAGATGCAGAGGTCTCCGAGTGCCACCTCTGGCACGGCTGCCAATGGTTCTCCATCATTGCTGTATTATAACTCATGATGTTTACTAGTAGGTAGTGATGGCTGAACTGTCCACAAAGGATGAACTGTCCGCAAAGTGAAAGTAAACAGGCTTAAACTTGAAGTGACTAGTGTTGAGCTAGAATATTCGAAATTTGAATATATTCGGCGAATATCCGTCATTTGAGAATTTGCAATATTTCGCGAATGTGCGCTCAGATATTCGCAACAGCGGATATTTCTCATATTATGCTTTAACATTGTTTAACGGCACACATCGCACATATTTGTGTGCATTGCGAATGAATACGCGCAAAATGCACAGTGCTGGTACTGGCAAAGGTCACAGAATGAAGAACAGAAGCTGTAAAGCTGCATTGCAAATCTTTGTTGAAATAATTGAAAACAGCAGTGTGCAATGGAAGCCAATAGAACACAGTCGAACCGATTTTAACAAATTTCGAATGTTACTTAATATTCTATATTATTCCTTAAAGTTCTGTACTCATTCAACAGGGTGAAAAGTGGGATCCGTTTGTCCTCTTGTTAAAAAGGAACCCCAGATACTCAAGAAAACCCCCACCCACACAAGTACTGATCCATGTTGTGGCAAAAAGACCTTACTTTAATGAAGGGTCTCGCTTCACTGAGGTATGACAGTGAACCTGGTGGAATGGGTGGTGCCGCTCCTTCCTGTACTTTCAGGCCTGCCGAAAAGGGTCTGGCATTCTCTGGGGTGGACCCCACACTTTTTATTTAACCTTTGATTTCTGCAAAAAGAAAAAAAAACAGCTGTACCCAATGTTCGTCCATCACTTGTCCTGGTCTTTGTCTACATTCTCTTTGAAAAACATCAGTCTGGCCTTCATGTTTTTCTTTAATTAGCCATAGACGCCTCGATTTGTATGCAATCGATTCCCAATTTGATCATTCCCGGCAATCAAGAAATTGGCGATTGATTGTTTTGCAATCGATGGCACACCACATTGGGAATCCAATTTGGAGTAAATTTTGAGAGGAGCCGATCGCTAAAAAGGTTAATTCTTCAAAATCGATCAATCGGAAAGGCTGCAGCATAGGGAGCTATGGGTCAATCGCACAGGAAGTGATACATTTTCACCATCAACGTACTTCAATTGACAAACGATTGACATAAAAAAATGTCATGCTGGATCAGGGTTCAATCCAATTTCTGTTAGATTATTTATGGTCAATCGCTCAGGGTGGGCAGCACATGATTGATCACCAACTGATTACCGATCGATCACCGCGATGATCGTTCCAGCAAGAATCAAGTGAAAAATCGACCCGTGTATGGCTATCTTTAGAAAGTGAAGGTCCCTGCATCCCTCCAACAAATTGTTTTTTTTCATTAATTTCACTGTTTGGTGTATTATTGATTAATATTAGATTGACAGCAAATACTTACATCGACTGGATTGAATCAGAAATCAACAGTGCAAAATTTATGTTAATATACATTTATATAAATCCTGTTTTTTTCATCTCTATTGTGATATGCATTGGCGTTTCCTTCAGTTCCTGACATAGACTTTTTGTTACAGGGTCCAAAACTCTGGCAGGAAGGATGGAACTGGGTGGGCCTTCCTATTCCCCCAGGTACACTCAAAGGGTTAACACCTGTTTGCAGGTGAGTGGAGTTGGGTGTATCTCCACAAAAGGTGCTGAGACCAGTATGTCAGGACTTCTGACCAAGTTGGAGACAGGGGGCACACAAGGTGTGTGGGGCCCAGGCCGGTGGCTATCGAAGCAGTGGATACAGGGGGTTCACAGGGAGTGTGGGGCACAGGCCTGGAGGCTTGGTGTTTTTGAATTTTGTTTCTTTTGGATATTAACCCTTGCAATTGCTGTTTTGGACAATAAATATGGGCAAGAAGCCCTAGAGACACATGTTTGGTGGATATACCTCTCTTAAAAGCACGCCTTTAAGACTGAACCCCTACAATATGTAAACACTTCATTTGGTACAAACTTCTATCTAATGTAATTTAATTGACTGTTGTTTTTAAAATTTTTAATTGGAGAACTTTCCACCTTCGTTCAAATATAGCTATCTGTCTATAACCAGGATGTCTTTGCAATGACCTGGTTAAAAATTGATATGAAGCTTTTTTATCATCTTGTAGTCTGCTCTCTGGGTATGGTGGCAGTGTGAAAGCCCCCCACTTGTAGACTATTGTTTGAAGAGTGGGATGGCTGATTTAAACATGTAAAGGTCCCCATACACCTTACAATCTTTCCATGCAATATCTGTACAATCAACTTTTGTTCTACCAAAACCCTGTAATATGAGGACCTTTCTAAACCTTCCAATCACTATAAATTCTATTAGGGAGGCCACTATACTACACAGTTGTTGGAAGATCTAATGGAAATTGTATGGATCGATCTTAAGGTGTATGGGGAGCTTTAATGTGACCTAACAATGTTTACAACACAGTATAGGTATTCATTATCAGTATAAGGCTATGACAATGTTACTTTGATATTTTAAATGTAATGATGAATGTGCAATATATGTTCAACTTCTTTCAATTATGTACCACTGTGTAATTTTCATGATGATGCAATAAATTGTTGGTTTTTAGATTATGGTGTCCTTGGAGGATTGCCACCTCCCATAGTACAATCCTATTGGGGAATAATCAAGCCTAACAAGGTTTGTGCACCTGATGTGATAAACCTGTGTTTGATTGGAGCTATTTTAAGTGGCAATTAATATGTCCTTGTATGTTGGGCATAGACGGGCAGATTCCTGCCTGATTCGACAGCCTATCGGCCGCCCTGCTTGTTCCCACAATCGATCGGCTGTCAACACGGTGGAAAATCGGGTGCGCCCCCTGGACATATTGACCAAGAATCTGCCGGTAAATTCACTCCTGTCCCCATCAGAAGAAATGGCCGGCACTCAAAGGGTGCCTGGCCGATTCTCGGCACTAGTGGCCGTGCGTGATGACGTCATCACGCCCTGTTGGTCGGCTGGGCAGTTGACAGGAAAACGACCTGTCTATTACATTTTACAGATTTTGTGTTATCTTTAGGTTGAATTGCTAAAGGCTTTGCAATCAGCTCACAAATTCTGCTAGTCAAAAAATTCGACCATCTCTAGACGCAGATGGCAAAAGAAACAAAATCTCGACATGCTCCCTTACTTCCAAACTTTAAAAAGTTTTCCATTTACATATATTAAAATTTTAGGCATAGGTTGTAATTTTGCCAAAATAAAAAGGATCTGGTTACCAGAATTGTCTGTTATATCATTGTTGGCACCGATGGGAAAGCAAGCTATACATCATTAAAATAACTTCCTTCTCCTCATCACAATGTTATCTAATTGAGACAAAATGTGAGAGTTCTGATACGAAAAACACCTGTTTGAGATATGTGTTGATATCATTCAAACAGGAAAACCGGAATTAATAGATGAAATCGATATCACCTGTAAGATCTTATAAAAGCCTCTGCTATTGAATGCAAAATAGTCTAAGGTCCAGAGCCCTGTCTGCCTCTACAGTGAATAGAATTGTAAAGGCTAAAAGCCTACTGATGCTGTGCAATGTTTGGATACTGTTTTCTTGGTTGGTCCCAATCCTGGGGTCACGGGGGCCAATTGATATGCCATTTTTAAAGGAAATGTTAAAATCTGACAGTGAAACTGTATTGCCACTGAAGTGGGGATATGACAGAGACATGCAGGAGATCGCAATAGAGATTCAGACGCCTTTAGCAACCTGGGTAGCTTTAGGCATGAGCCCTGAAGGCAACATGAACAATAGTGATTTTGTTGTGGGAGGATGGGATAAAGAGGATAAACAATTCTTCTATGTAAGTATATAAAAAATTTTTTTCTTAATGCTATTTAGGTCTTGTTGGTTTCCCTTTTGTCTGTCTTTCTCCTTTTTGTGCACTTGCAATTGTCCCTCATAAATCATAGTAAATTAACAATTCACTCAGTTTCACTGATCCTAGTTGCTAAAAAAAAAAAAAAAAAAGACTATAGCAATTATTTGATGAAGCCATAGGCAGGTATTACCATCTCGAAAGTTAGTTCACATCAATATAGTTGTCCATATATATACAGCTTGAAATGTGTAATTGTTTAAAAAAACAACAGGTCTAGTTTAATAGATGTTTCAGCTTTACAGGCTCTTTTACCTAACTTACCAACAATATATCTGGCTAACATACTTATGGATCTTATGTAGGATGCTCATATTGAAGATGAATGGCCTCCTGTGGTGGACAAGTCCCAGGATTATGAACTGCTTAAATTGAGCCACAATCAGACCCACACTGTTCTAAGGATTTGGCGTAAATGGTTCACTTGTGACTCACATGACCTGGAAATTGAGGTAAGTTGGACCATTATAGAAATCTTTAGTTTATCATATAAATAAGCAGTCCTACAGATTATTTGTACATTTTAGATAAAGTGTGAAAAATTAAAATAGCACAAGGTTATAAGGTTGTCTTACTGTTTTACCATCTCCCACTGTTTTTGTCCTGGTAATGTCACCAAAATCTAAAATGCATTGTTTTTGTTTTTTTTAAGATCTAAATAATCATATATGGATATGATATGTAATTTCTTGCTAAACAAATAAACAAAAAATTAGACCTTTCTCAAACATATTAAAAGCCCAGCATTCTATGGGCACACAATGAAATATTATAGGTGCTGGTTTAATCTTATGCTTGTTTTGCCCAAACCCAGTACGTGCACAGTTTGTTCATCCAGATCAGGCAAACACACCTGTGTTGTCTGATGTTCTGCATCGCTGCAGACACGCCGATCACATCTGGCACCACATCATCGGTGAAGCCAAAGGGCGGCGGGGGGGGGGGGGGGGGGGGGGGGGTCAGAGCCATAGATCTCCATGTTAATGGAGGTGGCGTTGATTTTCCCTGCCAAAATCTGTCCATAACAGGGTGATTTTTCTGTTTAATAGTCTGAAAAAATAATTAGTTTAAGTCAGTTCAGTTTTTTGTCTGTTTCAATTATTTTGTGTCATATTTTAGAGCGCACACATCTTAATTTTCATAACTGGATATGAATAAAATTAAGGAATCTTTTTTGTATCAATAACACTGGTAGTACCAATGATGTTGATGTTAGACTGTCAGTTGATATTTCGATTACACAGGATGACCGAATTCAAAATCGATCATAGAAAAGTTGATATGTGTATGGCTAGCTTAAGTCTCTGAAATATATCAGTTATAAAACATAATGCCTTTTTGATTTTGGTAGTTGGCATTTATGTATTCAATATAATTTTTGGAGGGGTGGGGTTGGTCATGTGAGAGTTTTATCAGCAGAATTTCTATCCATACCAGTTGATTTTCTAGAATTTAATTAAAAAGAAACAGGATTGAATAATATAAACATAACTTGTGCACCCCCCGAATATTTACAGCAACTTATGTTAATGGGCATAGAAAGCCAAACATATGTGTTAGGTTTAACAATGAGTGGGGAAGCACAGGAACTCTACCAGGTTTTTATTTCTCCATTAGAAGATGCATTGGTGGGTCCTCTCTTTCTGACACTGGAAGCAGTGCAAATTGCCATCTAAATATCAAATCAATCAAATCTTTAGTTTGCATAAAGGACTGTTTTGCATTTGCTTTCAGTGACACCCTCTAAAACAACTGTTACTGGCTAATGAAATGTGGCTATTTGTTTCCATATAGATGATGTTGGTAAATTCAGGATGTTTTAATGGTGGTCCTCCAAGATGTCTAATGGTTAAAATCAGATGGTATGCTATTTGTGACCGAACTGGGAAAGCTAGTGCAATGTATTGCAAGCAGACACATCCTACAAGAGCAAGACAATGCTGTTTTAAATTCAAAATCATTGTAGCTTTGTTCCCACACAATGATTGTTCCCAGAAAAAAAAACGAAACCTAAGTAAAAAGTGCAAGTACAGATGTACTAATTACTGTTAGTGTTGAGCAGCATATGGTATTATCAAATTCGCGTAATTTCTCAAATATACAAAGGAAAATTTGAAATTTGTAAAATTCGATTCGACTGTATTCTATTGCCTTCCATCACGCCTGTTTGCAATTATTCACAGCCACTACAAGCACTGTGTGTATTGCGCATAACTATTCGCAATGCGCACAAATATGCACGATGTGTGCCGCTAAACAATGTTGAAGCATAAAATGACGAATATCCGAGTGCACATTCGCGAAATACTCAGAATTCTCAAATGTCGGATATTCGTTGAATATATTAGAATTTCGAATATTCTCGCTCAACACTAATAACTGTATGCATTGTATTAGTGGGAGGCCATAGGTCTGCATTAACTTTAAAATAATATTTTTATAATTCTATGATTTTATTTTTGGAAGAATGACACAGTTAGGATAATTGTTGCATATGGAGCAGACCATGAGTTGGTGCTTTTGGAGGAAAATACCTACAGGAAGTCATTCTTTTTTTTGGAACCCCGTGAAGAAATCATGGAACCTGAAATTCTGATCCCCTATGATATCAGACTTTACGATGTAAGTACCAACATTTTGTGAAACATGTTACAAAAGTCAGGCCAAAATGCAAACAAAAACACATAACAAAAGCACCATGCATACATATCATAGTGGAATTTAAAATGTCTTTACTCATTTGCATTAATATATTACATATGTCACAATATATAGTGTTCACTTTGAAAGGAAAAGTTGAAGGCAGGTCTTTTGTTTAAACAGGAATGGAGGATTTACCCTTTTTCAGACTATAATTTGTACTTTTCCCCCAAAATTGGGGGGAAAAAATGCCTGCATCTTATATTCCAAAGGCCCAACCACCAGCTGCCCCCTTGGCTCCCCACCAGCACCATTTGCTTTCCCAGCTGATATAAACCATGAAGTGCAGAGACAGATGAAAGAGCTGGATGGCACAAGCTGTCCACCTCACATACAGTTCTGTTGGCCAGGACTAGAGGCTGAAAACTGGTACATGGAGCAGCATTGAGCTCTGCCACCAGAGAAAGAGAAAGCCAAAATATTTTTTGGCTATTGGAAGTTCTGAAGTATAGGGTGTGTCCTATACATAGGAGTGTCTTATAGACCTCAAAAATTTTATATGTCAAAACAACTTCATTTTATGTGAGGGGAAACTTGTTTTGGTATTCAATTCCAGTTGGTTTTGGTCAGGGATCTGGACTCTGGAAGGGGAGGGAAGGAACTGGGTAATCCTTCCCATTTCACCAGGATACACCTGCTGAACCCTAAGATGGTAGCTTGGTGTGTCTCCACAAAAGGTGCTGAGACCACTCAGTCAGGGCTTACTCATAAGGTAGAGGCCAGGAGCCCTAAAGAAAACCAGTTTGTGAGGACTGATGTTATTGTGAGCACCCATTTGAACCCCCACAGCACTTAATTGTTGCAATTCTGCTTCAGCAAATCTCATCTTGAGGGCTACATCTTCTACATCAAGTAGACTTGTGAAGGTCTGTTTCATTTGGATGCCTAATTTTCAAGGTGCAGGGATCAAAAATATAATGAAAAACTGTCATATAGACTTTGCTAACCTGGAGGCAGCCCGATTTTATGAATTTGCTCATTTGTTTGATAAATGTCCCCTCTGTCCTTCAGCAAACCTAATGTATTTCGCTTATAGCTTGGATCTCATTTAAAACAATATATATAATTTACATATTCTCTTTTTTGCATATCAGTTCCCGATTCCAGAACAAGATACAACATATGCCTGTGCCTTCATCCCCATGCCGAATGTTACTACCAAGCATCATATAATAAGGGTAAGGTCCTCCAATATGTAACTGTCACAATACTTACAAGATTGGCTGGAACTCCAAGTTAGTAAATAACTTACATTTTAACAAAAATTCATGCAGACAAAATTATACTCCCTTTTTTTTTTTTTTTTCTTTGCATTTTACAGTACGAACAAGTTATTGACCCCGACAGCGTTGGGATAGTTCATCACATTCTGATATATGGCTGTGATGGTGATATTACCTTCTCAACAGAAATTGGGGATTGTTATGGCAATGACCCCAGATATGCCATGTGCATGAACACCATGTTTGGATGGGCAGTAGGAGGAGAGGTGAGCATAATGGGGTAGATTTGTCCACCAAAATAAACTTTAAAAACATCAGCTTGACATTTTACTTTGCTAACTGGATGGCAAATTGCATTTGAGCCAATAGGGAATGTGAAATAAGGAGATGGTGGTTTACTTGGCTTAAATTTAAAGGGTAAGTTAAGCTGAGGGTTTAACTATCCTGTACCTTTTTTTGTGTTAAGAAAACAATACACAAACACTTATTAGTACCATTTAAATATAAAATATAAAAATAGGTAAAGTAGCAACAAACAATCCAAATCAAATTAAAAAATAAAGACACTGATTTGCCAACATATACTCTGAAAACAACACATTTCCAGTTAGCGGATTGGTAATGAAAAATTTTAAAGCATCAGTTTAGACAAAGAACATCTTACAAAAGTTTTTTCCTGACCCCCTACTCCTAATCCTATTTTCTCATCTTTAGGCGTTTAATTACCCAGCAGATATGGGTGCTCCCATAGGCACTGAGGAGGACCCTAAGTTTATCCGGATTGAAATTCATTACAGCAACTTTCAACACAAAGCGGGTAATCTCTGTTTAATTCTGAGTGCGTTGTTGCATACATGTAATGTATATAATGTAGTAAAATCAATTTTATGTTGTTAAAATGATAAACTAGATGTAACAAACCTTCTTAAAAACATTTCTTATATAATGTTCCCTATGTACAGATGCAAACATCCAACCCTCCTCATTTTGTACACTGTAATGCATGTTCCATATACCATACCACCTTAATTTGTACACTGTGCTGTAGGCTCCATATTCCATACCACCTCATTCTGTACACTGTACTGTATGTTCCATATTTTATACCACCTCATTCTGTACACTGTGCTGTATGTTCAATATTCCACACCACCTCATTTTGAACATTGTGCTGTAGGTTCCATATTCCATACCACCTCCTTCTGTACACTGTGCTATAAGGTTACATATACCATAGCACCTCATTCTGTTCACTCTGCTGTATGTTCCATATTCTATACCACCTCATTCTGTACACTGTGCTGTAGGTTCCATATTCCATACCACCTCATTCTGTACATTGTGCTGTATGTTCCATATTCCATACCACCTCATTCTGTACACTGTGCTGTAGGTTACATATACCATACCACCTCACTCTGTACACTGTACTGTATGTTCCATATTCCATACCACCTCATTCTGTACACCGTACTGTATGTTCCACATTCCATACCACCTCATTCTGTACACTGTGCTGTAGGTTCCATGTTCTATACCACCTCCCTCTGTACACTGTATTGTATGTTCCATATTCCATACCACCCTCCTTCGGAACATTGTGCTGTAGGTTCCATATACCTTATTACCTCCTTCTTTACTCTGTGCTCTAGGTTCCATATTCCATACGACCTTATTATGTGCACTGTGCTGTAGGTTCCATATATTCCACCACCTCATT
>CM070037.1:67628935-67646428 GCA_036250615.1 Ptychadena robeensis
AGGCTATCGCAACCCCAATAACCCACAGCCACGCAATGTATTGTGCCGAGTGCACTTTTTCTGGGTTAAGGATGCCATCATGCTAAAAGCCAGAGAGAAACGTACAGTGGACTTTGATGGGGCCACGATAACGTTTTATCCTGACCTCTCGCCCCGCACGTTAGCACGTCGCCGTGCCCTTCACCCCCTCACCAAGGCCCTGTCGGACGCTGGCATACAATACAGTTGGGGTTATCCATTTCACCTCCGGGTTCGACGCAATGGGAGGCTTCACACTCTTCACCACCCTGCTGATCTAGTTACCTTCTGCGCCTCCCTGGAGATACGTCCCATGGATCTGGACGCGTGGCCGGACCCACCACCTCCCCTATGGCCCACCCTACCGGCTCTCCCAAGACGGCTGCAGGGCACGCCGAAGCGGCCCCGTCCATCTGAGCAGATGCTGACACCTCTGCGCACCCCGCGATCTTCCTCCGCTCGCCCTGTCTGACGGGACCCTCCCTGAGGCTTTCACTCCTCAATGGCTGATTCCCGTGCCTCTCTGTGGAACTTTCTGACCACCTTCTTGCCAGCCTTGCCTGCTTACGGACCTTCTTCCACCCTTGCTGGGCGAGGACCACCACCCTTCTTCACCCTTCTTCATCTGGACGCTATCCTGCCTTCAACCGGACCCTTTTCCGACACCCCTCGCGTTGGCCCCCGCCCTGCCTAGGAACGCTGTTGCTTCCAGTACCCTGGACCGAAACGGACGTCACTATGGACATTCGATGCTGGACTGCTGGCCTCCTGCTTCAGAGTGCCTGGACTACCTCTATCTGCTACGGACACGTAAGCTTACCTCCCACCAGGCCCTCCTTCTCCCTTAGGTTTGCCTTGGACTTCCACTGCCTGAGGCTCCGGGTCCCCCACCATCTTCCCCTAGGCCCCTTGGTCATTCGCCTTGGATCACGGACCGGAACCCCCTTCCTTATCCCCGTGATGAGTTCCACACCCCAGTCTATAGCCAATGTGGTGCCGTCCTCCGGCGTAATAGTCTATATACCGGGGTCAATTAGAGGCCCATCTGGTTCTCCTACTTGCCTACCCGCCTGGTTGCTACTTACCCGTAGGTCTCCCGGGTCGGCCTCCCTGGGTTTGCCTGTGTTTCCACCCACCCCCACATAGGCCTAGAGCCGAGGTGCCATCCTCCCCGCTGCTTTATTTTTTCCTGTGTACAGGCGAGGGGGATTGCACCTGGCTCTAGGAACGATTTCACTCCTTCCTAGGTAATTTGGACGTTGGTCCTTTACTGTTATTGTTGTTTTTCTTATTTTTGTTGTGCTTTTTTGAACTATTCTTAATATTGTATACGGTTTATACGGTTTAATTTGTGTCTCTGTTCTCCCATCCCGCTCTTTTCCTCCCTCTCTCTGGGTTCTTCTCATCCTTTCCTTACATTTTCTCGGTCTTCTGATATTCTGCTCATCTGGGTTCCTTCTTTGCTCTCTCTGTGTGTCCCTCCCCTCCCTCTGTCCCCCTTTTCTCTGTTTGGTGCGCAGGGCAGGCCTCCTCACTGTATTGATCTCTCTTCCCTGCTGACTCTTTACTGCTCCTCTCTGCCCCACCGAGATGGCTGCCGTGCGCTTCTGCACGCTCAACGCCCAGGGTCTGAACTGCCCACAAAAATGCTCACAGCTCTCATATCGCCTCCATAAACAACGGGTTCAGGTAGCCTTCCTCCAGGAGACTCACTTTAAAGCGGACTCCCACCCCCCATGCCCTCTAGCTATTTCTCCTCTTGGTACTTTAGCTCCCACCCTGAGAGGAAGATCTGTGGAGTGGCGATATGGATTCACAAATCTCTCCCCTTCGAACGGATTGCAGAACATGTGGATTCGGAGGGGCGCTTCCTCATTATTTCCTGTAAAATCTATAACTCTCCTTATACGTTGGTCAACACCTATGCCCCCAATCACGGCCAGGTTCCGTTCCTCATCGCCCTTTTGGACGCTCTGGACGGCAGGGTTGTGGGCCCGATTGTGATGGGGGGTGACTACAATCTTGCTCTCAACCCAGCACTTGACTCCTCTACGGGACGATCGGCGATTTCTTTCGCTGCCCTCAACCGCCTCAAGGCACAACTACTGTCACATCAGCTTATTGACGTCTGGCGCGCTCTTCACCCTACCGACAAGGACTTCACTTTTTACTCTAACCCTCACCTCTCCTACAGCCGACTTGACTACTTCCATGTTTCCCACTGTCTCCTTGACCGTTCCCCTACTTCCTCTATCGACATACAGACTTGACCATGCTGATGACACCACCCCTCCCCCGACACGATGGGAAGCTCTGAAATGTGTTATCCGGGGCGTACTCATCTCAGAGGGGGCGCGTGTGAAAAAGGAAAGATCCGCCTAATTCTTGTCTCTATCCCAGGAGATCCTGTCCCTGGAACGGACACACAAACGTGACCGTTCCCAGGCCACTCTTACCCTCCTCCAGGAGAAGCGGTTGGAACTTCGTCATCTAATGGACCTGTCGTACTCTAGATACAAGGATTGCCTCCAACGCACTTTATACGAGTTCGGTAACAAGTGTGGCCGCCACTTGGCCCGCTCGGTACGCTTGAAGCGTTCTCGCACGTTCATATCAGAAATTTCTACCCCGTCTGGCCCTCCCCTCCAGTCCACCTCTCTTATTCTCTCGGCCTTCCACAAATACTATCAGAACCTTTATAATCTCGATTCCCCTGGGGACCTTTCCCCCGCTCCTGCGGACCTCCCCTCCCTTGACACGGGTCTGCCACGGATTCCCGACTCGGAAGCGGAGTCTCTGGCGGACCCTTTAACATCGGAGGAGCTGTCCGCTACCATTAAATCCCTGCCGTCAGGCAAGAGCCCGGGCCCGGACGGCTTTTCTAATTTGTTCTACAAGCAATTCCTGGACCGCCTTTCCTCACCCCTGCTTTCCTCCTTTAACGCCATAGCCCCAGACTGTCTCTTTCCCAGACAATCCCAGATGGCACTGATTACTCTCATTCCGAAGCCGGGCAAAGACCCTTCCCTCTGCCCCAGTTACCGCCCCATCTCACTCATCAACACTGACCTTAAAATATACGCGAAGCTGCTCGCGGATCGCCTGAAACAATTTATCCCATCACTGATTCACACTGAACAGGTGGGGTTTGTGCCACACCGGGAAGCTAGGGACAACACTTTGAGGACTGTCACCCTGATGGCTCATGCCTCTAAGCGATCCCAACCCCTGTGCCTTTTGTCTGTCGACACCGAGAAGGCGTTCGACAGACTGGGCTGGCCTTTCCTCTTTGCCACCCTCAGCCAAATAGGTCTCCCTCCTCTGATGTTGTCCAGGATCCGGACTCTATACGATGACCCGACGGCTAGAGTGCTGGTCAACGGGACAATCTCCCCGTCCATACATATTAGGAACGGGACTCGTCAGGGCTGCCCCCTGTCGGCGTTCCTGTATGTCCTCGCCATGGAACATCTAGCCAATTCCATCAGGGCCAACCCAGATATCTGTGGCGTCCGCATAGGGGCTGATCACCACAAGATGGCCCTCTTTGCGGATGACCTCCTCCTCTTTGTGTCCAATCCGCGAGTGGCTTTTCCAGCCCTTCTACGTGAATTCAGGACCTTTGGAGCTCTGAGTAACTTTAAAGTTAATGCCCAGAAGTCCTCGGCGCTCAACGTCTCGCTACCCCGTACGGAGCAAAACCAATTGGCAGCTTCTTTCCCTTTCCCCTGGTCTTCCTCTGCAATCACATACTTGGGCCTTCGCATCCCGGCTGACCTGTCCAACCTTTATTCGCTCAATTACCTGCCCCTACTCCACTCCACCCTGCAGAAACTGAAGTCTTGGGCCTCCCTGCGCCATTCCTGGTTTGGCCGCATGTCTCTCTTCAAGATGGACATCCTCCCCTGCTTTTTATACCTTTTCCAGACCCTTCCGATCTCGGTACCCCAAGCTTTCTTTTGCTCTCTTCGCTCTGCCCTGCTGACTTATGTATGGGGCTCCTCTCCGCCCAGGATCAGCTATGATATCTTGATCAGACGTAAGGAGCAAGGGGGGGTGGCTCTCCCACAGATGGAATTATACTACAGGGCGGCCGTGCTCACCCAGGCGCTCGACTGGATTTTTTCTAGGACTGATAAACTTTGGGTTCAATTGGACCTTTCCCTGTCACCAGTCCCCCCCCCCCCATGCTTTACCCTGGATTCTCCCTGCAGACCGCCCCGTGGCCACCTCTTTCCCTTTCTTCATTCGGACGTTTCTGACAGTTTGGGATTCGACGCAACGCCTATACCGCTTGTCGTCGGCTATCAGCCCGCTCACGCCGGTGTTGGGTAACCCGGCCTTTGCCCCGGGCTGTACCACGGATTCCTTCCTTGCCCGATCACGCAGCGACTTTACGCCCCTTTCCAAATTCCTTACTGGACACTTCGCCCCCTGACAGACCTGTTGCCCTCCCTCCGCGAGCCCCTGGCAGCTGGCTCCAATATCTACAACTTCACCACTTCTTCCAGAAGTTACTCGCCAAGGGCTTCTGTGACCGACCGACGACCTACTTCGAGGACTTATGTCTATCTGACTCCAAGATTCCTAGGGCGCTCTCGGCCCTATACTCCCTGCTCCTGACCAAAGCGACGCCAACCAGACCACACTATGTTCTCGCGTGGGAAAGGGAGCTGGGAAGCCCCCTGGCTGCGGGTGACCAGCAAAAGATTTATGCTCTGACTCACAAATCTAGTATGGCCAGCTCGACGAACGAGCGTAACTACAAGATTCTTGGCAGGTGGTACAGGACCCCCTCTGTCCTCCACAGGATCTTTCCCTCTGTCTCCTCAGACTGCTGGTGCTGCGGCGCGGCCACTGGGACTATGCTGCACATCTGGTGGTCCTGCCCCCTGCTTCTTCAGTTTTGGCACCAGATCTTTTTGATATACTCTAAGGCCTCCCGGATCACCATACCCCCGACACCCGAACTCGCACTGCTGTCCCTGGTACCGGGTTCCCTGAAAAGTGCCAAGAGGGGAATGCTAAGATTCTTTTTGGTGGCGGCCAGAGCTGTCATTCCCAGACACTGGCGCACACCGACTGTCCCAACCATCCCGGAGTGTTGAACTCCGTGTGCAGCGCCTGGAGGAACTGGTTGCCTCAACCCAGGAGACCGCTCCCAAGTTTGTTGAGACATGGAGTGCATGGATCATTTTCACAGACTCGGTGGAGGGGCATGAGAGGGTCGTATTTTGAGTCCAGGCCTCCCCTTGGTCTTCCCCTCTGCACCATCCCCTCCCATCTCCCCCCCCCCTCTACCCTCTACCCTGGCCCCCATCTTTTCCTATTTCCGCTCTGCGTTTTTCTCCCTTTCATCTCTATTCTTGTCTTTTCTTTCTCTGCTCTATCTTTTCTCCTTCTTGGTGTCCCCTCTTTTTTCCTTGTGTTTATGTTGTTAGAAAAGGACAGTGTGCTAGTGCAGTCTGTATTCTTTAATGGCCCAGCGATTCTCCTGGGTGCCGCACTCTCCAAGATACACCGCCTGTTTGCCCTTCATCTGCGGGCCCCTGCCACTTTTGGCCGCACGAGCCTTACGGTTAACATATGTTTTGTTACCTGTTTCCGGCGACTCCTGCCTCCTCTCCATCTGCAGGGTGTCCCTTGTTGTTACCGGTCCACGTTATCGTGGCCCTGGATTTGCTCGCCCGCGCCCTACTGGCGGTAATGTTTCTAAGCACTGCGCCTGTCCTGAAGTTTGTTTACGGCACATTTGCACTGTTTTGTGTTTTTGGATTGTTGCTGTAACTGTGATCTCTATTGTTTTATACTGTTCTATATGTGTGTTGTTTTTGAAAAATTAATAAAACTTTTGAATACTTAAAAAAAAAAAGGATAAAGGTTCCGTTCAAATCGAACATGGCCACCTTTTCTTTGACCGTTTAAAGAAAGCACGATCGAACAAGGAACCTATGTAGTGGTAAATTCCTGTTCAAATATTGTTACTTTCAATGGGGACCATGGTCCTCATTCAAAGTTTTGAACGAAGTTGATTGCTCAAAGAGGTGCGCATCAATTTACTGTCCAATCGACAAATGGTCATTCTACCTCTGAGGGGGTCGCAACCCACAGGTTGAGAATCACTGCTATAAAGGTACTCATAGACGCCTCTATGTGTCTGTGATCGATCCGATTTTTGGTAAATTTTAACAGCACCCAGCCACCAAAAAGGTTTTTTGTCGATTTTGTTTGGTCGATCGTTTAGGATGGGCAGCACTGGATTAATGGATGATCCATCCCCGTGAACACGTGCGGTGATGGATCGGGCAAAAATCAAGTGAAAAATCAATCCATGAATGGCTACCTTAAGATATATTTATCTCCCATCTGGTGGGAATGATTGGTAATGAAAATGGTCATGACTAGTGATGGTCGAACTGTCCGCAAGGCAACGCAAGTTTTGGCTCTGCATTGTAAGGAATATTTTCACATCACTGGCTGCATGCAGTGCATGAATGGAGGAGGCTGCTTTGGAGTGAAAGAGTATATACACTAATTTCTTACCCTAGGCATAAAATGGAAATCTTAATATAGAAAAAAGAAAGTATGAACATTGCATAAGGAGGATGTGGACTGAGGAAGAAATAGGGGGGCAGATCTGAGGTCTAATGCTAGGCATACACGGCTTGATATGATCGAGGGGCAGGTCGTCCGATACTTTGGATGGGGACCCTCAATTTGCATCCAAAGTAATCTAAATCGAAAAGGGTTTACCAACCAACCTTTCTTCAAAGAATCTCTGTAATAGATTCCAGCAAAATCAAGCTCCGTGAATGTGCATGGCGCTCGATTGTGTTTAAAGTTGTATGCTGTGAACTAAATGATCCATTATTCGCAACATTTTCTCTTTATGAACCTGTACAATCAAGTTGGAAGTTATTAAAAAGATTATGGGCATAATTACATTTTTCATAGAACAATAGATTAATTGTAGTTTAATACAGTATATCAGTTGTAATTCAGTCTTGTCTACTGTTGGCATTTCCAGGTACAGTGTTGGTAAACAAAGCCACCAGAAGGTTTTAAAACCACTTTGTGTAGCAGTGCTTACTTTTAGATAAGACACTGATACTACCACAAAGCTCCCTTGGTTTATTCAGAGATAACATACCATCCAATGTAAACAGTGTCATGGCTTGTTATTTCTAACAGGAGGGGGGACATGAGGAAATCATTTTCCACATTATTCCTGATTTATGCAACCAACAAAGGTAACGGATTCCTTGCTATGGGAACTATCATTTGGGCTGACAAAAAAAGACCTTAAGCTGACTATGGACATGAGGGACCAACGTGTGTTTACAATCAACATGGCAAGTTAAAGTGCAAAAGTCGAAATGTTATGCATAAATCTGTCTTTTTTTATTTGAGTTGGTGACCCAGGACAGGCATGGAGGAAGCCATTTTATATCTATAATTGTTTCAGGTAAGTCAACTAAGGAAGGAAAGTTGGTACAAGGACATTTCCAACAACACAGTGCTGCTGAGCTGACATTAGGGATAGTAAGGGATGGTTGTAAGGGCACTGATCTGTTCAGTCATGCAAAGGGTGGGAAGAAGGAGGAATAAGTGGAGGCAAAAGTTCAGCTATAGACGCAAAGTTGCTCTGATTGGAGGTTATACAGGATTAAGAATTTCTTATCCCCCACCACCCAGACTTGTAGAACCCAATACTGCATCATGGATTTTTATATGGAGTGACATGGTTCTTTACACATAGACCTGCAGAATGGATAACTCTTTCACAGCCAGATGGTGAGGGGGTAGGCATGATGACTATATGCTGCTGGCAAGCATGGCAGTAAGTATTAGGAAACTAGACAATTCCTGCACATATATTTCTTAAAGCTTTACAAAACTCCATATGCATCTATTTATATATGCTGTATATGTATATATTTATGTATATTATTCAGTGTTCTGTATGTATGCCAGTGTCAGAAAATGAGCAAATAAGGATCTTCCCTGTTAAGATGAGCATACACAGGCAATTAATCAATTGGTTAAGTCACTTGTTAGGAAATGTATTTCTTTTGACCAAAATACCCCCATAACACTTCTGTGTCCACAACTAATAAAATAATGGGGTAATAAAACCCCACGTATTGACATTGCATTGCGTTTGCTGATATAGAATATATAGAAATATACATTTCCTATGGAATCCTGTGTACCTTGTGTTACACAAGCAGCACTGCATTGCTGTGCTAGCAAGCAAATTCAGCTAGTGTAAAATGGCCCTGAATCTGAACTTGTGAAGTTTGAATGGGGGAGTAAGCTTGGTAATGTTTCTACCTAAAAAAGGGGGGCCCTGTAGAGAAAGTGTATGAATCACAGTGTGGAAATTACACTAAGATAGCTAAAGACTGACATATTGTTGTAATTTCAAAAGTAGATTTTGATATTTTTTTCACATACTTTCTTAAAATATTATCTTCCTACCATAAAGATTTTTGTTCATTATCTATAGCTGATATGTCTCTTTAAAATGCAAATCTTCTGAAACTGCATTTGCCATTAGACATCAGGCGGTAAATGCTAATTTTACTTAATGAACAGGTGTCCCTATCTCGGCGTGTACCGACTCTTCTCTGGCAACCTAAAGAGAGTTGGTGCGTGTGAGCACGGTCCTTGGACTGGTGGAGGAGAGTCAGGGGCACTGAGCGTTCACAGATTAGTGAGACATCTGTGGAGGAGGGGTAGTGTGGGTGACATAGCTCAGAGGGAGAATCACAGACTCACACTACCCCTCTGACTGGAAGAGCAGGGAGACTGTGAAGTCTGGAGCAAAGACCATCATGAGGACACTAACACCAGGGAATACATAGGATGAAAGAATACACCTAATATGTGGCCAACCAGAACTCTTTGCCGCCTCGTTCTCCTCTGTCCATGCAGCCTTTGTCCATCGTCATTGGGTCATGAGGGGACAAGTGCATCCTTGCGATTACAACTCCTGGCCTTCTCATAGGGAGCCATCACCTGCTTGGAATGAGCACAGCTAACATCATGCTCCTCAGATTACTTTTCTACATCTTTTACCTCCAACGCCTCGTCTCTCCTCTAGAAGGTGAGATCCTCAATTCTTTTCAACCCTCTCATTACACACTGTGTGTCTACTTTTTGTTGCCTAAAAATTTATGAAAATTCTGCATCAACATCTTTGAAATGTTATTTTACTTCCCTAGGTCAAAAACACATATTATTAAATTGTATTTGCAGAGTTGAGTCTTGATTGAGCCTGTTGGCTTAGGATAAAGGTAGTTTCATTTGTGTGTGGTCACAGGTGGTAGAGAAGTCTTGCTTAGGGTGACCTTCTTAGGTGTGTAGATACGATGGAAATTTATATCCAAGATTGACTAGAAGTCCTCATTCTACATGTATATGCATGAATGGTACTGATGCCAAATCTCTCACAAACACCCCAGCTAAACTAACTACCGCTCTGATTACAAGTGGTGATCTGTTGCTGATATTTGAGCTAAATAGAAACTTGGAAAGAGTTTTTGGGTCAATGGAGCAAATTATATCCAACCAAATACCTTTAAGCTGGATATATAGTTCATTTTTGCTGGGATGTTCATGAAACATTTGGCAAGCCGTTTACACACCTGTTTAAATGTTGTATTATGAATAAAATATTCAGATTCAAGACATATGTTGCAGTTTAAAGTAAACACTAGAAATTAGTCATAAAATTTTCAATTTATTTAACTTGTGCAGCTGGTTGTCCTACATAAGCTGCCATTGCAGGCTGAAGAAGGCTAAAATTGATGTTAAAGGATGAAATGCTAACAACTTTTATATAGGGCATCAAAATATTGAATTTTGCAATGTTTATAAGGAGATTTTTTACAATATGCATATTTAAAAAACTTAAAATATCTTGGTCCTCTGAGGCATAGCTATGGATGATGGGGTCCTATAGTAGTATTTTGACCAGACTAACTCACTCTGCAGCTAACAGCATTAATTGTGACAAGATGTGGCATTGATCTTTAAATAAAGTATGACCACACTGAGAACAGGAAGCAAGGGAACTTTTTAGTATTATTATTATTACTTTTTAGTATTATATATTATTACTATGGACCAATGCCGTAGATAGGATATAGCTATTTCTAACAGTTAACATAGTAACAGTAGTAGTAATCATAGTTTTATCTAAATTTGTATTATGATATATCCATAATACAAATTTCCTTTCCTCCCTCTTAACTATTTTTTTAAAGCTATAAATGTAAAATTTTACAGGTCTATACAAATAAAAGATTAAAAAAACAGCATAAGAAAATAATACTAAAAATCCGAATTAAATGTCATTAAATGTTAAGGTGTAAAGCTGCATAGTATAAGGCTTGCTTGGATGATCTGGAGAGGGTTAAATGTGATCCATAGGTTAATCTTTGATCATGATAATTTACACTATAGTTGTACACAATGACATTCACAGACAAAACACTGTGTGATTCTATAAATATGAATAAGCTTTAATGTAAATATTTAAGGAGTTTGTTTACTATAGGACTGACAAGGCTTCTTTGGTTATCATAATAGATTAACACTATGTTAACATCTCTGCTACTGTATGACACACAGAAGGTCGACATCTTTAGGAGAGATGGTCTAGTCTTGTTTAGGTTAGAAGTCATTTTATATAGATTGAAGACAAACCACCAAGTAGAATAAAAGAAAAAGGAACAAAAACCAAAAGGTAGATGTAGGTTTTCTTCTTTTACCCACTGTGAGTTTTAAACTCACCAGGGTTGGCATTGGGAAACAGGGAATAGGCTAAATGTTTTGTTCGATGTCGTTATTGAACATCTATAGAATGTAACATTAGATTTTACAATTGGTCATCACCAATATTGAATGAAAATACATTCGAAATTACGACAGATAAAAAGTTACAAACACCTTAGATGACCTTTCGAACCATTTTTTGTTCGAAGTCGAACATAATATATCCATAGAACAAATTGTACATTCTGGATTTTTGTTCAATCAACCAAAAAATTATTTGTTCCTTGTTGATTGAATGAAAAAATCTACATGTGTAAACCCACCTTAACAGGGGAAGAAAAAGACCTCATCACTCTGCTGTTGTTCACTTGCTATTCAATGACAAGCTGGGGGGAGGAGTGGTACTAGTAACCAAGGTATGAAGCTCAAAGATTAGGCTATGAAGGATGCAAACCTAGCATTAGCAATTTAGAAATCTATAGTATCTTTTCACACATTTCAAAAAACAAAACAACAACTACAAATGGCAACCACTCCAATCAAGTAACATTTGAAACTAAAGGTGTGTTTACACATGTAGATTTTTTCATTTGATCAACAAAGAACAATCAATCAATTTTTGGTTGATTAAACAAAAATCTAGAATGGCCAATTTGTTGGATGGATACATTTTGTTTAATCGAACATGTTGGAAAATTCCGACAAAGACATCGAACAAAAAATCTACTTGACAGTTGAAGAAAAAATCTACACGTGTAAACCCATCTTTAGGTGCACATGGTGCTTTCCACAAGGCTCTATGGAGAGATCGCACCTTATCCTCTTTCTTTGTGAAAATGTATTTATGAAACAGGAAATAAGGTCAACTGCAACAGATACACAGGAAATATACATTGATAAAAATTTGGTACACCCCATAATGATCATTGATTTTTTCAAAGTATTTAAGCATGCAAGCATTAGATCTTCATTTATACATACAGATAAAAGTGACATACTTACAAACTTTGAGATCTAATTGGCTGATATTTGTGTTGAATAGCAACTTGGACAGAGTTTTGGGGTTAATGGAGCAAATTAGATTCATACACTTTCCCAAAATACCACTTTTTTGGAACCATAGTTTATTTTGCTGGGATCTTCAGGACACATTTGGTATGCTTTTTACATGACATTACACAATTCAGATTTAAGACACTATATAAGTATAAGCCAAAAAAGGTGCTGAAAAAGTCCCTCTCTGCTTATACTCAAGTCATGGTCCCACTTACCTTTATGGGTGTTTAGTGGTCGCTGGTTCTCAGGTGTCAGCAGCCTCTGTGAATGCTCCATGTGTTTCTGACATCGGCTGGTGAAATGTAAGCAAACATGGATGTCAGCGCAACTTCACTTCTTATGATTCAAACATAAAAATAAGTTTCCATTTCCATTCCATGTATTGGTCCTAATCATCATCATCATCATCATCATCATCATCATCATCATCATCATCATCATCATCATAATAATAATAATAATAAAAGTAATAACAAAGACTTTTTAAATGGAAACTTACTTTTTGTTTGAATCATAAAAATTGCCTTGAAAAACCATCCTGTAATAACAATGAACCTGTGTTCTCTTATTGAGGGTGTGGCACTAAGATTCATTTGTTTGATTCATTCCTAGGGGCAATGATGCTTTCTCTATATTTTTCTCATTTAGAATACTTCACTAATTGACTCTTCTTATCTCCTAATAAATGTTGTTCTGTAGCGCACTATTGTAAAGGACATTACCATACATCAAAATAAATGGAATGATGCAGTGTTTGCAGAACTTGAATAATTTAAAGAAGACAAACCCCCTGTTTACTTGTAAAAAAAATGGCAATACAATTTTGACTAAAGAAATCACCACTTTGTGAACTAACCCAAGTTTCATGTGTTTGGTATGCTCTCAAATTGTTTTACATTTTCTTTGGGGTAACTTTATATTACTACTTTCAGTAAAAATTCAAACAGCCTAGCTTTGATGGTTTGTGATCCTCCATCTCCCTCTTGATGTCATTATAGGGGTTTTCAATAAGATTTAAATTTGGAGATAGGGCCATGGCCATGGATCATCCTTCTCAGTGCTTACATGTTTTCACCCTATGCCAGGTTGTAGCTTTGTTGTCCCTAGTGCCTGTTGCTTGACTTTGTTGTCGTGCACTGCTGTCTTTGAAATTTTAATGATAAAAGCAACTTGACATGCACTGTATATTTGTATATTTAAATTTCTCCTACTTTCCTTTTCTTTTACCTGTTTGGCCTGGTCAGTAGTTACTTTTAAATTCCTGGCATAAAATGGTTTATCTACTCATAGAGATGCTCATTTAAATAGAAATTGCAGTGCTTTCAGTATATATTTAATTACACATAAAGTAGTGGTTAATGAAAAGTAATGGCTTTCTGCCTGTTCCCCGTTGGCTTGTATTTGTAGTACTCCTGCAGCTGCTGAGCGGTCTGGTTTGTATGATACATGTCACATCCTCTTACACTCCATTTTCCCTCCCGCTGCTCTATTGTTTGTCCCGGCTTGATTTCTTATTAACAAGCACACTGCCTCGTAAGCTGATACATAGAAAGCTGACCTGGTTTCCCTCAGGAGTTCTGGGAAGTGTGATGTGAAAACATTTCACAAGCGTGATATTTCATGCGACAATCCATCGCTGGGGAGCGCCACTGCGTTTACATCAGCCATCACTTACGCTGTAAAGCAGTGGCCATCAGTCACACCATATAGAGGCCGGACAAGGCTAGACTCAGCTGCTATAGAATTATGACCTACTTTCCACTCCAGCAGATTAGCGGAACTTAGCACGAAATGGAAATAAAAAGGAGAATAGAAAAAAAGCAGAATAAAAACCCGTAGAATAGAATGAAGGACAGCAAGCATTTCCTGGACAAAACAATTGTAGAATATAACAAACGTATATATAAACCCAGTCATTAAAATCTCAGATTAGCTTTAGCAAGTTGAAATTACAAAGGTACACCCACACCAAAGTCAGATGCTACCAACATCCATACTAACAATTAACAACACGCAAAAAGTTTTAAACAATGAATATCCTTGTTACTAATGATTTATGCCTGAAAGAACGATGTGGAGTCAAAAGACCAAAATTTACTGATTAACCCTCATTCTTTATGATATATAAAGTTTACTGTACTATTACTTGCTACGTTTGTGTACTGAAGTTTATAACTGCTACCTTAAAAGTCCACTATGACCGGTACCGGGGCTGGGTATACCTTGGACCGGAAGGGTGCCACTTTTACAACACTGCGTGTTAATAGCTTTAGCAAGTTCTTGTCATTAAGTCACTTTTAGTCTTTTTACATAGAAAATACATTTGCAACCATTTAAAGATCACTTTTGTTATTATAGGGCTTTGGAACTTTTGAAACAGTAAAGCCCCCCATACACCTAACAATTGTACTATAAAATTCCTGTACAATCAACTTTTCTTCTACCAAAACCATGTAATATGAGGACCTTTCTATTCCTTCCATGTATTCTATCAGGGAGGCCACTATACCATTATATGCCATTGATGGTAGATCTAATGCAAATTGTTTGTAGAGGATCCTGCCCGATTGGGCTTACAATCTAATAGGTTGGGGAACATGGTATACAATAGGTGGGGGGGGGGGTGGCACTGGCATGGTGGTGATGTTAGGAATGAGAAGATGGGTAGGAGTGGCTGAAGAAGTGGGTTTTCAGGGATTTCTTAAAAGTGCCCCAAAGGTAGAGCAAGTCTAATGGGGCTGGGGAGAGAGTTCCAGAGAGTAGGAGGGGCCGTAGAGAATTTTTTATGTTGCGCATGTGATGATGTTATGAGTGGGGATGTCATTAGAAGGTCGCTGGAAGTGTGGATGGGGTAGTTAGGGGTGTATTTGTGTACCAGGTTAGAAATGTAAGTGTGGCAGGAGGTGTGGAGTGATTTGAAGGCAAGGCACATAACTTTTAAATTTAATTCTCTGGACAATTGGAAGCCAGTGTAGAGATTTGCAGAGAAGAGCTGTAGATGAGAAGCAGTTAGAGGAGTAAAGTCTAGTTTGAGGAAGACCAGAGAGGATGATGTTGCAGTAGTCAAGACGAGAAATGATGAGAATGTGTAACAGGACTTTGGTGGGTTCTGGGGAGAGGAAGGGCGTATCTTGGAGATGTTGGAGATAGAAGTGGCAGGATCAATCAATGTTCAGCATGTGGGGAGTAAAGCAGTCAAAGGTGACACCAAGGCAGCGATCTTGAGAAATAGGGGAGATGACTGTGTTAATTACTGTAAGTGAGATGTTGGAGGGAGGCTTGGAAGGTGATGGGGGAAAGATGATGAGTTCTGTTTTGCTCAGGTTGAGTTTGAAACAGAAAAGTCACAAATGCCAATAGAGTGCAAAGAAAAGGGTGATCTACAGTGTCAAAGGCGAAGGAGAGATCCAACAGAAGATGAAGATCGGAAGCTGGAAGTGTTGAGCTTGAATATTCGAATTTTGAATATATTCGGCGAATATCAGCTATTCGAGAATTCGCAAATTTCGCAAATATGGCGGCGGATATTCGCAATGCCGAATATTCGCATTAGAATGCTTATGGGCATGGATTGCGAATATATATTCGCAATGCGAAAATAAATAACACATGACCATTAATTTTAAAGGTAATTACAATGCGATTATAAAGGCGATTGTGAATATAGAATCGAATATTATTAGCATTATTCGCTAAATATCGCAAATTCAAATATTGCCTATGTTGCTTATAACTAGAAGCCGGATTGGAGGGGGTCAAGGAGGGAATTCACACTTGGATAGTCAGTGAGTCTTTTTTTGAAAATCATTTTTATTGCCAAATTTTTGTTAAAGACAGTACAAAGACATACATAACATTAGACACCACCGTATGCTCGTCTTCCCTGGCCCGGCTCCACATCAAACGGAACGTGATCATCAGGGAATTGCACAATCTCTTGGCTGGAGGGAGATTTCGGTAAAATCTATGAAACTACACCTGGTGCTACGTCTCCCCTTATATGCCCCTCACCTCCTCACACCAACTATTCCCTCCCGCAGTGGGGCGCAAGCATGTTGGCCTTCACGTAGGTAGGGGCAAAACATAGAAGGTTCTGTTGTGGTTAAGGACCATCTTAGATGAACCGCCTACAAACTCGCGTCCCCACTTTGCAACCATAATGCACTAAATTTTCAACTGCAACTTCCTGGCATTCAGATTTCCTGTACTTACGAACAAATCAGGTCCACACCCTTGCGGGATACTTGGACCTGAGCTGACTTTCCCATCTCATAGGCTTCTGGATAGAATTGCCTTGACTGACCCCGGTGACTCACGACAAGTCCATAGCCGACATACACTATGACCTTAGGACCAGACGCACACAACCGGGCATGGCACTCCCAGCAGCTCCATTGGTCCTCTTTGGGCTGCCCTCATAGGGGAAACTGGGGAGGACACGGTGGACATCCTGCAACAAGGTGGGCGGCTGACCAGGAAAGTCGGTGTGCAGTGAACTCTGGCGGGAGACCCAGTTACACGTCTATCACAAGGCGGCATGGTGGCTAGATTCAATATCAAGCTCAGTAAACTCCCCCCTGGTGGCTCACCAGGTGCCCACAAATGTGACCTGGAGCTGCCGAGTCTCATTCATCTGTAACTGGACTTGCCCAGTGGTGGAGAATTCTGTCTGGGGGTTAGTGACAGGGTAATATTGACGACCCAGGTAACGGGGAACACCAGGTGACCGGCTGGACATTCTAACCCTCGCTTCTATCTACACGTCTCAGTGCCACGGATTGGGGAGGATAACCCCCACGTTGAGCAGGTGGGAAATAATTTGCATACTAGGATCCAGCCAATAGGTTATTCTCAAGTAAGTGGATCGCTAGTCCCACCACCGGACCCTCCCAGATCTAGTCTCCCTTTTAAAACAGTATATGTTTTTATGACAAGTTCCATGCGGAACGAGGATAAGGATAAGCGAACGGTGCTCTTCTTCCGAATATGGCGTAGGTTTTCTCCTGGCTGAGTACTCTGATTCACAGCTGCATTCTTTTTATGAAATTTTTCAACAAACACGCATGGTAAAGTCTGAAGGAGCACCTAGCGGGGCAGGCTGGGCAGACTTTGCTGTCCCGGCACACTGACTGACGGTATATGGGAACTTAGGGGTGTACGGCGGACTCTCAACCCACACGCCGACCACTTTTCACCAGGGGATTCTGGAGGCGTCGTGGATAACCTCATCCTGAGGACTTGCATCAGTTGTTGAGAGGGGCGGGGGGGAGGGGGACCCATCTACCGGAGGATGGCAAGGGGGAATAGGACCCAAGTACTGGCACGTTTACTATTTGATGTTATGGTTAGGATTATTTTTTATTTTTGTTAGTTTATATGATTGTTCTAGTAAGAACGAGCATAACAAAAACACCACAAAGTTTTACAATTGGGTTTACTTCTTTCCTTATTTTGTACTTCCACTCGACATTGTCATCTCCTTTTTCCACTTGCTACAAACGAAACACTAAAGACTGGTCTAGTGTTGTTTCTAATGCTGCTCTCCATATCACGGACTGGCGCTCCTCACTTCCTTTTTGGGAGTATAGGTCCTGCATATGATAGCGGTCTTTTGATTGTTGCTGGAGCTGATAATGT
>CM070037.1:67646453-67656532 GCA_036250615.1 Ptychadena robeensis
GGGCGCGGGACGGAGCTCTCTCCTATGCCTCTATCCCATCAGGCGCCGGAACCGGAAGTCGTCAGTGAGTCTTTTGTATACAAGGCATCCATTCTTGGTCGATTCATGATGTCTTAAAATAAGTTACTTACTTTAAACAACATATGTGACATTTTTTAATTATCAACAACCTGTCAGGTGAAAGTCTATTGCAAAACTGTTTGAACCAAGGCCATGTTTCTTCTACTTAAATGGAAATTTGCTCCTGCAGTACAGATATTCAAGTCTGTGGGCTGTAAAGCAGGAAAGAGCAAGAATTTTGAATACAATGCAGGAAGTAGAACCTGGAGCTTTAAGATGCCAAAAATGTAGAAAATTGCTGTCTGGGAAGTTTTTAAGTAAATACCGACTTGTACATAAAATTTCAAAATCAATAGATACACATTGTACAATGAACAATTAAACCTTTAAATTATTCTAATCTTTTTGCAGAGATTCTACTTGATACAACCTATGAGACCTCAGAGATTGGTTGGGTGCCCTACCCAGAAGGAGGGGTGAGTATGGCTTATTTTGCTGATCTTAATTATGATTTCCAAGCAGGGGTTTCAGATAGTTATACAGCCCCAACAACATTTCTAAACTTTCCCCATGCTATAAAAGAGACCTTTTCATTTCCCCAGAATGACATGTAAGTGATAGAGAAAATGAGAAATAAGATAAGATAACTTTTCTTTTTCATGCTTTCAGTGGGATGAAGTCAGCGTTCTTGATGGCCAACGTCGCCTTTTGCGCACATATGAGGTTTGCAATTCATACGCCCAACATTTCAACCAGAGCAACTGGCTCCGCACCAACTACATCGCTGCCCGCAATGCCCGGCGGGTTCATGTCACACTTCGTTTCTCAGTACGAGATTGTGCCAGTCTGCGACCACCACCAGGAAGACGTCACTTGGCCTGCCGGGAGACATTCACATTTTACTATCGACAAGCTGATGCTGCCATGGAAGCTGAGGACTGGGAATGGATGGAGGAGGCCTGGACTAGAGTGGATACTATGGGAGCAGGCAAAAGTTTCAGCAGGGACCAAGGTAAAGGTGGACAAGGTCCACGGATGGATGAGAGGAGTTTAGATTTTGGCCCAATTCATAAAAATGGATTTTATTTGGCCTTTGTGGATTCTGGAGCCTGTCTTTCTTTGGCTGGAGTCAAAGTTTTTTTTCACAAGTGCCCAGCCACTGTGCGAAGCTTGGCATTCTTTCCGGAGACCCCATCCAATGGAGAAGGTGGGGCATCACTGGCAGAAGCTTTGGGTAGCTGTGTCGCTGGAGCTCACCTTTTGGGATCTACAAAACTTAGTCTACATTGTGGAGGAGAAGGGGAGTGGATGGTATCTAGTGGGAGTTGTACCTGCAATGCTGGAAGAGAAGTGAGTGAAGATGAAACTCAGTGTCAGGGTAAGAGCTCAAGTATTTTTGGATGCTAATCACAACCTCACACATTTGTCACTTAGTGTTTTGTAACCGTATTAAATGGCAAAACTTTTCTATATACCGGTACATCTCTCTGTACTGCAAAGCCTTGTTTTTTACACTGTTTTCCACGTTTGGAGGTTAGGCAGTCAAAAGAGCAAGTGCCAGATTAGTAGTGAATTTCCTCTTGCTATTTTTAAGGCCATGTCTCTGTGTTTTAAGACTTTTTAACATATTGGAGATAGCACCCTCCTCAATTTTATTTAACCTTTAACAGAGGTGGTTTTCGGCATAGGCAACATGGGAGGAATCATGCCAGGGGGCGGCATCTGAGCATCAAAATTATTTTCCAATGGCCAGATGCCTTCCTTCCAGCATGCCCACCTATTAAGCCTGCAGATGCCCTGGGGGAGAGAGAAGATCGTCTCTCTCCCTTGGCACCAGGAGCAGCCCCCCTCACTAGTGCTCATCCAGGGGGGGGGGGGCGTTGGAGGGGGTGTTTGCCCAGCGATCTCCCTAGGACTGCCCCATACCATTCCTCATTTGCATTGGTGTACAGGCCCTGTTGTCTTCACCAGTAGTAATCGCGGAACTGTCTGCAAGGCGGACAGATCAGCCACAAACGTGTAATGTTTGCTTTTCTTCTCCCAGCGAACAGCACGGGTGTTCAACCTGCAATGTTCACCAGTGAGAAGATTATTATTCTTCCACAGGCCCGATCAGAAAGATCCGGCCAGAGGAAGAATATTTTCACTAGAGACTGGGTAGACTAGTGGAAAAAAATTGGCTTTAAACAGTCAGTCAGTGTTAAACAGTAAGACACTGTGTGTTCCAGTGACAGTGACGTCTGATTAAAATTCCCTGTGAACAGACGGACCTCGGACTTTTCTAAAAGTCTGATCCGTTTTTTCGCAAACAGATGTGGACAATGTTCGGCCATCACTATTCACCAGTTGTACATATGGGCAATGTTTTAGGTGGGTGATTTACATCCACCTATTCTCTTGATGCACGAATTGGCAATCACCACAAAGTGGTGCAGCTTCAGGACGGCACCCTCAAACCACCCTTTCAGTTGTGAATTTATCAATATCTTTTTATAACTAAGGCCTCCAGAAAATTACGCAGTTTTCCAAATTAGGTCTGATGGGAGATCTATAGAGGAATCAGAATCTCCTTCCTTCTGCTGATGATCCCCTTAGTTATAAAGCCCATAATTCTGTTACTTTACCCACTGCCTAACCATGTTTAATGTTTTTCCATACTTTTGTGCAAAAAAGATGCATTTGCCCATTAAATCTTTTACTTTAGGTATATTAAACAGAACAAGACCTAGTACAGAG
This sequence comes from Ptychadena robeensis, assembly GCA_036250615.1. NCBI lineage: Eukaryota > Metazoa > Chordata > Amphibia > Anura > Ptychadenidae > Ptychadena > Ptychadena robeensis. Next base: position 67,649,250 of record CM070037.1, read on the forward strand.
CCTAATGGTACCAAAAGTGCCTTGTCTCTTTTTTTTGAATGCACACCATTCTTTAGCAACACTCTGATGCCTTTTCTCAAGGCTGAATTCACACGGTCGATATTCTGACGCATTTACCCAATTAAAAAAAAAAGTTATTTATGAAATTATTGAAGTCTTTGAGAGAGGTTGAAAAGCAAAATTTTGCTGTTATTTTTCATAGTGGAATAGTCTCTTTCGTTTATTGAACACCTATTGACTTCTTAACAACCACCCTTAATAACTTCAATGAGAACTGCACTAAAACTGACTGTAAGTCATTTTTTTAACTGTAAATTCCTTTCTACTCATCTATTGTAGTTTTTTAACTTATGAAAAAAGTACAGTATAAACACCTATTAAACTATGGGCAACCACAATTGAGCACCTGGAGAGCGATAAACTACAAGGTTGATAAACAACAGTATTAAATGCTGCATGTCCAATGAACAACCCAACGGTTTATACCCATATTGTACAACTTCTTTGTAAGTGCATGATGTGAAATGACTTGCGGAAAAACATTGTATACTATCAGATTAGTCTGAAATGATCTACCTTCAGTAAAGTTATGCCTTGAGAAAGTTTGGTTTTTAAATGATTGGTATTTGTATGAACAGCGAATCTCTACCTTGGGTACTTTTCCTGTAGATGGGCGAAATATTCGCTGTCTGCCAATAATGGGGATTTACTCCTGTCAAAAGAGATTTATTTAACCTCCTGGGCGCTATGCCAGAACTCAGTTCGGGCGCAGTTTGATCACTGATCAAACTGCGCCCATGCCGGGATCGGGCACAAACGGTGCCTGTCTGTGTGCCTGCGGCTCTGTAGATGAGCCGCTGGCACACGAAGCCCTTCCGGCCCGTGTCTTTGGCATCATCTATGATGCTCTCCTCCCCACACACCGCCGGCGTCTATTTGACACCGGCGGTGTGTAGAGGACTTGGCAGAGAGCCGGCAATCACGGTGGAGTACAGTGTACTCCGCCGCGATTGCGGGAGAAACAGCTTTTCGTGCCATACAAAATGGCGCGAAAAGCCCGTAACGCCCAGAGGGTTAAAACATCAATCAATGGTACAACAGCTATATGTAAAATGTCTCTCAATAATCTGATATCTTAATAATTTTTTTACATTTGAAAGCACAGCAATCAGCTACATTAAAACAATATCATAAATATACACTGCCTGCACAAAAAAAGGATGCCACCTGGATTAAACTAAGCAAATAGGTACAGGTTCAGAAACAGTATGTGCTCCAAGAATGAGGTCAGCTGAATATACTGAATGACCAGGTTATTCCATCAATGGATTTCTTCTTCCCTGGTGGCACGGGCATATTCCAAGATGACAATGCCAGGATTCATTGGGCTGAAATTGTGAGAGGTTCAGGGATTATGAGACATCATTTTCACACATGGATTGGTCACCTTAGAGTCCAGATCTTAACCCCATCGAAGATCTTTGGGATGTGCTAGGGTAGCTTATTGAAACAATGCCACAGTAAATGCATGCCTTAATCAAAACTAAAGGTGGTCCAATGAAATATTAGACCTATTTTTTGGTGGCAATTCTTTTTGGCCAGGCAGTGTATATTTTATTTTTTAAAAGATAATCGAATAGGGGAAATAGTTATTTTGCCTCCATTGGTCGTTGACAACTATTTTAATTGCCCCACCCACCATTTTCTATCTACTATACTGGAAATGGAAAAAACTGTGGAAATTGGATGCCATTGTAATTTAAAATACGTTTTGCAGTTGAACATACACTTGTGCTAAAAGTGATGGTTAAATTGTTTTGTAAAATTTCGACTAGCTGTCTATCATTAATTTAGGCAATGCTTATATAAATATCCAGTAATTAGGGTGATGATGTCTTGCTCAGGGGCTTTGCAACAAACTCCTATTTAAAAACTAAATGGACATTTTGCAACCATTTTTACTAACCAATGAGGAATCAGCTTAAATAAACACATGACTAATATTAGGTCCAAGCTGATGCTAATTATTTTAATTTAATGACGCTTTACTCTTTTTTTTATTATTAATTATTTTCATTTTTTACATGTTGTTTTTTCCAGTAAAAATACAATTCTAATATTTTTGTGCACACAATGTAACCTCCCAGGCAACATGACAAAGATACATCTGTTTTAAGTTATACAATATGGAATGTGTACATCTTGTGCCTTTTTGCGAACCAGTAAAAATCGAAGATTCAGGAAACTGTAAATAACACTAAAAGCCTTTACTGCTTCAGGACTGACATCTTCCAGGTCATTCTGAAGCACAGTCTGCATATGACTCTGCCAGATGTATTACTTTAAAATGCAGTGATTTGAAATGGCAAGTAAATAAAGCAAAAGTAGATGGCAATCCTGGATTATGTCTAACAAGGTGGGTTGGTCCTACTGAAAAGAAATGAAGATAAAGGCATTCTCAGGGTAGAACTGGGACCATTGTGATACTATCTGGTCCCACTTTTGTCTAGAATTTAGTTTTAATGAAAGCAAACGAATGAAAGTTACCCTGAAATACAATTACCATATTTTTCGGACTATAAGACACACTTTTTACAATTAAAATCAATGGTAAAATGTTCCTGCGTCTTATAATCTGAATATGTAAAAGTCACAAGCATCCTGGGAGCCATGTGTTCCATTACCTCAAGCCAAGCTAAAAAGCCACTGCCAAGAGGGAGATCTTATCTGCATTAGCATTAGCAGTACCCATTCTCTGAACACACTGACCAACTTATGGAGAGACATATTTTACAATTAGATAGCATGAGTTGTGTATTTATATTAACATTCTGCATTGCAATAAATACATTTTGTGACAAAGACTCATATCTCCTCCCATATGTAAAAAGCTGCTTATGGGTAAGTTGTTCAGTGCCAGTTGTAAAATGTGTCTCTTCATAAGTCAGTCAGTGTGTTCAGAGAATAGGTACTGCTAGTGTATAGACACATGCTAAAGTTTCAGCCCTGCACACTCTGCTGCAGCAGAGGCCTCCCTCCTGGCACTGGCCTTTTGGCTGGAGGAATATAGAGTGAATACTGCATGGTCCAGTCCTGCCTACTTTTCTGGAACATTCTGTATATTCACTTGATATTTTTCTCCTCGTTTTCTTTTCAATTCTTTGGGTGCGTCATATGGTCCGGTATGTCTTATAGTCTGAAAAATACGGTAATTTTGTATCTTTTTCCCTATTTGAAAAATTACATTATGGAATAAATACATTTATTGCATGCTGGCATTCTCATGCATCCATCCTTAAGGATTTTTACCATTAATCCTCCTCTAGCCTAATACATTTCTATACATTGCCTACATAATACTCATTCAATGCTGATTATGCCAGTTTAATCCCTGAAATTGCTTTAGACCTAATCTCTTATTAGTGTGGCAGGCTGAATAGGGAAAACACAAGGTTGCTGGGGGTCTTGATATTTCTGCCTTTAGATATCAGCCAATCAAAAGCTGGTAGGCAGTTTTAGGTATATGGCCACTGCTGGCTGGCCAGTTTTGGTAATCAACTAGACCAGTCAGATACCCATGACCTGTGTTTAAACTATATGCCCCCCCTCCATTAATTAACATGTCTGAAACTTTAACCTGCCTATAATTACCATCTATCACTGAGGACATTTGCATCCTCCACCATGATAGGGCCTAAAGTGATCCCACCATGCATTTTTGCATTCCAGTCACCGCTTTTTTGTGACCTATTGACATAACACTAGTATGTTCACTAGTATGGGTGTTGGTTCTTTGGGACTTAACCCCAGAAAGTGGTGGGGAGAAACTGCTTATGGCTCTGGCCCGGCAGTCTCTTAAAGTTCGGGACCCTCTTTGGAGGGCCACCCACCCAGTCCCTAGTACTTGGGAGACGTGGCTCCGGTCGAGGTCACCTAGGGAATGGGACACTCGAGGGTCAAATGGCTTCCGCTGTCTGACCCACTAGTTATCCCTTGGAATGAGTCCTTAGCCCCTTTCGGGGCAGGACAATCAAGACACCTGTGCAGTTTGGTGTGGATTTACACTACTGTGTGCACTTGACTTTTTGCACTGGGTGCGAGTTTTACAATTGTGTGTGGGAACACACGCTGAGGCTCAATAAAAAAAAACACATATCCATCACAAAAATGTAAACAACATTATAGTCATCTATAACCATCTATACCCCATCAGCATTCAAAAAAAAACAGATCATTGTGTGCTAACAAACAGTGGACCATTGACCCTTGTAAGAGCCTAAGAGACTAAAGGCCCCATACATGTTTCAATTCCCTTATGATCAATGTCAGATTCGATCTTAATTTATGTTCGACGTTGGTTTGATCGATCAAAGTACGATCGAACAACCTCCCACATGGAGAAACCAATATTTGATAGATGTTGGTTTGATCGATTAAAAAATACTTGAAGGAAGTCAATCATAAACACACCAAAATGTCTGCCAATGGATGTATGCATGCATATTATTTAAATCTAACCAAAATCGGTCAGGCACAACAAAATAACATTTGATGTACATTCAATTGATCAAAATTTTCCAACATGTCCAAACATTTTTCTATTGATTTTTTTGGTCAATTTCGATCGATTGAACCATGTGGACAGGCATCGATTTTTGATCGATCGACTTTAAAATCGACCGGTTTAGGTCAATCGAACAGGAAAATCAAAACATGTATGGGGGGCCTAAGTGGTGAAGGGCTAACATTTCCACAAATGCTTTGATATCTTGCAGACCTGTCTAACTTTTAAACTATGTTACTATTATCCCCATTATTTCACAGTTACTAAAGTGCCATTAATATGAGTGCCATTAATCTCTTGCATTTTGTTTAATTTGTAAATTTATTCAGTTATGTTTTGTACTGGAATGATTTTCTGCACAAAGGTTGGGAGTTATATCATTTTTCAACCTACGGACCACCATCATATGTTATTTTTATTTTGTTTTATTTCATTTTTGTAACTACCGTATCTTTAATGTCATCATCTGAGGCCAGCAGCCTATGGTCTTACTGTCTCTTTTAATGATTGTAATAAACCTACTTACGCTTTATATTATGTCATTTGTTAATTAACATCTGTTGTTGGAGCCCTAAAAGTCCCAACGCCCTTGATTGATTCAGGGGGAAACTTTGATCTAGGCTTGTGGGCCTCGGTCTACTTGTCCAGTGATATAATTTGAGTATTAAATTTGGGATGTTGGCTCCTTGCTGAATGAATAGTTTTGTTTATGTTAAAATTATTTCATGTTTGTTACTGAAAATGTACTCTGTTGGAGGAGAAAGGCTGGACTGCCTGTTTTTTAGCCTACTAAATATCAAGATGGACAAATGTTGACATTCACATTTACTGATGTACATATGGCACGTTGAGGCTTATAGGCACCATGGATGTGACTTCTTACAAGAAGGGATTTCATTTAAAAACAAATATGTAATGAGGAAGTGTTATGTGGTCATTTTGGATTCATGCAGTGCCTAGTAGAGCTAGAAGGCAATTGTCATTTGTTTGTAGCTATCTTAACCTTTTATCTGGTCTCTGGTGACTTGTAATATACTGCATATGGAACCCGCTTACACAAGCAGCATAAAAAGACACTCAGCAGTGCACATCACCAGCGGCTACATATTCAGCTACATGTTCTGAATGTTTTCAAGTCATTTCTTCCCCTGTGTCTTGCTACCCGTCTCTACAAGGGCCCCTCTCCATATGTTCAGGAAAACTTTCTCTCTGAATTAAACAGATCAGTAAACTGAAATACAGAAAGTAATGTTATATTAAAGTGCTAGAGAGGATACAACTTGCTTTAACCTACAACTTGCTACTTTAATACTACTTTATTTTTTAAGTCTTGAGATGTGTTGGCTGCATTAATTTCATCAGATATTTGATAAGTGACAGAATCCCCCTCTTGTTCTCCAATAAGAAAAGGTATAAGGCCAAAACTCCACTGCATTTAGCTGCAAAATCTTAGTGGCTGCGTCTTTGGTACAGGCCCCATTCACTTTCAATGTGCAGGTACCCTCTGTGTGCCATGACCCGTCGCAGTAGGATTAATAAGGCTGATAAGACTTACGCCTGGCATACAGACGCCGATTAGCGGCCGATTTTGCCGCTGACTGATGGGCGTGCGCGCTTGCACCGTCGATCAGCGGCAAAATCAGCCGCAAATCGGCGTGTGCCCACATGGGGCGACAGATCCCTGTCGCCCCACAGCTCGGCTGGCCAGATGTCCGATGTTCTCTGGCCGATGCCGGCCGATACCATTAACTTCAATGAAGACTGGCGTCTTCATTGAAGGTAAGGGTCGGTACACAAAGGGTGCCTGCCGATTTCAGTCAGCCCGGGAATGCAGCGTGATGACGTCATCACGCTGCATTCCAGAGCTCATCGGAGCTCGTCTGTCAGCACCCGTCTGTGGGTGTATGGCAGGCTTAAGGCTCTTTTTTCATGATCACTTTCTGGGTGGCTGACACACTGTTCTCAAAAGTGACTGGTTGCTTATCTGTGTGAGTGTTTGCACACTTGTGCAGGCGCTTAAGCGTTATGGGGAGTTAACTGGGCAGTCAACAACCACCTGGGTAAATGAACCCTAAATTTACGTAAAGCAACTTGTCGCCCCTGTGATCTGTGTGGCTCCGATCAAATGAAGAGGCAGCTACAAGAGAACGGTACTAACCCGGGGCTGCTTTAAACCCTACTTCCTCTGGTGACATATCCTCACTCTATCACAAAGCACAGAAACACACAGGAAATGCGCTTTTGTTTCAGGATGTCCATATTATTAGAGATGGTCAATTTTTTGTACTAGATGACTTGATGAAAATTTTAAGGGGCGGGTTTGTGCATTAATTGCAAAACCCCTGAACATGGTATCATCAAGTAAATAGCTAGATATATAGGGAAGGGCTGTGGGAACATTAAGTATTGTGCTAGCATATGTAATTTTCGCATAAATACATTTAATACTCAAGTCAAAATTCAAAGTTCACTTAAGTTGTTGCACGTATAATTGTCTAATAGTTTGGTGATGATAGCATGTTAAGGGGAAGTTAACAAAATTTCAATCTCTTGACTGGAGTATAAAGGTAGGCATACACGGTTCAATTTTTCCATTTGATCGATAGTGATGGCGCGAACCCGGATTTTGCTGTTCGCGAACGGCGAACACGAACTTCCTCAAAAGTTCGCTAACCCGGCGAACCGGCGAACCCGCCATTGACTTCAATGGGAGGCGAAT
>CM070037.1:67663226-67679801 GCA_036250615.1 Ptychadena robeensis
TCTTTGCAGTTATTTATTTAAAACATTTTTTTGAATCACTTCCAATTCTCCACTTTGTATTGGTCTTTCACATGGAATTCACATGGAATGGAGTTTGTGGCTGTAATGTGACAAAATGTGGAAAGCCGCTGTATTTAGATTCCCCTAGGGTCCACACCTCTCATTATGTTGTGCAATGCCTCCTTGTCAAGCTGTAGGCAAGGAGAGTTGGGAAGGAAGACCTTACTGCTTTAGGGACGTTCCCTTCCCAAGTCTCATGAGATTTGGGGCAGTTGGAAATCCCACCCCTGCACTATAGTATGCATAGGATCTACCAGAAGAAAGAAGAGAATGTGGGTGTCGGCACCGAGAATGTAGACAGGGGTACATGAAGAAGCAGAAGTTAAATATGTTGTTCATAGGTTTGTGGTGATAAGTAATAAGTATTTTATTTTTGTATAGTTAACCATGACCCTTAATACTTGGGGTGGATACCACCTCAAATATCAACACTAACAGTTTGGCATTGCAGGCACATTTAGTCTTAAGCTAGCCATACATGTGTCCACTTGTGAGCGAACGATCGCCCATCCGATCGATTCCGGTGAAGCCACAGGCGTCGATCGATCGCCCAATCAAGTCTGTGCCTACCACCTTAGGCCACCGATTCCTGGACGATTCTGTGCCCGATCGATCGCTTCACAAATGGCAACTCCCCTTCATGTGTGCTGAATCGCTCAGAAAAGACCAACAGGTTGGTTCTCTGGCCGATCCGATTTGGGAGCCATGTCGATCGGCCGGGGTCGATCGGACAAGGTGGGCTGCACTCAATTCTTAGCCGATTGATCGGCGTGCACGCGCCCGGTGATCGATCGGCCAGGAATCGTGTGCGAAATCGACCCGTGTATGGCTACCTTAATAGATATATTTGTCTCATTAAAAGGTATTTATCAAACAATATTTTGGACCAATACATTTTTTAAAACATTATATACAGTATTGTACACAATCAATGGCTTGTTGTTTTACATACACAACAGTCATTAAAATCCTGTTCATACATTATAAACTTCCTCACAAACAATACATCACAATACAGTTAGATGTATTTAGATAACAGAGTTCCAAACATTTTGTGCTCCCCCCACTATGCCTCCAACGCTTTCCGCCCACTGGGCTTCCTCAGGAAGGTGTGTGAGACTGGGGATAGCACAGATGCAATGATTATTGAACTAATAGTATTGTGGTAAAGAGAAGGTGTTATCCCTTTATCTGAACCAATCTGTTGTTTACATACTTTGAGTACTTGGTTGTGATATATGTATTTGATACCTTTTTATAAAATATTTGTAATCATGTACTTAAATTGAACGTTGTAACCACTAACAATGCTTATGCTCTGGTGAAACTGTTGGATTGATAACACTGTAAAAAAAATTTTAATACTCCACTGAAGATTCAACATTTACTTTTGGTGCCTTTTTTGGTAACCTTCTGGGCGCCACAGGCAATCGCGGCAGGGCACAACAGCACAAAGGTTCAGGCGTTATGCTGAAAAAAGGTGACACCCCTCCATTTACATGGAGGTCTATGGTGCCCCCTACCCCCGCTCCCTTTGCGTCATCGGTGACGTGATCAGGGAAGCATCAGCATACATGCCAATGCTCCCTACTGCCGGGGGGAATCTGGCGGACAGGTGAGTATCTCTCTAGTTAACTTGGGCCAAACACCCAGGAGGTTAAAGTCCCCTTATCAGAGCCCCTAGTCTCCACATTGGGAAGTGTAAGTTCTTATGCTGTCGGCATGTGTACTTCACTCCTCAAATCTCTTGGATACCAATATGTTTTATGGGATGTGGCACAATCACACAGATAGGGAACTAGAGATTTTTGGAATAATAGTATTGTGGTATTTTGGCATTCGGCTGGTGGGTATCTGGGGGCAGCCATGCATCCAGAACCAGGTTATAGCAGTGCGAACCCCAAGCTCCTATTACCTCCAGTTTCAAATGAGGCTGGAGGGTTCTCAGTGCAGTGGAGGCAATCAACAGGCCTCCCTTAATGGAGGCCTTTAGGGGAATCAGATGAGATTGAAAACCAGATTGTAGATGGAAGGGATAGGAGAACACATAGCTACCACAGTGTGGTTAAAAGATGGAGATTCCCCCATGTGTTAGATGGTTGTTCGGCCACTCCCAACTCACTCCCAAATCACTAGTGATGAGCAGCATAGGCAATATTTGAATCCGCAACATTTCCCGAATTATTCTCCAAATTATCTACCCTAAGTAAATTTGAAAATTCAAAATCTCCTGTCATTATATCAATGTCAATATCCGCACTTTTACATGCCAATATTGGGAGCGCAATGTGTTGTCACAGTGACATCTAGTGGCATAATGTGAAATAGCAATTGCATATAAGTAATTCATGTCAAAATCAGCATACAGTATGTACTTGCGAATATTGCGAACACAATTTAAGGTACTTTCCCCAGAATCTTGAATATTCAATATTACAAAGATATAGCACTATATCTTTGCAAATTCTCGAGGTGCCAATATTTGGAATACAAATTCATAATCTGAATATTAGCGTTCAACACTACCTCGCAGTGGATGATCACTGTTGGCCATCCTAATAGTACAGTCATACCACTCAGCCAGTTTTAGGTTTACTTTAAAGAAAAACATGCAGTATCTTACAACGAAATGACTTTCAAACTGTAAAATCCTTGTAATTTACATTTGATAATTCAAATGATCTGTACGATAAATAAGAGTAGCTATCAATGAAGCATTGAGCCGCCTTAAATGCAACAACTTTTTTCAATTTGATCAAAATATTAATTGTGCAATTAAAATATCTAATCTCAGTGGAATATGAATCGATCCTAATGCCACATGGCTGTTATTGATGCAACACTGATTCCTTAAATTTGAATTAGTCAGATACATGTATAACGAGCCAACATTTTCCAGCATGACCAATCAATGCTCTTAAGCACAGCTGAATTAATGCTCTAATTTTATGCTTTTGGTTCATCAAACTAAATAAAAAAGATATACATTTTTACAACTAAATGGTTCATTTTACAGCCTTATCCAAAAGAAAATGACATTTGTATGGCCAGCTTTCAACAACATGAAATAGATAAATTGAAAGTTACTGTTGTAGAGTCCTGATTTATCACATTCACTACAACCAAGGAGATTAGAGAAGATTACAAAGCAGATTATATAAAAATCATTTAGTTTCCATAGTTTAGGTTTGCATCTCACTCAAGGGATTGGCAAATGCCAGACAACTAGCACATCTCTTGACTGTAAAGGTGAGTTTACACATGTAAATTTTTTCGTTTCGATCAACAAAGAACTAATGATTTTTTGGTTGATTGAACAAATCAACCAAATCTAGAGTGGCCAATTCATTTGATGGATACATTTTGTTCGACCTCGAAGAAGATCGTTCAAAAGGTCATTGAGCATGTTGGTACATTTGTTATCTGTTATTGTAATTTCGAATGTATTTTCATTCAATATTCATTAAATGATAAATGAACGAACCAGGTTCAACAACGACATCGAACAAAAAATCGAATTGAGGAAAAAATCTACACGTGTAAACCCACCTTAAGCATTAAAGCAGGTACACAAGACTGCAAGGTCTAGTCCAATTGAAGTAGTTTACTGGTATTCCTTAAAAACATCTCTGGAGAGGTCTTCAATTGGCTGTGCACCAACATTTCCCATCCAACCTGATGGAGCTTGAATTTTTAAAGAGCAATGGGCGAAACTGACCAATGAAAGGTGTGCCAAGCTTGTGGCATCATATTTAAAAAGACTTGAGGCTGTAATTGCTGCCAAACGTGCATCTACAATGTATTGAGCAAAGGCTGTAAATATGTATGTACATGGGATTACTCAGTTTTGTTTTTTTGTTTTTTAATTTGCCAAAAGTAAACTATAGATACTCTCTGCCTGCTCATCTGCTTAGCCTTAGAAAACAAGGTAGAACAGTTACTGTCAGAATAGAGGGATTACAGTCAGAAGAAGGGGATCAAACCAGGAGGAAAAAGGCAAATCCTGATGGATAGTTGTAAGCAATGATAAAGGATGGAAGAATCAACCAATCAAAATACAGACTAAATTAGGATTAAGAAGTTAGCAGAATGCAGTGATAAGAGAGTCTGGATAGGTCTACAGGGGACCAAGTTTAGGACAGATAGGTCACACCCTGCATTGAGATGGTCACAGGCAATACTAAGACAATATCCATGATAGAGCAGTCATAGGAATGAGAGGGAGGGCGCAGTATGTGCTTCCTACTGCATCACCTTTCATTCACCTTTTTTCAAGTAAATAGTGCAGTAGGGAACCACTGCTGGTGATGGCTGGTGAGGGAGAGTGCTGGTTCCTCTAAAACATGTGCTTTGACAGTCCCTTATGAAGAAGAGTATGCTAAGGGGCTCTTCATACCAAATACCCTCTCTTGACTTGAGTTCAACCTGTCTGATAGGAAAAAATATATAAATACCAATGCACTTTTCCAGACCAGTGCAGAGATTTGGACTATACTGGCCAAATTGGTCAACTGTTGGAGAGCAATGAATATTTTTCAATACATAATGGTTGACTTTCTAAATACAAAGAAATAGAATGTTCTAATAATCAGATTTTCAAAAAATAGTACACGGAGCAAAGAGCAGTTAAATTATCCTCCCTAGCGCACTGTCCGTTTTGTTCGATACAGGCAATCGAGGCAGTGTACAAAGTACACTGCCTGTCACTCTCTCCCAGCGCGATACAGGCAATCGAGGCAGTGTACAAAGTACACTGCCTGTCACTCTCTCCCTCCCTCTGGGGCTCTTCACGCAGCCGGTGTCATTATTGACACCAGCTGCGTGAGTGGGAAAGCCGGCGCTCCTCCATTAACATGGAGGTCTATGGCGCCGCCCCCCCCCCACCCCCTTCCGTGTCACACTGACGCGATCGGGCCGGTGCCGAAACCCCAGAAATGCTGCAGCGATGAAGACAATCGCTGCAGCTTTCCAGGGAGGCATCGGGTCTCCCCGATGCCAGCTTCCCCTGCTGTTGAGACGAGCCTAAACAGTGGACGAGCTGGGCTTGTCTCAACCGCTAGGGAGGTTAAATATGAGAAAGATGAAATTTGATTTGTTGTTGTATATTACTGTAATTTAGGTTTATTTTGAGTTTTGAGTTAAAGCAAAGTAATTATGCTGTAAGGTATAAGAGCCACTACTGGAAATCACATTATATGGTTTTTAAAGAATTAAAATACAGATTATGGTGGAAAATAAGTATTTAATCAATATCAAAAGTTCATCTCAATACTTTGTTATATACACTTTGTTGGCAATGACATAGGTCAAATGTTTTCTGTAAGTCTTCACAAGGTTTTCCCACACTGTTGCTGGTATTTTAGCCCATTTCTACATGCAGAGTTTATGGGGTTGAGTTCTGGAGACTGGCTAGGCAACTCCAGGACCTTGAAATGCTTCTAAGCAAGCCACTACTTTGTTTGCCCAGGCGGTGTGTTTGGGATCATTGTCATGGTAAAAGACCAAGCCATGTTTCATCTTCAATGACCTTGCTGATGGAAGGAGGTGTTCACTCAAAATCTCATGATACATGGTCCCATTCATTCTTTCCTTTACACTGATCATTCATCCTGGTCCCTTTGCACAAAACAGCCCAAGGCATGGTGTTTCCAGCCCATGCTTCACAGTAGTGTTCTTTGGATGCAACTCACCATTATTTCTCCTCCAAACACGATAAGTAGAGTTTTCTACTTTGGTTTCATCTGACCATATGACATTTTCCCAGTCCTCTTCTGGATCATCCAAATGCTCTCTAGCAAACTTCAGATGGGCCTGTACATGTTCTGGCTTAAGCAGGGCGACATGTCTGGCACTGCAGTATTTGAGTCCCTAGCAGTGTAGTATCATGCATCTGCAGGTCATTCATTAGGTCCCCTGGTGTGGTTCTCTTTTTGCTCACTGTTCTTGTGATCATTTTGACCCCATGGGGTGAGGTCAGTTGATTTCTTCACAGCAACAGTGTGTAAAAACCTTGTGAAGACTTACAGAAAATGTTTGACCTCTGTCATTGCCAACAAAGGGTATATAACAAAGTATTGAGATGACCTTTAAATGAAAAGCCTCTCTCATCTTTTTTAGTGGGAGAACTTGCACAATTGGACTAAATACTTTTTTGCCCCACTGTTTATGGGACTGTTTATGGGACTCCATACAGACCTGGGGAGATTAGTGACATCACTTCCATGTAAGTCATTTTTTAATGAGCAAAAAACAAAAATGTTTATGGGACTCCATACAGACCTGAGGAGATTACTGACATCACTTCCATGTAAGTCAGTTTTTTAATGAGCAAAAAACAAAAATTTCCTCTATAACAAGGTTTAAAGCCGGCATCCCAGAATTATATTAGAAAATAGAAACAAGCGAGAATCTCCCCTGTAAAAACTACAAGGGCAGGGGAGGACCTTAAAGGCTTACCAATATGACGGTCAAGGTAATAGATATATATAAATGCTATTACATCAGGACAAAGTAAAAGATGTAAGTGAATCACAGCGGTGTTCATCATGAGTTGGGATACCTCAATCACAGGCAGTTGAGTACACAAAGCAGATGTCCGGCGGCGCCCCCCTTCACAAAGTGGATAAGAAAATATCTAGTTTTATCCCAATGTAAGTAGCTTTGTGGCCTAATAACCATATTAAATTTTTGAAGGTTTTTGGGTGGGTGGGTCTTACAGTCAACAACATGAAGACCCATTTCCCCCAATATGGAGGGACTAGGGCTCAGATGGGAGGGGGACTTTCAAGCCTCAGGGGTCTAGATCAAGTAAATCAGCATTGACTAAAATGTAGTTGTAGTATATTTAGGTTGTATGATAATAGAAACGCCCAAAATGTACATGTAGCATAATGAATCAAAAAATACATGCATTTACATTGGATACAGTGCTCAAAAGTGCATACATCAAAATGGGTTACAGACAATCTCACATAGGTCAAAAAATTCATAACCAAAAATTGGTTGTGTTGTTTGTTTTAGTAAACAGACAAGGGTACAGATATGGGATAAAAGTCTCGACGCGTTTCGCCGTTAGGTCTTCAGGAGAGTTTCTGTGTTACCCTTGCTATTCTGGGAAAGGATCTGAAATTAGTATAAGTAAAGGAAGGCAGTGTCTACCCAATCCAGCATTAGGAATGTGTCAAGGTGACATATTCTACTCAAGATGGTCAATGATATGATATATGTACGATACATCCGAGGCGCTCGCTTTGAGGGTGAGGCCAGCGAAGCCCCACACCCAAAGTTACCACCAGCGACGAAGTACCTCGACTGTGTCAACACATCCCTATATATTAAATATTTATTAATACACAAAACTATAATCAACAAAAGTCATTTAAGTCAAAACAGTGAGAGATCATTCTAAAATGTAGAGTACAACAAAGACGTATGCGGGGCCGTTAACTCACATTGATTGTGATTCGTGTAGTAATTGGACCTTAAAGGGAAAGAAGTACACTTAACAGATCACTACAATTGCACCAGTTATTGTTGTTATAGTCAGTGTGTGGCTGATCGAGGTTCGTTCAGAGCAGAGCAACATTATCAGGGAGGGGGATAACGATTGGTATCTAAAGTTAGCCACAGAAAGGCCTTCTACATAAAGTCAACATAAGTATTATTACATTGCTGGGTGGCGCAACATTGACCAATGAGAAGTATGAATGTATAGTTATGGCCACTGTGCTATTAAACGATATTGGAATTAAGTAAACCCACCTAATATACGTCAGACGGTAATTGCGTCAGGTATACCTTATTCTTCCCTAGGCACAAGTAGAACAAGTACAATAAACTGGCAATAAAGTAGGTTCCAATAAGGAGAAACATAGTGATTACCGATCCTAATAGGTCATAATGTGTTAATTCGAAAGAGTAAACAAGAAGAGACGGGGGGAAGGGGGGGGGGGGGAGGAGAAAATAGATGCCCTAGTAGTTGTGGGTGTCTCCACCCTGTAATATATGGTGATAAGAAAAAAATCTCTAGTTTTCCAATGTATAGTAGCATTTGTGCCTCATCCATATATTACATTTAGGGAAAGGTTTTGGGTGGGTGGGTCTAAATGTCAAAAACATGAAGACCCATTTCCCAAGGTATGGAGACTAGGGGCCAGGCGGACTTTAACGGCACAGGGTTATAGATCAAGTAAATCAGCATTGACATTAAAAGTAGTATATTTATTTTGTATGTATAATTAGAAACGCCAAAATGTCATTTTAGCCATCAATATCAAAAAACAATACATGCCTTTACATTGATACAGTCGCTCAAAATGCCTCACATCAAAATGGTACAGGACAATATCAAATAGGTAAATCATAACCACAATTGGTGTGTGTAACAGACAATGGGGTTTTTTTTTTTTTTTTGTGCTAAGGATCTTGGATAACAACGTCTCGACGAGTTTCGCCGCTTAGGCTCTCAGGAGAGTTCTGGTTACCCGTGCTATATGGTGAAGAATCTGATAAATTAGGAAAGTTTTAAAGTAAGAGCAGTGTTAAAACCTAATGCAGCATGTGTCAAGGTCGACATATTCTATCAGGCTTGGTCAATGTGATATGGATATTATGTAGATAAACAGAGGAGCTCGTATGAGGGTGCAGGGCAAAAAACCCTCACCCTCATAGCAGAAACGCCTCGGAGGTTCTACATATATCCATAATCACATTGACCATACGTGAGTAGATATGTCGACCTTGACCATTGCTTCCTTGGCGTTAACACTGCTCTTACTTTACTTATACTAATACAGATCATTCATTTCTCCCATTATAGCAAGGGGTAAACACAGAAAATCTCCTGAGAAGCCTACGGCGAAACGAGTCGAGACGTTTTTATCCCAATATTCTGCTAACCATTGTCTGTTACACACACCAATTGTGGTAGATTTACTATGTGAGATTGGCTGTACCATTTTGATGTTTGTGTACTTTTTGCACATTTTGGTTGAGCACTTTGATCCATGTAAAGGCATGTATTTTGTTAGGATGGCTAAAATGCAATTTTGGCGTTCTAATTTACATACAATAAATATATACCGTTTAATTGGCAATGCTGATTAAACTTGCTCTAACCCGGTGCCGTTTTTAAAGTCCGCCTTGGAGCCCCTAGTTCTCCTATACATTGGGGAAATGGGTCTTCACTGTTTTTGACATGTAGACCCACCACTTTCACAAAGGCCAAAGGGTTGGTCAGAGTGTAGATCATAGACCACAATCAAGAGGTGTTCACAGCTGTTTAAACGTACCCGACGCGCGTTGTCGCATAAGCGTACTTCCTCAGGGGGTAGGTGGTTAAGGATGAAATCAGCCAGGATGGAATAAACGATTGCGGGTAGGTGGGTCAGTTGCGCCCCGACTGATGAGAGAATGGGGCGGGGGATGGGATTCAGGTCCTCACCAGACAAGAACGTGAGAGCCCCAAACCAACTGTCAGGTACACCCATCCAAATGCCAGGACAAGACAAATTCATATACTAGTAGGTAGGGGTTAATGAAACATCAGTACGGGTTACGATCCCAAGGTTGTCTAGGTGAAGTTCAGGATGAGTGGTCAGGTCCTGGACGGCGTGCAGTCCGCCCACAGCCAACCACCACGCGTGAGGCGATAGGGGCCGATTCTTTTTTACTTGACGTACAGCGCGCACGCCCGTCGGTCAGATTAAAAATCGGCCGCTTATCGGCATGTGTCTGGCTAGCATGCCACATACTCCGGAATAGTGTTAATCTATATGCTTGCTCATTAAAAAAAAGATATGAATGTGCAAGGTACATAATACTTATAAAATGTTTAATGCATCCCAACTCATAAATGGGTAGATTTCTGAAGGCATACTCTTATGCTATAATTAATAATTAATACTAAATATCATAATGATTTTTTCTACAGCTTGCTTGCCTGGAACATATAACCCTCCTGATGCTTCAACAGACCATTGCTATCCCTGCCCAGTTAACAGCAACTCTACAACTTCTGGGGCACTTACTTGTACATGTAACAAGGGATTCTACCGCACCCCTGAGGAGTCCCCAAATTCTCCCTGTACAGGTAAGTGGCACTAACACAAGGAGAAGGTTACAGAATATACCAAGTCTATATACCATGTGTTATCAGTCTAAGGTAGGTGTAATGAGGAGCCATTCTAAGTTCTGTTTTGGGATTGCTACAGATGAGAGAGAAAAGCTGGAGATTTAAGAGTTTATATTTAGAGTGGGAAATTAAATAAAACTCAGAAAAGGCACATTGGTGGATTTCCTTTTTTTTGCACCAATGTGTTGTTAAATTAGTATGTAAACTCTCTCCCCTGTTCTAGGACCTCCTTCGGCACCATGGGATTTAAACTATGAAGTGACAGGTCCTGGAGCAGTGTCGCTGACATGGCGGACTCCTAAGGACCTGGGAGGTCGGAATGAGGTCTTATACTCTGTGGCATGTAAAGAGTGTATGAGTGGACGCTGCCTTCGTTGTGGGGATGGAGTGATGTTCCGACCCGGCCAAGTGGACCTCGCCCAGACACGTGTTCATCTTACTGGGCTGCTACCAGGAGTGGCCTACACAATGGAGATTCAGTCAACCAACAAGGTGACCGAAATGAGTGCTGAACACCCAAGACATGCCTCTGTGAACCTCAGCATCAGCCAGTCAGGTCAGTCCTATCATCATTAAAAAGTAAGGGAAATAATTATTTAATCCCTCTGATTTTGTATGTTTGCCCTCTGACTCCATAACGGTTATGGAGGGTTTATTGTAGCTGTGAGAGAAAGATTAACGACAAAAACACTTGCAAACCCAGTGCACAAGTCAGAGATCAGTGAGGGAAGTAAGTATTTGATCCCCTAACAAATACTTGTTGTGGAGTTGCAATAAACATGAGAATGGGGAAGAAGCAGTATAGAACAACACATGATGAATTTGGTAATGATCTAAGAGAAACAGGGACCATAGTGAGCAAGAAGACAATGGGTAACACACTACTCTACAAAAGACAAATCATGCAGCACCATCAAGGTCTCCCCTGCTCAAGACAGCACATGTACAGACCCATCTCCAGACTACCAATGAACGTCTAAATGATTCAGAGGAGTACTGGGTTGAAAGTGTTGTGATCAGATGAGACCAACATTTTTATTTTGGCATCAAACCAACATGCAAAGTTTGAAGGAATCCTGCCTAAAGGTAGCCATGCACAGCTCGATTTTCCACTCGAATTTTCGGGTTCTGCTCACCCTGCCTGATCGACCCAAAAAATCGGAATCAACTAAAAATCAGATCGGACAATGAACCGACTTGTTGGTGTTTTTGGTCGATCATTTAGCAATCAGAGTACATTGGTGGACCCACAGCCCTATGCAGCAGCTTTTCCGATCGATGGATTTTGTGGAATCAGCCATTTTGGAGATCAGCTGTCCAAAAAATCGGATTTCCAAATCAGCCACAAATCGGATCCCAGGGTGGTGTTGCATCGATTGCTGATCTGATCAATTGCCAATTCCTGATCGCCTGGAAAGATTGGCAATTGATCGCTGACAAATCGACCTGTGTATGGCTACCTTAAGACCCCAATAACACCATCCCCACTATCAAATGTGGAGGTGGACACAATATGCTTAAGGGGTGTTTTTCTGCTAAGGGCACAGGACAGGACTGCATAGATATATATAGAAATATATGATGGACAAGACCATGCTCTGTCAATTCTTGGATGAGCATCTCCTTCCCTCAGACAGGGCATTGAAAATAGGTAATGCATAAGTATTCCTGCATGACAATGACCAAAATTACACAGGAAAGACAACAAAAGAGTGGTTCTAGAAGCACATGAAGGCCCTGAAGTGGCCTAGCCAGTCTGCAGACATTGTTTCCCATAGTAGATCTGTGGAGGGAGCTGAAGGATGAGTTTCCAAACATCAGCCTCAAACCATTACTGACTTCCCTCCATAGATGTTGCAAATCTGGTGGCCAAATACAAGAAATGTCTGATCCGTATGATTGCCAACAAAAGTTTTGCATTTTTTGCGAATGGATCAAATACCTATTTCCCTCATTGCAATGAAAATGAATCTCTGACCTTTTGTGCATTGGGTTTGCGAGGGTTTTTGTTGTTATTTTGATAGCAACAGAAACCCTATGATGCTGATTTTGTTGATCAGCAGGGAAGCAAATACTCATTTCCCTCACCATAGCTAAAACAATATTGTAATAGCCTTATAACAGAGCTCGGACTTTTGGAGCTTACAGATTTTAGAGCTTTTAGTGATTTTATTTGTTTTTAGCTGTTTTTTAATCTGATCCCTGGTCTCTCTCCCCGAAGCCTTGCACTCTAACTGAATTTGTCTTTGTGACGCTTCCTCTGTATCGTATGTGAGGGTCTCACAAGAGGCGGTGATGCGGTGACCCAAATTCAAAGTGACAGCTTCGGCCAAGCGTCACCATCCCCGAGGTCACATGTCGCAGCACAGAGCATAGCGCGCCTGTGTGTTTGCATTTTCGCGATACACAGAAAAATATGTTCCAGCTCAATTTTTTCTTCCTTTTTAGATTATTTTATCTCTGGTACCTTCCCACAGCTCGTCCTTATGTTTCTCTTGCTGCTCTCCCTCCTGAATCTCCACAGGTCTCATTTTTTTTTTTTGCCTTCCAGTGCCATCTGCTGTGCCCATAATACACCAAGTCAGCCGGTCCACTCAGAGTATCACCTTATCTTGGCCTGAACCAGAGCAACCAAATGGCAAGGTCCTTGACTATCAACTGCGTTACTGTGAAAAGGTACCTGTGCCCCTCAGCCTCATCAGCACATGACTGTTAAGAACTAGGCACACCACACACACAGCTGCTGCCAGTAACATCTGCCTTTCCCCTACACAGGCACTGTCTGTAGCCCCTGGGCTAACTAGGCATTTGCTTAAGGGCTTTACTCAACAAATGGGCATTGTATAAATAAACTTCCCATGGACCAATGATCCATGATTGCGTTGTTTTGCTTTTAATACACTTGGGTAGACCAAAGAGATGTAGCAGGAGCTGTAGTTTGTTTGGCATATTAGTAGATGAGATCTAAGCAAAGGGTCAGTTACAGTCCAATCTGACATGATATGCTTGCCATAAAACCTAACAATTATCCAATGTAATATAGAGTTTGAGAAATAGAGGTACTGAATCCTATGGCTGGTAAGCTGCAATGAATATATATGTTCTTTTCTTGGGTTTAGATAAGCTTTGAAGGAAAACAATGCTGCTTTTAGTATTGCTAGTAAAGTATCGGGTACTCTTGAATGGACACCCCTAGGCTTCTTTGTTGGTGTTATCCCTGTGTAAACTTCATATAAGTTATAATTATTGACCTTATGTCCATATGTCATAGTGACCCTCTCCCCAACAGAGTTGATATTTGGTCTGCTCTTTATTAGACACCTTTAATCTACAAAGTAATGGCAATCGAATAGAGAAATACCGACATGTTGGTCTCCTGGTCAATTGATAATATGCTAAAGCGGGATCGATCGCTCAAGGGGGCAGTGTTTGAGTCCCACTTGCCCATCGATCAATTCAAAATCGACCCGTGTATGGCTTAACTCCTGCACTTTGTTACATACACTTAATTCCTGCACTAGTCCATGACATACACTATATCCGCTTACATACACCTAACCCCTCCACTTTTGCATACATTTGACACATGCATCTCTGTTTTATTCACTGAGCAAAAATATAAACTTAACACTTTCAGATTTGCTCCCATTTTGCATGAGCTGAACTCAAAGATCTGAAACATTATCTACATAACCTAAAGACCATCACTCTCAAATATTCTTCTTTGCCAAGATAATCCATCCTACCTCACAGGTGTGGCATATCAAGGTGCTGATTAGACAGCATAAATATTGCACAGGTGTGCCTTAGACTGCCCACAATAAAAAGCCACTTTTATGTGAACAGTTTTGCCTAACTGTGGGGATCAGAAAAACAATCAAGATCTGGTGTGGCCAGCATTTGCCTCACGCAGTGCAACACATCTCCGTCACATAGTTAATCAGGTTGTTGAATGTGGCCTGTGGAATAATGATCCACTCTTATAATGGCTATGTGAAGTTGCTGAATATTAGCAGGAACTGTAGAGGTTGTTTCCACTAAAGCGATTTTAACCTCAAGCAGAGATCACTAGTGAATTTTCACAGCTGCGATCAGGAGCGAAAATTGCGACCAAAAATGTTTACCGATTGCCCTTGATCACACCCAGAGACAATGATTGGGGACACGGTAAAAAATTGCCCCACTAGGACAGGAGACTCGATTGGACACGGTCCGATTGGACAGGGTAACTTACAGATTGAACTATCTCTCTCAAATAGATAGAGTCTAAAGCTGGCTAAACACGGTTCGATTTTAGTGTTCAACCGTATTTTAAACCATATTTAGCGTTCAAACGTATTTAGATGAAAAATATTATCGATTGACCGAAAATAGTTTTTCCGCCCACATGGTACAATCGACGATAATTGGTCGATTTATGTCAAATCGTCTATTGAAACGTAATTGGACAGGTTGGAAAATTTTGGTCGATCATCAAACTACATTCCTTGCAGCTTTTTTTGGGTCGAATCAATGATACCGCTTTAACACATCACTTCCGATTGAAACTAAAATCGTTCAATGAATTTAATCAACAATTTCAGATCACTTCGATTAACTTTACAATTGAAATTGCTCAATAATCGTACTCTCCATGTGGTGTAACATCGATTAAATGATGATCGATTTTCAATTAATCCTTCGAACTCCAAAATGTACATAAAATGTATGGCTACCTTAAGTGATGCCCTTTTAATTTGTTAATGTTAATATAATGTACCTTTTAAACGTCTAAAATTACATATGTAAGGAAGGTTCTCTTTGTGATTTCTGGTTCTTTTTCTATCCAGGCGGATGAAGGAGAGTCTCTGTCTCTTATCACTGAAACAAATACAGCTACAGTTGGAGGACTTAACCCTGGAGCAATTTATGCGTTCCAGGTGAGAGCCAGGACAGAGCGCGGTTTCGGGGCCTACAGTGGAAACATGTACTTCCAAACTCTGTTGAGTGGTGAGTGTCACCTCTGGGGTTATCCATACTCTGAATAATGCACAGCTCCTCTTTAAAGGGCTCCACTGTAAAGCCAAAAGCTCAGTGATATGCATATTCAAGGGAAGTAATTAGTGGAAAAAGCTGAGTTCCACAACAAGGGATGTATAAACAACAATGACATTTACCGGCTGGGAGATCAGTACTCCCCGTCAGATTGTATTTCCTTTACAGCGATTCAAAACGCATTGCGAGTCACGTCCAAATAAGTCAAAGATGTTAAGCCAAAAGCACAAATGTTCATGGAAACAGAGACAGTGCTGTCCTATATAATGCAAAGTCAAAGAACCTTTCATCTCTGTGTAAATGTTGTTGACAGATGCACAAAGAGTGATTAAAATTGGTTCCCCAATTCTCCTGAAGGCTTGTTCATTCCTGAATTGTTTCAGCATTAAAAAGAACTGGCAAAGATTTCCAATGCCAATTCTCTACACGTTCTGAACGTTCATGAGGTAGTTGGATATGGATTCACCACAGAAAGGCTGCGTCTTTGGAGCTCCTACGAACTGGCATGTTTCACTCTATGAAGGCTTCTTCAGGATAATGTAGGGCTTGTGACTCTCGTTCCTCATGAGAATAGACAGTATGCAAAATCATTAGGAAAATTCAAACAATAATCACACTATTGCCTTTATACATTGTTCATTTACAGTAATGTCATACATCCTAGTTATGTCACATCTTGAAGTGCAAGACCATATATTCTACACAGCATTTTACACAGCATTGTTATTTCAGCCTTTTAACATGCTTACAATGTGGACCAGGGGTTAGTCCATCAAGTGGTGTACACTGGACATGTTCAGTGGTAGAGTGGCTACCCAGGGTTAGCCAGACCCCGGAAGAGGACTCAGCCCACCAGGAGGATTAAAGAACTGGCGGTCACCCAAGATGGATGCCAGGTTGTCAGCCTTTAAGCACCGATCCCAGGGTCCTCTCTGCCAGGACCACAAATGCATACACAAATTCTTCAAGTACAAGACGTGGGGGGACTTGAGGGGAGCGTTTCCTGTAAACATATATATATATATATATATATATAAAGTATACAAAATTCATTGTGGAACGACGGTGGTCTTGCATGGACCTATGCATTGGTGGTAGTTCAATAGGCCTTCCATCCCTCCACCCACCTTCCACTGTCTAAGGCCATCTCAAAATATAGGTATACATGCCCAACTCATCTGGGGTCCCCCATGTACATAACAGTGTAAATATCTCAAGAGGAGCTTACCTTAGATAATACCAGCCACAGTCTCCTCTTGGTAACTTTTTTGGTGTGTTCAGCTCAGTATTCAGTGTGTTTAGGCTGTTTAAATAGGTCCTTGTTCATCACCCTGTTGAGATAAAGTGGC
>CM070037.1:67684852-67700102 GCA_036250615.1 Ptychadena robeensis
AGATAGATAGATAGATAGATAGATAGATAGATAGATAGATAGATAGATAGATAGAACTGTACTTTATTTGGATCTTGTGATAATCCATTCTCTTGTCTGCCCCAGCAATGTGAGGGTGGTCTGTCAGCCCTGCAGATGGTCTCTATGCTGCGCGGAGTTGCATCTGGCATGCGCTACCTGTCAGAGCGAAGTTATGTTCACAGGAATCTCGCTGCCCGTAGTGTCTTGGTGAATGGACAGCTGGTGTGTAAAGTGTCTGGTTTACGGGGACCTGGAGATGTGGTGAGCCAATTACTTTTCTGACTGCATATGTATCTTTATTAGGCCATGTATCCACTACTCCAACGCAGGGGAAAAGATGAATGTATGGGACAGAGTCTACTTCTCACTCTCAAAGCGGTTTCATTGATCATCCATTGAACTGCAGGAGGAGAAAAAAAACACCCTTGAACAGCATTAGACGTGGCTTTTCTGCATCTTCGTAATGCTTATTAATAGGGCATGTTCCCATGGGAATGCAACTGTGGAAAAGCCACCTGCAAATCAACGGCTGTACTTCAGTGGACACATGGCTTAAGGGTGTGGTGTTCAGATTCTGTCACATTTCCACCATGTACTTTAGAAAATGAGTTTCTGTGTTTACATATTTACCTAAAGAACTCAGCTTTATGGTTTTGTGTCCTAATGGAAACCTTTTTCTACTTTTTTTCAGGTTGTTAGACATTCCTTACGTTGGATGGCACCCGAAGCACATCAGCAGCGGAAATTCTCCTGCGCTAGTGATGTTTGGGGTTATGGGATTGTCATGTGGGAAGTGGCATCATATGGAGAAAGACCATACTGGGACATGAGCAATCAAGAGGTGAAAGATTTTTCTGTAGCATCACCCACCTTCAGTCCACTAACACAGACATTACATGTTGAACATCACAATAAACTAGTTTTATTAATGGCAATTGTGTACCCTTGATAGATCCTCTATTTGTAAAGAAAAAGCTGTAGAGGCATATTCCAACTACAGACAATAGACAGTTGTTGTTGACCTTACCTTTTGCCAGCTACTTGCCAGGCTATCCCTTACCCACACATCAGTAACAAGTCAGATCCACTGGACCAGTTTTGGAGAACTTTGTTTTCATCCAACTTGTCCAATTTTCATACCTTTCCAAAGACAGTTAAATAAAATACAGTTATGGTAGTAGACAGTTATGGCATTACTTTGTTTATCATTTCTCCTATTATTACAAGTTGTTGGAAGGCAAAGTTACTAAAGCTAAGAAAGGTGGTAAATATGAATTATTCATAAGTAAGTCTGCATACCTTTAATAATTAAACATTTATGACCTCCTTAAACTGTAATCTTTGTTTTAGTGAAATCTCTATCTGATCACTAAGTCAAATTTATAAATGCTTCCCCTGATTATTTATATTATTTGTAACAAACATACAATATGTTTCATTTACACAGGTCATGATTTGGTGTGCTATTAAAAACCCGAATCTAACTAAATATTGTTTGAAAAGTTATTGTGTCTGTATTTAAATTTTTTTTCTTGTTTTGCCTCTATAATTTGCAAATGTTTAACTGTAACCATGGTTGGGTTAATCATTGGGTTTGCATTTTTTTTTTTTACTTTTTATTAAGCATTTTCATCGATAGTTTTTTACAAACAACCCTCTAAAGACTGGGAATAAAAAAAAAAAAAACATAAATAATGATCTCAGTAAGCACGTAAAAGTCCTTTAAGATGAAGATGCTGCTATTTAAAGTTATATCTAAATGTGACAGAAAGAAAAAAGATTCAGCTAGCCTCTAAACATTGAGAACAGACCATCTCTATATGCGCATGTATAAACGTAGTTCTATTCTAGTATGGAGCTTTAGGGCAGTGTAGTTCATTTATGCCAAATAATAACAATAAGCAAACAGCAATGGGGGAGAAAATTTATCTCAAGTAAGATGGCTGCAAGTTTTTCCAATTCGGTGTCCTAGGCCAGAGGGTGTAGTACCGGTTGCCAATGGTATATTTCAGACACCTAGCAATGTCATTATGTTATTGCGCTCTTCAGGTTGGAGTACCTCATAAATAATAATTTATTCATCTGGCCTATCTTTAGGTGCTGGATGCCATTGAACAGGAATACCGTCTTCCTCCACCCCCTGATTGCCCAAGTGTCCTGCACCTCCTAATGTTAGATTGCTGGCAGCGGGAGCGTTCTCAGAGGCCACGTTTTGAACAGATTGTCAGCTCTTTAGACCGGATGATTAGAAACCCCAACTCTTTAAAAACAGTAGGAGTCTCTAATAGCAGGTAAGTGGTGGGTTATGTTAAAATGATCTATGATACAATTAAAATCTAAAAGCATGTAATGTATACGAAAATAAAGATCTCCATAGTTATCAGGGGTAAAGATCGATATCGAATTTTGATCAGGATATTCGAATATCCTGACTGCATTGCCTAAATTTTAAATTCGGAAATTCACCATTAGCATTGATTTTTAATGTGTAGAAGCAAAAGTAAAGCCCCTGAACATGATATCATCAACAAAATAGCTGGAGCTGTACAAAAGAATTGTGGGAATGTTTTTCTTCTTTTTTTTTTTTAAAGTATTGTTCTAGCACATGCAGTCCTTGCATAAATGAATTTCAAAGTTGAAGTTGAGATGGTCGAATTTCTTTTTTAAATTTGACAAATTTGAATTGTCTGTTGATTGCAAAGCCCATTCACATGGTATCATCACCAAACATGCTGGAGATGCAGAGCAGGGTTTAGGGTATACCAAAAAAGAAAGTATTGTTCTAGTATACATCATTTTTGCATAAATTATGTTCAAAGTCAAATCAAAATGTCTAAAGTAAAAATTTGCACTTCGACTTTGAACATATTTTTTTCAAATGTTCCTGCGATGCTTCTTTACATCTCCAGTAATGGTGGTGATGATAACATGTTCAGGGGCTT
Source organism: Ptychadena robeensis (assembly GCA_036250615.1). NCBI lineage: Eukaryota > Metazoa > Chordata > Amphibia > Anura > Ptychadenidae > Ptychadena > Ptychadena robeensis. Next base: position 67,687,816 of record CM070037.1, read on the forward strand.
TGCAATCAACTCACAAATCAGCTAGTCGAAAAAATTTGAAGATCTCAAGATTTCGACATTAGAAATTTTGACATCAACTTAATTAGTCCAAATTAGATCCTTGAATTTTTTTAACCATTTCTAATCAGGGGTTATCTATAGATAAAAGTAATTCAGGTGTTATCTATAGATAAAAGTAATTCAGATATCACTGCACTGCAAAAAAGTTTTCACTCACAGAGGACCTAAGTACATTGATTTAAAGAACTGTATAATGTGCAATTTCTTAAGCACCTATAGTAGTAGTATTGATTGCAGTTAAGCTTTTACACAGAACCCGTGATCCTCTTTTAATTTCCATGTGTTTATATGGCCCAAGTTAGCAAGATATTGTTCTAAGATTAGATGGGTTGATTCTGGGTCATTTCGCCAGCAAAGTTCTTATCAGGCCAGATTAGTAAACCCCGCAAAGATGTTATTTTAGAGCATCAGTGAGAGCCCATATGTGGTGAGATACGGCACTGTCACTGATATAGCTATAAAGGAAAAGAAGTTTGGAGAAGAACATCATCAACTTACCAGCTAAATACACACTACCATCAAGACAGAACTCTTGATTAAGCAAAGGGAACTTTGGGGCTTTGTCAGCTATGTACCAAGGCCCTATTACTATGAATGTGTAATATTCTGGTGTTATTCAATGTCTTTTGCAATCTATACCCTAGCTAATGTTCAAACAAGGACATAGGAACAAACAGATGCTAGGCTGTTGTATTCGTTTTTATTCCCTATACCTAGGCTGTATTTGTTGCAGTTGTTGGCCAAGTTGTTGCAAAAATAAATACATATTTTAAAAATATATACAATAACTTAGACCTTTAAATCCAAAATTTTATGTATATTATACATATGCATATGAGTATACCCTATTATCTTTTGTGCTTTAAAACACAAGACTCTCACCAAAACCCTTTTCCTATTTACTCAGATAATGATAACCTATGATAGGCAGCAGTGTAAAAAAACATCATGCTTTCACTAGGAACATGGGGCCAAATGAGGAAATTGTTGGGAGAACAGCATTTCACAACTGTTTTAATCTTTTTGAGTAAACACAAACAGACAATTATTTTATGCTAAAAGCCAGAATGGTAGGATTGTGTTTTATTTAGTGGGTTGTTTGAATTCTGCTGTAAATTATTTAACCTAAAAGCCTATTTAACGTAAGGAAAGAGCTGTGAAAACTAGAGAACGGTTGACTGGTTATTACCAGTGTGGAAAGCTGCAATACTTAACGTTCTCTTCTCTGCCAGACCCTCTCAGCCGCTTCTGAGCAACTGTCCCCCAGATCTCCCCTCCCTCTCCTCACCCCACGAGTGGCTTGAAGCCATCAAGATGGAACAATACAAGGAGAACTTTGACAAAGCCGGCTATACGAGCCTAGATGTAATTTCTCGTCTGACGGCTGAGTAAGAAAAATTTGTCATTCTGTTTTGCATCTGCTTGTCTATGCTGGTTATTTGCACCATTTTCTATGGGCATGTATGAATCTTGAACTTTTTCAAAGGAAAAAAAATGTGTGATGATTGCATAAATCATGAGCTGGTTTGAGAAAACAAATTGTCCTGAAAACCGCAGAAATATAAATGGATCTGTATACTTCTTAAAGCATTGGGAAATGTGTCAGCAGTATGTAAATGTTTAAAGTTAAATATTTCAAAAATAATTTTAGATATTGTGGGGGTTCAGCCACAAATGGGGTTCCCGGTGAAGCAAATCCACACAGTAGGGCTCCTGCTCATATTTATTTGGCAAAACAAAAGCTGCCAAAAGAAGCCTCCTGGCTTCTAAACATGTCTTTACACTTGTACACTAAAACACTAAAAACCTGTCTATACACATACACACCAGCACCTGATACTAACACTGCAGTGACAGGGAATGGCAAGAGAGACGTAGTGTCCCCCTTAAGAAATCAGACTGGGTCCTAGAGCTGATGTAAGGGAGGGGACAGCCCCTGGGGCGATGCTTAGTGGGGAAGGTCCTGATTAGTGATGAGCGGCATAGACAATATTCAAATTTGCGATATTTTGTGAATAATGCGACTAATATTCGATTCTATATTCGCGAATAATTGCAATCAAAATAACCTTTAAATGGTCACATGTGCTATTTATTTTCGCATTGCGAATATATATTCGCAATCCATGCCCATAAGTATCTCAATGCGAATATTTGAAATTGCGAATATCTGGCGCCATATTCGCAAAAATAGCCGTTATTCGCCGAATATATTCGAAATCCGAATATTCGAGCTCAACACTAGTCCTGATGGAGTAACTGGGCAGGATTCGATCCCAGGCCTAACTCCCACACCCGTTCAGTCCGGCGTGCAGGCAGCCAGTGGGCACAATTGCATGCAATTACCCGGTCAGCCCCAGTTACCTAGAAGCACAGCCATTTCTTAAGTGTTTCAGTGGGGGGATGCCAACTCACGCCTTCTGGTCCACACCAGTGTACCAGTGGAGGAATTGTCTGTGTCGAGGCCAAGCCTGAGGTCCACAGCCGCTCCTAAGACAAGAAAGTACTGGCCATTTGTGGTTCTGCTACCATCTACCTCACGTGGGTTGAGCCTTAGTGTCAGCTGCTGGTACCCTACTATAGATTATACAGTTGTAAGCCTTAAGGACTAACCATAAGTTAAACGTTTTCTTTTCTGTGGCATTTCATATTTTTGCCTTACCCTGTTGGTATAATAAGTACCTGATTTTAAAATAATAGGCACATATTCTCACAGTCTAGTATATTAGATAAAGTTTTTTTAACATAGTAAAGGGTTTTATATATACAATGAGATAATGAGGGAATCATAAAAAAGGAGAGGAATCCCCATAATTATGTCAAGAATTGAAAGCTCATTTGCAGGGGTGCACATCATTTTTTGAGTGAGCTCCTTAGATGTGTACCAGGAGATAATGTAAAATTATATAGGGTCAGATGGCCTCTGACCGCTATATTGTGGGGTGGCTTAGTCCTGAGTGACTTTAAACGGCAACAAATGTCAAATGACACGGATATGAAAAATAAGTACAGTTTATTGGTCAACACTAACACCCGTGGCAATAGGGCAATACAAGGACCCATTACAAACAGACAATCAAAAACAAGCAAAATTCATATAAATAGTTTAATAAGATAAAGATAAACACTTTGCGCCTCCAATGGTTTTTGATGTTAGAATCCAACCGCGTGTTCGCCCTTTTTTGCGGTGCGTTCATCAAGGGGATATATCGGGGTTTGGTCCAAACGATTCATCGGAGAGGTTCTTACATTTACAATATGTGGTCTTAAAGGGTCCTGAGACCTATACATTAATAAAACATATCTATTAGTACCAGGTTCCATGTTACTTGTCTAGTTCGTGTCCATCAAGGATGGGTGTCCCGCAGGGGGGGTCCATCCCATCTTCCAAGTCAATTCTATTCATTTCATATTTTTCACTATTGTCACGTCTTCTGTTCCCTCACTAACACTACGCCGCCCCTCACTGCACGCCAAATTGGTATCTGACGTATAATATCTCGACGAAACATTACCAAGAAAAAGTCATCATATGCATAACATAGGTTGCGGTGTATTTCCATTCTACAGACCACGACGGAAACATACACATCGCTTACCTGGTTAAACAATGTAGCAGGTCAGCCTGGTCATAGGGACCCATCCAAATACTGTACAGATAGGGGCGATCTGGGTCTAATTATAACGTGGTGTGTGGACCACCAGTGGGTTCCATTGGTGGCGACCTCAGCGATCCTACGGGATTTTTGCGTTACTCGCACCCCAGGCACGTCCAGCACCTTGATATCGGCTTCCGGGCAATTATCTCCCCTCCATGTCTCCATTGTGTCCTTTACGGAGTTGTTGATCCCCTCCCTAAGGGTATTTTCCCGCTCATCCAAGCGGGGTTCCAGTTCCGGTTTTAGGGTTTATTTTTGGCCCCAGAAGGGTGTCTTTTGGCCGAAGGGGTTACCTGTAATGACCCAAATTAGGTGTGAATAGTTACAATCCCAGGTCCCATGAATTCAGGGTAAGTTGGGGTCCAGGGACACTGTGTTAAGTTGGGGGATGGGTCTTTAACCATGAGGATGGGTTGATGGTCAGGATTACAGTCAGTCAAGTCTACAGGCTACGGTAGGGTGTGTAAACCTAGTGATGGTGATGGTCCATTCGCAGGTTGCGACAGGTGTGCTGTGGGGCGAGCTGCGGACATGCCCGCGGCACCCGGGATGACAGAGGGGGAGTCCATGGTGGGGAGCCTCACCACCCTGTATGTTACCCACTGGGATGGGCGCCTCACTGGGAAGCCACGACGATCCTGTACCCATGTAAACCACACCTCCCATGGACACTTAGGGAACCTGTCAATTCTTGGCAGGAGACATTAAGGGGGTGGTGCGGTGTTGACGTCAGTGATTGAGTCACACGACGGCGGCTGCCCGACCCAAGAAGGAGGTAACATCCCACCCCCTAGCAGGGGGGGTGGAATTCCATCCATATCAGCACAGATTGGCTCTCCTATATCAGTGAGAGGAGTATACGCCTGGCCAAAAGACCAGGTGTCACTGGATTGGGGGGGGTGGGGGCCTCAATTCAGGTCTCCCATGACGCTCCGTGGATCCCCTAAACCCCCACAAGACTTTACAATGGCAGGACGGAGCGACCAACCCTTAAATGTTGGAACAGTGAGTGACAACGACCCAGCGTAAAGGGGGGTCAGACAGGAACAAAGCGAACAAACAGCCCCACTTGGGACTGGACAGTAACCTCTAGAAACCTGGTAATATTCCTGACCGAATCCAGCACAACGGGGGTAACATACACTGGTGGCTTATAAGGAACATTGTGGACCTGCATGTACGGGGGAAGGGCAGGGAGAACATGTGACTATGTAATACCAATAATGCATTGACTGTAGTGATGAGCCAGCACAAGTAACATGTTGCCAAGAGTTATTCATCTGGGGAGAGTAGAACAGTGAACAAGTGTAATACCTGGTGGACCGATTAGTATGTATAGCATATGGGTAGCTGATGTACACACTTTCTTTGAGTGATGGGCTATTAAGTATTACATTTAGTACCTAGACAAACAGTGGACAAATGGATTTATTGGGGGGAACCTGACTTTGATAAGTAAGAATGGACTAGGACCATTATCTGCTGACCCCTCACTGCGAATGACCATCGCCATCACTAGGTCACACAACCCTAACCTGTAGCTACTGACTGTTAATGAACCATCACCTACCTCATGGTAAGACCCATCCCACAAAACAGTCCCTGGCCCAACTTACCCTGAATCTGAACGTGGATTGTAACTATTCACCTATATTGGTCATACAGGTACCTTCGCAAAAAAACCATTTGGGGGAAATACCCTTAGACAAACTCCTAAGGACAATGGAGAGGGTAAAGGAAGCCTAATCAAGGTGCTGGATTCCTGGGGTGTGAGTACGCAAAACCCGGAGGTCGCCCCAAGGAACCACTGTGGTCCCCCCACGTCTAAACCACACTCCCCTATCGTACAGTATTTGGATGGTCCTAGACCAGGCTGCTCATTTTAACCCGGTACGCGATGTAGTGGTAAACCGCAACCTATGTTATGCATATACTACTTTTTCTGGATGTTCTCAGATATTATACTCAGAATACCAATTGCTCAGACATAGTTTATAGACACGTGAAAATATGAAAAATATGAAATGAATATAAGTGATTGGACAGATGGATGACCCCCCGGGGACACCATCCTTGATGGACAGATAGACAAGAAACATGGAACCTGTACTAATAGTATTTTTTATGTATATTCTAGGACCTTTAAGACACATATTGTAAATGTAGACCCCTCGTGAATCGTTTGAACCCCGATATATCCCTGATGAGCCCGCCAAGGCGAAACGCGTTGGATTATTACATCAACAAACCACTTGGATCGGACGCATAAGTGTTTTAATTTTTATCTGTATTAACTATCTGTATATGAAGTTTGCTGTACTGGGTCTTGTTTGCCCTATGCAACAGGTGTAGTGGGTTGACCAATAAACCTGTACAATTATGTTTTTCCTATACCCGTGTCCATTGACACTTTTGTGCCGTTTTAAAGTCTCATGGGACTAGCCACACCAACAATATAGCGGTCAAGAAGTGCCATACTGACGCCCTATATCATTTTTCGTTATTCCTTTTTCATTTGGAGATGTTGTGGCACCAACCCGCCCTCAACCCCTGGTTCCTAATAATTATAATACCAGGAGATAATGTTTGGTACTCACCCCATATGTAGGGTGGTCTTCCTCACTGTCTACCTCACTGTCATCTGTGTCAGCTCCCTGCATGGTAGATTCTGCTGCAGCTGGACCTCTCTGTTGCTGATTGATCTTCCAATTAGCTGTCTCCATCCACAGGTCACCAGCTGGCTTTGGGTTAAATATAACTCTCACAGTACAACACCATTTGAACTCCCAGATCTCATTATATAGCTCAGTAGTGTAACTTTTCTCTTATCAGATTTTACATTACATATGCCAACTCTGACTTTCGTCCCCCAGATCTCCAACACTCTTATAAATCCAATAATTTTTTAAATGAGTAATTTGCATTCCAAATTTTACACCCCTAACTGCAACCTTTAATAGTTATCAAAGCTTCCCTGCGGTTTTTTAAGTGACATAAATTGTATATATTAATTAATAAAAACAATAAAAATTGCCAAAGAATTTAGCCAATAAAAAAACAATTTACAGTAGTGTTTAAATGATAGTAATGTTGTGTGAAGCTCAAGCTGGAATATCAGCTTCAGCCACTGGGTGTCACTACTTGCCGTCAGAGCACAACACAATCACACTCCTTTTTACACAGTAGGAAGGAGGGGGGAGGAAGCCCCGTGAATCTGTCCCCTGTCTGTGTAGTCCACAGATGTGATTAGGAAGGACAAAACAGGTACGCAGAGCGAGAGTTTAGACCCATTTGGGTACGAGCGTACTGCTTATGTGCACCCCTGCTCTTATGGACAGATAGAGATCTAAAACCATTTTTCTCAGCATATGTTTATTATTGAGGCTATTAAACAATTGTTCATATGGTATATAATTGTAAATGATACCCCAGCAAATAAATTATCAGCATTCTAATTTCTCTAAATATATTTTATTGGCAGACTGATATGATTCATGATAATGCTGCTAACAGGTTTTTACGTATTTTAGTTTAGAGATATCCGTAAAAGACTTTTCTTCATGGCAAATTCATGTTAATGTCAATCTTTAACAAACCGGCAGTTAAAATGGTTATTTCCATCACATTGTCATGTATTACTGAAAATATAAAATGCATTTCATGTTTGTCTAAATAATTTACATGGCAAGCACATTTTTATGCTTTTATTGCACAATGTCTGTTTAAGCATCTTCTCTCTTTCCTCACATTCAGAGATATCCAGCTAATTGGTGTGACACTTTCTGGACACCAAAAGAAGATACTCAGCAGCATCCAGCTTCTGAAAGCTCATCTACAGCCGCTGGAACCTGTTGAAGTCTAATGCCTTGGCAGAGACTTGCATAAGTTGTGGTTCTGGAGACGTTAACAGCCGTGGGAGACAGGGTGACTTAAGGATACAAGGCTAATGTAGAAATATCAGATAAGACTGACAAATTCACACAGTCCGAACTATAACCAAGAGGACCACTGACTTACGTTAAACTCTTAAAATCAATACTGGGCAGCATTCCCCTAGAGGATGCAAAGCCAGATAAGACAACGCAATGCACCAGATGCCAGAAGATCCTGGGACACAAGACAAGAACATTTAATGGCAATTGAGCATCTAAAAATAGTTACTGATGGGCAGTGATGGATAGAAAGGCAGACAAGACAAGTATAAAATTGGCAGCTGCACATATGAAAACCAGTTATGATGGACGGTGATGGAAATGAACATTAAACACCACAAATATAATTTAGATATCAATGTGTTTTTAAATGTACCATTCCCTAGTATTTATAGCCACATGGCTTACCTGACAATACGCGATTGCTTGGCGGTTGTCCGCAAAACGAACACACTCACCTGGAGCGATTAACCAGGATCACACAACAAGTTGGTCACATGGCGATCAGACTTGTTTGTTCTTTTCTGGTAGATTGCCGGTTGGCGAATAATGCACACAAATGTCCGAAATATCGACCGCAGCATGGGATACCTGTGCAGCTGTAAATCTTGGAAAATTTAAGAACTGAAGAAATTTGGCTTTGAAGTTACATCCTTAGCTTAACCAAAACAGCTAGCTTTATCAATCCGCTACTAGCTATAACATGATATGGATAAATATGAACCCGCACACACACAAACACTAACATTGTTAAGAGGAATATGAAAGCTTTCCCCAATATAAAAATAAAATAAAAAACGCTGGATGTGAATAGTGTTGAGCTTGAATATTCGAATTGCGAATATTTTTGACAAATATTATTTATTGGAGAACTTGTGAATTCTTCTTCCCAATGCGATAATGTAATCACAATGCATGGCCATACACACAACTTTTATATTTGCGAATATCGAATCGATTATGAGTAAAATTATTAGTGAAATATCGCAAATTTGAATACTGCATATGATGCTCATCACTAGATGTGAATAGAGAGTTATTAGGAGCCGATTAATAAACGTAAATATGTCTTTGTGAATTTTCTAACAACCATAATGTGGCATTTGAAAGATGGAATTCTTAGTAAACCAGCTTACGGTAGCCATAGATGTGTCGGGGTTTTTTTTAGATGCGATTGCGATGCAATTTTTTTTGCAATTCCAATTCCAAGTCGAACAGCGATCGGTTGTTCACCACACAGTGCAATGAATTACTAACCAATGGATATAGTACCATCACCTGGAAAAACTGTCATATAATTGAACAATCAACCCCAAAACATTACGTGTCCAAACGCCTTTCAATTAATGTCTTGTTCGATTTCAATTTTTTTCCTACCAGGTGGGCAGGAATTAATTCCTGATCCTTGGATTTCTGCCCAATGGAATGGAAAAAATCCAAACGTGTAGGGCTACCTTTGGACTAATACAACTTAGACTTAGAGCAACTTCTTGCCCACACCCTGATGTCTTCTGCCGCAAAGCGTGCTATTGCAGGTGGTGGTGTCATTCACTGCTAAAGCCAGGGAATTGGCCAGCTCTTAAACAAAATATATTTTATACAATGTAATAAAAACAGAAGGATATCAATCACCTGGCAAACATTGACAATGTGACTTGGAAGAAATCAATTTTGTGCTCACTGGGCAGATGTGTTTTTAAAAGCAGAAAACAATTCAGGTATATCCTTGAATATTGTGTGGACCAATAAAGTACTAGAGATTTAAATCCAATGTGTGTTTTTAGAACCTTTTTTTTTACCTTATCATGAGCTACAATAATAAAAGTAGTCAGGAACCAACAGGACCTGTTAGTGATTCAATTTCAATGGACGTTCTGTATGAAGTTCTATGTAATCAAAAAAGTCTTTTTGCTATAAATAGATTTATTCCCCTACTAGGTTTATTAAAGTAAGCTAAAGTAAAGTATATCATAAACATTAGTTTTATCATTTTAGCACTTTCTCCTGGAAGTTGCTGATCTTCTCCAGCCTGTTTCATTATATTTTATATGCTCTTGCAGAGATCTCATACTGATGTGCACTTCAATTACATGAATATCTATATATTAATGTAGCTCCATATTAAAAATAAATACAACCAGTAGTGGTAGATTAAAACAACTCTATGTCTACCACTAAAGGCCCCCATACACGTGTCGGATTCGCACCGGATTCCGGCACGATCGATTCCGGGCGTGTGCACGCGAAACGATCGTGCCGGAATCGCATGCAGCCCACCTTGTCCGATCGATCAGGTCCGATCGTTCAGGGGCTCAGAATCGGATCCGACGGAGAACCAACATGTTGGTCTTTCTCATCCGATTCTGCCCGGATCAGGGGGAGTTGCCAGTTGTGAGGTGGACAATCGGACACGGATCCGTCCCGGAATCCGTTGGACAAGGTGGTATGCTGCGATGGATACTCTTAATTGGCCGAATGATCACACCTGCGATTCCCGGCAGAATCGCCGGAATCGATCGGATGATGAATCGATTGGACATGGAATCCGACACGTGTATGGCTAGCTTTACATCTTAAGCCATAATGCACTAAAGTACTCCAAGCTTAAAAAAGAATGAACTTATGGCTTAAAACATTGCAGAGTGAAACAGATTTAATCTCCTGCTTCTGGTTCACTTGTTTTTATTTATATATATATATATATATATATATATATACGGTATATGAATCCTCAGTGGCATAGATCCTCAGTGTGCTGCATTACTTTAATTGTTTTAATTAAATGTTTTGGTCAAAAATATTATGTGCATAAATGTAAGTCTCTAGAAACAGAATTGTAAATAGCCTGAAGAATGGATTTGAACCCTCCTGAAATTTTGATTTATTAATTACTTCAGTTAACTAGTAAAGGGTATCACTTGAGTTCCAAACTCATCAATGGCTTACATGATCCAACACTCTACTTAAGTTAAAAAATAAATTCCTGTGATTGCAGTGGGTTTTTTGTCTGTGCATATCTCCAAAGACTATTTCAACACATTACATTTCATTGAAGGACATTACATCTGACATATAAGCACAATTATGATGTATAAGTAGGAAAGAAGATATTTTGTTCTGCCAGAAATGTTTTCAGTACAGTTACAGTTGTGGGCTGACAACACATTTTTAGTGGAATGAATACAGACAAACCTACCCTTCTTCTGTTACTAAACTACTTAGCCATTCTTAAATGAAGGTCTCTACAAAAGAATTCAGTGTTTAAACTGCATGTTTGAGGTTACACAAAAAGGTGCGTAAAGGGTGCGTATACAAGTCTTACAAAATCAATCTTTTCTTTTTGCTTTATTATTATAAATATAAATACATAGTGTAATCCACAAAAGAAGACAAAATGTTTTTTTTAGGGCTAACATAGACTTTAAGAAGGCGAGGATAACACCATTTCTACCAACTGCTTATATCTAATTTTTTAGGTAACATCTGTTCAAAAGTGTGTTTCTTTGAACCCATCCTTTTTTCACAAAAAAAAACCACACAGATAAGAGGAGGAGACAAAGATTGTGTGAAGCTGTAAGAAACATTACATGTGTGGTTGGAACTAGGACACACAATTTGACACCTATAATCCGTCATGTTAGTTCTTCTGATTCTTTTGCCCATTTTCCTGCCATTTTGTTTGTCCGAGGTTTTTACTCAGCACCCCCCTTCTCTTTTAACCCATGTGGGTCAGAACACTTCAATGAACTGCAAGTTGATAGACAACGGAGAACCCCATATGTACTGGTACAAACGTGGCTTAGACGGAGGTCCTCTTTACTTTATCTCATACTCACTGGGCAGCATATCAGTGGAAGAGTTGCAGCACTTCAAAGGAATAAGAATCAACAGGACAGACTATCTGCTAACAGCCAACATAACTGATCGTAGTGATTCCGGCATCTATTACTGTGCGTGGAGTAGCACAGGAGGAAACCTCAAGGGTAGACAGCTACAATAACTATACAGCCAATATTCTTACCACTATCATTGCTGTCAATGCTTTGGTTAATCACCACAGATGTTCTTAAAAATTTCTTTATTTTGCTTTGGTTATCATAATATTAAAATACATTTTACAACTACCAACAGGCATGATGTGATATTTTATGGGGACTTGTATAAACAAATACTATATAGATAGCCATTACTATCTTGTTTCTGAAAATGCTAGCTCTTGTGTTCTGGCTCTGGGTTTATCACTTACGGGCGAGTATGCAGTTTAAAGTTTAAGTGCAGAAGGTATACTTGATCATTGCATCTTGTTCCTGATGAAATAATAAAGCCATTGAATCAGCATAAAAGCACAGGCATACTCAAATGAGGTAGATCAGTAATAGCAACTTCATTGCTCTCTATGATTACAACTGGATTTTAATGCAACCTCCTCGCTAGTCATATGGACTATGGAAGAACCAAATTGGAGAAAAATAGATGGGGGGAAAGAAAGACAAAGAAAAATGACTGGAGAGGATAGGAATAAGACTGAGATATGACGGGGTGAGGAGTGTAGGGGTAGAATGAGATGGAGAATATTATGAGTAATACATGTATGTATTAGATCAGTAGTTCCCAAACTTTCCTTGCAGGCCCCCCC
>CM070037.1:67713565-67726978 GCA_036250615.1 Ptychadena robeensis
GGAAGTTCGCGTTCGCCGTTCGCGAACCCGAAAATTTGGGTTCGCGACATCACTAGTGCTCAACAGATTACCCAATCGAGAGTAGTGTGATGACATCACCATGCTGAGCCTGTTGATTGGACGAGAATCAAGGCGTACCACTTAAGGTGCCCGATTCCCGGTCAGTCCTTTGGTCCCCATTCAAAGGAATGACATTCGATCAGGATTTATGGACATTTCAACTGATCCCGCTTGAAGACAGGGGTGGCCACATTAGATGAGTGCTAGATAGATGGGCGCTAGATAGATGGGCGTGAATGTGCATGACGCTTGAAGCGGCCATTGATCTAACGCATATCTATGCGTGTATGGGGAACATACTGTTATGGTTAACTCTGCCAACAATTTGACATGACAGTCCCTGTGTTTGGATGCATCAATGGATTGAATTTGGGATGATCAATACTAATTGCAACTCTTAGGTGGTTACTGGCGTGCCACCTTAAAGCGTCAGCGCACAATTCAGGTCTTTTTGTCTGCTTAGGGCAGAGATGTCAAACTCCAGCCTGGGTAGCAAATCCAGCCCACGGTTTAAATATCTTAGGGTTTTTAAAGTATAATGCCCCAGATGTGTCATTTACCATTTGATGTTTTATGTAAAGGTTAATTGTTATATTTGATGAAAACAAAAAACTTTTTTTAAATACCAAGTTTGGCCTGTGTCATTGTCCACATAGTCATAGGCCCACTTCTCACTTCCATTTGATCCCCCCCCCCCCCAGTAGGGCACAGAAAATAAGAAATTGGGGATGCCACTGCTTAGTCTCGAAAAATTTTGTGTAGTTTATTAAAATAGGGAACAACTATTTATGAGACCTTTATGTGCACATCAGTGATTAAGTTTATTGGAAACAGACAACTATTAGTTTCCGACAGTAATTAAAGCATCTGTAATTCTCTAATTAATACTTTTGTTGAAAGCATTAATTTCATTACTAGATGTTACCTATTGGGGTGACAGATGCTTTGTAAAATTCATTCAACCCAATAACCCTCAATCTAGGTTATCATGCTCCAGTTTGTATTAGGCTGTACAGTTGACTTCAAAAGGGCTAATAAGGAAAGTTAAGTTGCATTTAGAAACACTGGTTGCATTAAAAAAAAACAATAATGTTTACATATGTATATAGTAATAGTATGGGACTGTGCATTTTTTTTTTTATCCGCACAGAACATAGGCCACACCTGTAAGCAGAAAACTACATCTTGCTCTGGCATTACAAATCCATAGGAGGGCAGCACTGACTGTAATAAAGTGAATATATTAGTTGTATAGATTATGTGGCAGAGTATGACTGGACAGTGTATGCAGTGTCACCATGCTCCTTATACTGAAGCTGTCTATGTGCTGTATGTTTACATTCTGTAAGTATTTATGCCTGAACTGTACTTTTTTTAACCTAATGATACCATTGTTTGGTTTGGCCAATGGTACTCATAAAAAGCTCTTATGTTGTTTTTAATGACCAAGGACAAGGATCTTAGGACATAGGCACTAGGAAAATCAGCAAAAAACCCAACTATGTGAAGTCTTTGCCTGGTTGTAAAAGCTTGAAAACAGAATTACAACAGGCTTACAACATAAACATTTCTAGATTGGCTGTATAGGCAACACTTGCATGTATACTTGGGTCCTGATGGAGTTCTATATAAATACTTAAATAGCTGTCCCATAAAATATAACTTCCATTTATCTTCTGCTTGAGTGTTCCCCTATTGCTGGCTTTATCTTGGGTTAGTTTGCCTAATGTATTACCAGTCTTTGCTTTAAAAGGATCAGAATTTTTTGTGACAGCAGATAATAACAATGACCTCCATCATTTTCCAGGTATTGGTAAGCAACTGACCATCTCCCAAAATGCTGTACTCATTGAGCAAAAAGTTGGTGAGGGAGCTCAGATGGAATGTGAACAAGTAACCACTGACCATGATTTGATGTTTTGGTATCATCAAGAAGTGGGACAAGGTCTGAAACTTATTGCCTATATGATAAAAGGACAACAAGACCCATTTTATGAAGGCAACTACAAAGACACATATGAAATGGGCAGAACCAAAGGGGATAAGCACAGCTTCCTGAAGGTGAAGTCAGTAACAGCTCAAAATCAAGGGGTCTACTTCTGTGCTTCCAGTGATGCACAGTGACTTAAAACAGCCTGGGGGCTTTGATCTAACCTTAGCTGACAAAACATATTATCCTCACTGGAGAAATGGTAATCAAAGATATAATTCCAGAACTGGACAATATAAAGAAGGTCAACAATGAAACTCTACCTTTTTCTTTCTTTGTACATCTTAAGAAGCATTTACGACAATGCCTTTATGTATTACACAGTAATATTTTCTTTAAATAAATATATATTTAGTGTTAGGGCACACTTGGAAAAAATCCTTTTTTGGAAGTGAAAAAATAAAATTAGAAAGAAAATGATAGACAAGAAGGGTTGTGTAAAGATACACATGTATCTTGACAAGTACAGTAATTTAATGGATAATCTTAAGAATATGTATGTCAATGTCACAGCGGAATAATGCCCATGTGACTTCCTGAACTTCAGGAAGTCTAGAAACTAACAATGTCTTCTCTCTCCAGATTTGGCTCAGACAATGACCATCTTTCAACCCCCCCCCCCCCAGCTTATTGTAAGCCAAGCTAACAAGAACATTCACATGGATTGTCATCAGGTGACCACAGAACATGGGTACATGTACTGGTACCATCAAGGGGTCAGCCGGGAGAAAAAGAACATGGCCAGTTTAATTCAGGGACAGGATCTTATCTACGAAGACAGCTACAATGATCAATCACTCTACTAAATAGGGAAGATGAGTAAAAATAAGAGCACCTACCTGAAGATCAAGTCACTGACAGTCCAAAATAAAGGGGTTTATTACTGCGCTTCAATTGCTGCACCCGAAGCCTTTGATCTAATCATAAGAGGAATGCAAATAGAAATCCACAGTGACCTTACATTGGTAAGAAAAACAGCAATAACAGAATGGAATCTATTAAACATATAAAAACTGATAAATTTTTAATTTGTATATTAAATATAGAGTCAAATGGGAAGTATGTTAGAATTTTAATTATAAACTTTAAACTGGAGTTAAAATAAATATAAATCATAGGCAATAAGCCCACTAGCGATGAGCGGCATAGGCAATATTAAAATTAAAATCAATATTTTGAGATTAATTCTACTAATATTCATAAATACCAAATGCGCACATTTATCTTGACAGTGCATAATATCTCAAAATATTCGGAATTGCTAATACGTGGCGCCATATTAGTGAAATTCTCGAATAGCCGATATTCGTCAAAAATATTTGCAGTTCAAATATTGAAGCTCATCACTAAAAGCCAAGTGACTCTTGCTCAATTTTACATGTTCTGAGTAGTTCCTGTTAAGTTTCAACACAAAATCCAGAGCAGGAAATTCAGGAATCATTGTCCAAACTATTCAAATGTATTTGCATGTGTTTATACGGCATCAACGTTTGACATGATACAAGTAGGCATATCATGATGCATGAATAATGGGTAATGATGCATTCTTATGTAGAACAAAATTCATGGAAATTGTGAAATTAATATGTGTTTTCATCACAACAGATGAAAATGCGTAGGTATGAATACATTTGTACCAATTACAACTAAATTGATCCAGCAGGTTTGGAGTACAAGTGATAGCGTTTATTGGCTAACTGAAGTCATTAGAGAAGCAAGCTTTTGGGATGGCGCAGATCCCTTCTTCAGGCGTAATCCCTTGCTGTATTTATCGATGGCTAACACGGTACAACACTCTACTATTAACAAATTAATCATAAGGCAGTATTTCAGCAATATTTAGCGCTCATCCTTAATGAAAAGTAGATTCATACTGAGATATCTGAACAGACTGTCCCGTATTTAATCTACAAACATCCCCCCTAACCCAGCGTATCTTATGGCTGTCAAAAAGAACTAACCCCCACCCTATAATGCCCTTTTTGCCTACTTGAAATGCCAATCGCCTGCTAACATGATGATCTATTCTAGTGTCTTCTCTCTTTCTTTGTTAAGAAGAGGCAGATTATTCTTCACACTTTGCCATGTTACTGGTTGAGTAATATGGACAATGGTCTCCCACCCCTTACTATGGAAGCTCACTAAGATCTTTCATATGTTAAGGGTATAATATCTTGCTTAACATGGTAAGGGTAAATTGACAGAATGGATTAGAGGAGGTAGAATGGGGTTGATATTTGCATTTAAAAGAACAATCACTTTATTCTTTTCACTGTAATTGTCCCATTTATAAGTGATTACAGATCTAAAAGTTCATATCATATCTTGTCTGTGTGACTAGTTGTTATTGCTGTCTGTGTTTATTTGTTTTGGTATTTATTGTCTTTGGTACAGGATATAATGGAAACTCAACATTTTAGCATTTTCACATTAACAGGAGATAAAGGGGAATCTTTCAATTAAAAAGCTTTTCCCTGTGACATATGTTTAAAGGGTGATATTCACTTGCTGTGGAGAGATGTCCATCTTCTTCATTGCTGTTACTCTGGGACTGTAAAGGAAGGGAAATGAGACCCTGCATTCTCAGTGGGACCCCTTTCAGGATGTGTTTGAGATGCTTCAGGTCTCCAGGGCAGGCATTTGCATTTTCACAACTTATATTAAGAACCCATCTGGGGGCAGCACTGACTTCAATATAAAAAACAAGAAACAAGCATTTCCTCAATCAGCATAACCATACATGTTTCCTCCTGGGTGTCACATACTCTTCTCACAATGTATCTTATACTTTGGCTTTTCCTCATCTGTATATCCACATCTTGTAAGTACAAATATCAGAATTGCACATTATAATTGGGTTACCATGGAAGAGGTGGGATAAATTGCTTTATCGTTAGAAAAAAATGAAAAAAGCCCTACCACCTGGATATTTTTAGCTGGTTGGTTCTGTAAGGCTTTAGCAGTCTGACCTTGCAACATTAAGATTTTGGAATATGTTGCAATGGCAAATCATGGTGCTGACCATCTTATTTTGTCTTACACTAAAGCTGCATATACTGGTACTATATCAATATGACGAAACATTACTTGAACACTTCCAAATATTTAAGAAATTAGATAAACACGTAAGAAAAATCAGTGTTCTACCCATTACATACACACAACCTGAATAGTCATAGGTAGTCACATTAATCCATGAACTTTTATGTTCACTAAACAATACAGCACAAAATAATTAGTTTTGCTTATAAATGTAGTTCTATGTATTGAACAAGAAGGGGCTTAAACATATCCCTTTATCCCTATGAAAGAACTTTAAAGAATTTTACTAATGGCCATGAAGATTTTTTTGGCATTTTACTTTTCTTGAAAGATTATGGAAATTTATGGTGGTAAATGTAAATAATGTGCACTTTATTAATAACCCTAAGAGCTCAAAGGAAGTTTACATTGCCTTCTATATCCTCCCAGGTTTTGCTGAGAAACTGACCATCTCTCAGGATCCGCTTTTCATTGTCAAGAAAATTGGCCAGGAGGTTCAAATGAACTGTAAACAAGTTACCACTAACCATGATTGGATGTACTGGTACCTCCAGATGAAGGGGCAGGGTCCACGGCTTATCGCCTACATGAGCAAAGTAGAAAATGAAGCCACATTTGAAGGGAGCTACAAAGATACTTATGAGATGGGAAAGTCAGAAGACACACACAGATACCTGAAGATCAAGTCTCTGACAACTGAGAATGAAGGAGTTTATTATTGTGCATCCAGTGCAGCACAGTGACTGAAAAGAGCCTGGATCCTTTGATCTAACATTATGTTCTAGGGAAACACCTGTTATAACGTATAGTGATGAAAAACTAATGAGTTGTAAATGTTAGCTCATGTCCCCCAACTGTTACAGGGAAGACTGTCCACAATGAGTTTTATTTTTACTTTGGAGAGATTTTCTTGCTTTGTAACATGACATGAAGGAAACAGGTTGCATGTAATGAGCAACGTAATGTAACTTTTTAATAAATGAAGAACCCATTTTAGGCTTAAGGTCCACTTTTATATTTACGCACAAGCATCTGTTAAACCTCATAACCTCTCCCTAAGGCAAAACTTAATAAAAAAAAATCTATGTGCAACACGGTTACATCTGACTTCCTACCCCTACAATTAATTAGTATCTTAATGCGTGAAGAAGCATTGAGAAAATGTTCTTCCTTTAGAGAATTCCCTACTGCCTGGCTTTTCAATTTTGTAAGCAAATAAGAATATCTGGCTAGCAAATGGGTTAACCTAACTAAAACCTAAACTTTATTTAGTTTAGATTATTGGAGGATCCCTTTAACTATCATTTCTGTATAATACATCATTTATAAAATGTTATTTAGTGGAGCTTGTGGAAAGTCTTTGACAGGTGAAGAGACTTGGTAGCCATTTTACAGACACCTGACATGCACTCAAAACCTAAATCTCAGTTTTTGTAGGGTTGACTATAAGGACAATTGTATTATATATTTTAAATTATGTAATAACATTCACCATATAAAGAAACACTTCTAATTCCTTTGTGCAGGTCTGACTCAGATATCCATCAGTCAAAGTCCAACACTTATTATGAGTGATGCCAGCATAGAAGCTGAAGTGCACCGCAATCAGATGACCACAAACCATAGCTACATCTACTTATTGCCTAATTGTATTAGGGGCAGGAGGCCACCGTCAATGAGAAGTACAATGATTATAAGATGGGCAGCCTGGAAGGAGAAAAGCACACATATCTGAAGATCAAATCACCGATAGTCCAGAGTTAATGAGTATATTACTGTGCATCATTCTTGCTCAGTGATATGCATTTATCTATGGCAGAAAGAAATGTTTACAATAATCTCTAACCTTAGAGGAGTTCAAATATGTATGCCCTATAATGTATACACACAAAGCATACTACACAAATCATACTAGTTATGTACAAACATCAGTGGAGGGCATTCACAAGCTGTTCGTGAACACTTCCACAAATACCCACGGTGAACTGCATTGACTATTATGAATAGCAAGATTCTCAAACCTTCTGGTTACATTTGTAGCCACAATAGCATTAAAAAATTTCCGGGATGGGTCATGTCAGCGGGGGATCAATGGTTAAACTTCACAAAATAAATACATTTGTTTTTTGCTCTGGGGGGAACACCCCATGTTTAGGGTTTCCCTTTGCCGGAGCATACCAAACCCTTTTCTAAATGAGGGTTAGGTATGCCCCCCCCATGGTTAAAAAATTTGTGAAATATACATATTTGGTTGTACTGCACAATGTGACTGTGGGGTGAGGGGTCAAAGTGTGCCTCCATTATAATGTATGGGAGACAAAAGAGCGGTGGAAGTGTTTGCCCAGCCAATGTTAGCGGTGAACTGACTGCCCGGTAAACAGTTCGGCCATCACTAATACTTTATGGAACATTTAGATTGATTAGATTTGAATTACATGTAGGTTTATGGAAAAAAATGGCATTGCTTCTGACCTAATAGAGGTGGATTGTGCTTGTCCATCTACCATTAATGACCCAGGGTAATAGGAAAGTTTGTTGTTGGCCCCATCCTATGGAACTATGTTGGAAAACTGGCAACTAAACATTAAAATATTTCAAACTGTCATATGTCTGCACAGTATTCAGTTTGTTGGCAAGGTTATTTAGATTTTTCAACTCCTACTTTATTATTAGTAAACCTTTATAGAAACGCCCCTGCAATCCAAATATATTAGAAGCATTTGCTGGGGTGCACATATCACAAAATAACTAAACGGTAGATCAGTAGGGATGGACCGAACTGTTCGCCGGAGAACAGTTCGGCCGCGAACTCGGCATGTTCGCCGATCCTCTCGCCGGCGGACAATACGGGTGTTCGACCCGTCCTGTTTGCCGGCCAGAAGAAGATCTAAATTCCTCCTCCGGCAGGATCAGAACCTGCGAGATCGCAGGTTCTGGAGGCGGGGAATTTGAATGTGTCCGCGAACAGGGCGAACGGCGGACATCTTTAAAAGTTCGACCCGCCCTGTTCGCGGACACTCCGGGCTGGTGTTCGCCCATCTCTATAGATCAGCACTGGGGCTGAAATTAAGTAAAGAAGTGGGAAGAAGAGGTCACTGGTCTCTTATGCGATTCCAAGCAACAGCAGGTAAGTATATTTTTTTGGAACTGTGTAGTTCTACAGCACCATTATACCAGCTCAGAGGTAAGTCAAACTTTAATTTTACATATGCATATTTTAGAATTTGAGTATACATCCACTTTTAGCAACTTCCTTATATGCATTTTGCGTCCAGCTCAGAAATGTCCTGAACTCTGGGCAGGTATTCTCTTAACACTACTCTACACAGCACAGACATAAAAGTTCCATGTGAGGGCAGCACTGACTTAGTATATACAAAACGACAACATTACAACTATACAAGATGAAATCACATGGCATTATGAGATGACATGCCTGTTTAGGTATATGCATATTGCTTGGCTCCAACTTTGAAACAACCATGCTCAGAATATATAACATTTTCATCTGGTGTATATTTACAACTTGTAAGTATTACATCCAAGATTGTAACTTCTAGCTATGTGTGTAATGTATTTGTAATTGTAATTATAATTGTGCATATAATGTCTAAATATACTGTTTTATGTACTTAGTTTGTAGTTGCCTCTTTGTTCAGGTTGTTCCCCAAAATGTAAGCCTCTAATGTGTTTCCAGGACTGAAGTTGGGATGTAAGCTCCGTACAGCAAGGATTTGAAAAGGTCTACCGTGTATATTTATATATTTGAAATATATTTGTTCTACACAAATTCAAATATGAAATTAATTCATATTAAATAACTTGTAACTTATTATTATAGGTCATGCACAGAAACTGACCATCTCCCAGACGCCTTCTCTTATTGTGAATACAACCGGTCAGGAGGTTCTCATGAGCTGTAAACAGTTGACAACTAACCATGACTGGATGTTCTGGTACTACCAGGCTAAGGGAGAGGGTCTGAAGCTGATTGCCAAAATGCTTAAAGGACAACCGCCTGATTATGAGGGGACCTACAAAAACACCTCTGAGATGGGAAGTGAAAACGACAAACAAAGCTCCCTAAAGATCAAGTCCCTGACAGCTCTGAATTCAGGGGTCTACTTCTGTGCTTCCAGTGATGCACAGTGACTAAAACATCCTGAAGGCTTTGATCTAACTCTATCTGGCAGGCATAGATTATACACATGTCAACAAAACATCTACAAACCTCACACATAACATAATGCTTATAGAGTTACTGTAATACACTAGAAAAGAGGAAGTAGGGGTAAATAAATGATGCCAGTACTGCCAGTACTATGGCCAGCACACCATGGTTATCGTATTCAGGGATTATACAATAACAATATTGCAATCTCCTGCTCAATTTTAAACACACGCTGTGTTTTTTCTTTCTCCTGACATTGGTTCTTGAGAATGAAATGTTCAATCATTAATAAAGGCTCTTCTAGTAAGCATGGTGTGGTTGAGAACACATTATGACGGGCGGGGGGCGTGGATGTCAGTGTTATATACATCAGAACCCCTTTCTTTCAAAATGTGACAACTGTATTTTGTAAGTATTTTTGTTCGGCTTATTGTTGAAATGTTGGTTGTTATATTTATTCTCTAATAAAAGCGTTAATTCCAAATGCAGCTAACTTGTCGTTATTACTGGTTTCAGTTTCTGCCATATAAGAAAAAAATACATTGCAGTCTGCCATTTATGGAACATGATAATGACAGTATAAGCAATTTTATGTGACTTTGTATTTGATCTAGAACAGGGGTATACAGGGCTCGATTTCTAAATAGATTCAAACACAATCGAGCACCGTCCATGTTCACAGAGCTTGATTGTGCTCGTATCTATAAAAAATTTGAGCCATCCAGCCTTCCATCAAGCGGGATCAATCGATCCCTCTCAAAGGAGCACGGTCGAACAGGGTTCCACCAAGTTGGAAAACCCTGTTCGATTTCCATTACTTACCCTCGGTCTCCATCCAAAGTATCGGACGGGCCAGCAGGCGCTGAAATTCTCCCTTCATCTGGAGGAAAGTCAAGCCCTGTGTGCCCGACTGAAGGCCCAATTAGCTTTCTTTTCCGGCCCTTTGTCACATTGTTGAAAAGATGCTCCCCTCCGCTTGTTCTCTGCAATGAATGCACATAATGCCTAGAAGTGTTTTTTAAAGCGCAGGAAACTTAAAAAGACAATACTCTGGTACTGGTACTGGCATACCTACATCGGGTGGGCCAGTACAGGCTCTTGGTCCGGTCCCTTTATCAAATTTAGGAAGTCAATATGGCCCATGAGTTAAAAAGTTTGCCAACTCCTGAATTGTTAAATATCTACATTTGTCTACATTAATATACGAAATGCACAGCATTAGATTTTGTGCAATCTAAAACACCCCCATACACCTAGTTTACTCCATACAATTTCCTTTAGATTGTCCAACAACTATGTAGTATAGTGTCCCCCCTGATAGAATACATAGTGCTTGGAAGTATTAGAAAAGTCCTCACATGGTTTTGGTAGAACAGAACCTGTATGGTAAGATTGTAAGGTGTATGGGGGCCATAAGGCTAGGTTCAGTCTTAAGCTGGCCATAAACATTTTAATATTTCTGTTGTTTGATTAACTTAAAACTCAAAATTTTAATGCAGAAATTGACTCCTGCACATCTGCTCTGATCGACCAAAGGTGATCGAACATCGTATCGTATTTAGAATCGTAATTACGTTTGTATTTGGAACCGCATAGTACGATAGTAAATTGATTGTGATCATGCTGCGTGGTGGTGTATGATCCTAAAATCGCACAACACAATCTAATCGAAGATCAATCATGCAAAAGTAAACCCGTCTATGGCTAGCTTTAGGCTAAATTCAGATTTGCATGTGAACAAAATGTGAGAACATACAGAACCTTAATGCAGAGCTCTTTATTATTTTTGTTCTATTTTTTTAAAATAATATTTTGCATCATTTATGCACGCCTCAGTCTTACCATATCCGATGCCATACCTCATTGAGTGGGAGGTAGGGGGCCTCTTACCCTCAACCTTGCCCAGATGTTGTGGGGGTGTGGGCAGGAGCTCATATGGATCTGGGCTCCCCACCCTATGAAATGAGGAGAGAGGTCTCTCTACAGAAAGGGTTAAGAGTACATAAAAAAAATATTTAATTACTTTCTATGATTCCACATACTCTCTGCACAGTTGTCATCCACCAACTTCCCACGAAGAGTCAATTGTCCCATGAAGGGGGTCTTAACCCTGCAGCTCCAGACATGTTCACTGCAGATCAGTCATTTGTCATGTTTAGTTTTGACAGTTGGATCTCTCTGCCAAAAATCCTTATTCTGTTACTTACCCTACTGAGCTTCTTCTGTCACAATCTTCATAGTAAATAAAAGTGTATATTTTATATATGCTACATCCCAGTGCTGCCTATAAGCCTCTTTCAGCCACTTCCTATCTATATGCACATGCTGCAGCATCAATTGCTCTGGAGTGACATTTGTAAGAATGATAATATATGTAAAATGTGGTGGCTTGGGGTTTCACTTGAAGTGCATCTAAGGGAAATATATTTTTATTATTATTAGGTTTTGCCCTAACTTTTAATTTTACATCAAAGAAAAAATTAACTAGACTTGTTAATTTCCTTTACCTGTTATCCTATAGGCATCTCATGACTTAACATAGCTTAATTTCACATATGTTGGATTCCATATTGTAATCCTAAAGCTGAAGGACTTAAACCCCTGGACAACTGTATTAAGGTTTACCCTTAAGCTGTTTCTCCAGTCTGATAATGGTCCTATTGTGGATGAACTTATGTAGGGTGTCAATGAATTCACCATGTGCATATGGTTACCCTTATATGCATGGATATGGATCTAGCAATCACTGTACCTATTTTGTGTATCCCCTAGCTTCATGAGCATTGAGTTAGTTGTTGCTCCACTAGTACACTGAATGGGTTGGAGCTGAATAGCACTGCCTCCTTCTGGCCACCTTCCAGTATGCAGGGTATTCCTGCCTAACAACTTGGCTATCAAGAGGAATGACCATAGAACATTCACTTTTATTTAAAAAAAAGTTGGCTGAACATTAAACAGAGTGACTCTGACATTATAAACAGAAAAGTAAGAATAGTTAAAGAGAAAGTATAATGCAAAGTTACATTGATCAAACTTAAAGGGTTCAAAACTGAGTACTAACAGTACAAACACTAGAGAAGCACCTACCTTCCCCTAACTTCTGTGAATGTAAATCTGGAGTACCAGGGAATTGGGATGTCACTGGCCATACATGGAAAAGCAAAACATTAAAACAACTGGAAATAATGTCATGATTCTTTTTACTGGTAATTCTTTGCCAAAATCGTTGGGAAAATTGTCTGCGTCTAATGGTCCGAATGTGCGACCCGCCACACACAGAGATCTGCACACAGCCGGATCTCCCATCTGAACTGTATTGCTTATATCAGCAGAGCCCTGCTGATATAAGCAATGCAGAGAGGTGTGTGGGAAAGCTGCACTCACACTGGCAGTTTCCTCACAAACACAAAGCCTAGAGGGGAGACATTTTCAGCAGGTACCCCTCTCCCCACCCCCATAACACCATGATACTAAAATTTGTCATGTTCTAGAACACAGATACCAACTAAGTTCTATATTTTATAGTGACCTATAAACTGTACCACTCTATTGAAAAACAAACTGAAAATTTTTAGGTGGAGGAAAGAATAAAATATATAAAAATAAAATGTCATTGCATAAGAGTGCATACCCTTAAACTAATACTTTGTTGAAGCACCTTTTGATGTTATGACTGCACTCAGTCTTTTTAGGTTTAGTCTATCAGCATGATACATTTTGACTCTTCTTTGCAGAAACACTCCAAATCTCTCAGATTGCGAGGGCATCTCCTGTGCACAGCCCTCTTCAGATCATCCCACAGATTTTCAATTGGATTCAGGTCTGGCTGGGCCATTGCAACACTATAATCTTCTTCTGGTGAAGCCATTCTTTTGTTGATTTGGATGTATGCTTTGGGTCGTTGTCATGCTGAAAGATGAGGTTCCTCTTCATGTTCAGCTTTCTAGCAGAAGCCTGAAGGTTATCTTAACGAAGGCCCCAGTTCCAGCTGAAGAAAAACAGCCCCAGAGCATGATGCTGCCACCATCATGCTTCACTTTATGTATGGTGTTCTTTTGGTGATGTGCATTATTGTTTTTGCACCAAACATATTGTAACGGCAGCTGCTGTACGCCACCGTCGCCTCCTTACTTACCGTTGCAGATCTAGG